>CP139505.1:3613560-4213560 GCA_021014915.2 Artemisia tridentata subsp. tridentata | reverse complement strand
TTGTGAGAGTGTGAGTGAAGATCATTGAGATCTTATAGAGATAGTGAATATCTCTTGAAGTCATTGGGCTTGTGTGATTGATCAAGAGGATCATAGGTAGATCGGGTAGATCGAGTCTTGTGTGTTAAGTGTGTGAAGTAGAAAGGATCAACTGGATCGTGGTAGATTGGTGCTAGCTAAAATTAGCACTCGACATCTAGCTTAGTGTCGGTAATAGTATAAGCGACGTGTACGGTTTTCTCCGCCTAAAGGGAGTTTGTTGACATAGTGCTTGAAACTCTCGAGTGTGGTACTCGAGGAGTGGAGTAGGGCGAAGAAGATCTTGGTAGCCGAACCACTATAAATCCTTTGTCCCGGTTTGATCTTTCCAACTCTACTCTTTACTTTCATTACTTAGTATTAGTTAGTTTAGTGTGTAGTTCTTATTGGTGTTGATTGATTACACATAAAATTCGAATCAAAGTTTCCAATAGCAAACCTTTTTAAGAAGTTTTTAAAAGAACTAAAAAACCGGTAAAACTATTCAACCCCCCCTCCCCTTCTAGTTTCCCACAATTGGTATCAGAGCCAGGTTAGTCAAGTCTTTAAAGTATATTGTATTTTAAAACTTGAATCGATCAATGGATTCCGACAAATATCTAGAAGGGCAATCTATGCAAAGACCACCACTTTTCGAAACCGATTGTTTTATTTATTGGAAAACAAGATTCGAAACGTATGTGAAATCAAAAGACATTGATCTTTGGCATGTTATTACCGAGGGTGACTTTCAACCAATTCAAATGAATCCGGAAACTAAAAAGGATGAAATAGTTTCTTATGATAAACAAAGTGATGAACTTAAAAGAAAATTAGCCAAAAATAACGAGGCTAAAATGATGATTTACAATGCTTTGCCTAAAAAGGAATTTGAAAGAATTTTCATGTGTAATACGGCAAAAGATATTTCGAAAACTTTGTTAGTCACTCACCAAGTTAATAATCAAGTCAAAGAGAACAAGATAGATCTTCTTGTTCAACAATATGAACAATTTTCCATTTCGGAAGATGAGTCAATCGATAATGCTTTTGCTAGATTTAATACCATTATTACTAGTCTTAAAGCTCTTGATGAAGGTTACTTTAGCAAGAATTATGTTAGGAAGTTTCTTTGGACTCTACATCCTAAATGGAGAGCAAAGGTCACCGCCATTGAAGAGTCAAAGGACTTGGCGACATTGTCACTCGATGAACTAATAGAAAACTTGAAAGTTCACGAGATGATAATCAAGAAAGACTCCGATATAGTTAGAGGCAAAAGTGAGAGAGTTAGATCTCTAGCATTGAAAGCCAAGAAGGAGTCTAGTGATGAGGAATGTTCGAGTTCCGATAGTGAAGATGAGGAATATGCATTAGCAATTCGAGACTTTAAAAAGTTCTTTAGGGGAAGAGGTAGGTTCGTTAGGCAACCTCGTGATGAAAAGAAGATATCACAAAAGAACCGAGTTGAAAATAAAGGGACAAGTGATAGGAAATGCTTTAGATGTGGAGATCCTAATCACTTCATAGGAGAGTGTCCCAAACCACCAAAATCCAACAACCAACGAGCTTTCATAGGAGGCTCGTGGAGTGACAATGGTGAGGAAGAAGAGAAGAAGCCCAAGGATGAAACATGCCTAATGGCTCAAGCTTCTCATGAGATATGCTTGGGAATCGACTTGGAGCCTGACGAATGGGTCAAGGATAGTGGATGCACTAATCATATGACAGGTAACCAAAGTCTTTTCTCATCATACAAAGCATAAAACGGAGGTAATGTCACTTTCGGTAGCAAACTTAAGGGCAACATTATAGGCAAAGGTACGATCACTCAATACCCCTCACTATTAGAAATGTAGAGCATGTAGATAACTTAGGATTTAACTTGCTTAGCATTAGTCAAATGGTGGATAATAATTGTAGAGTTATATTCTCCGAAGAGGGTAGTGAGATCATTAAGGATGGTAAAACCATAGGCAAAGGAGTTAGGAGAAATGGCTTACTTGTCATGAAAATAGGAAATAAGCCTCAGGATAGGATATGCTTAGCAACCATAGATGATAATTCCACTCTATGGCATAGGAGATTAGGTCACGCCAATATGTGTTTGATACAATCATTGGCATCTAAGGAACTAGTTAGAAACCTACCCAAGATTAAGTTTGATCAACACTTTTGTGATGCTTGTAAAGTTGGAAAACAAGCTCATTCTAGTCATAAAGCTAAGAATATGGTCTCGACCTCTAGATGCCTAGAACTCCTTCACATGGACTTATTTGGTCCATCCGTCGTACGGAGCTACGGAGGAAACTACTACACCTTAGTAATAGTTGATGACTACTCTAGGTACACTTGGACTAGATTTCTTAAGAATAAGACACAAGCATTTGAGGAATTTGAAATCTTTTGTAAGAAAGTCCAAAATCAACTAGGATGTTCAATAGTTTCCATTAGGACGGATCATGGTCGGGAATTTGATAATGAAGTGCAATTCGGGGTATATTGTGATGCTAATTGTATTACACACAATTTCTCGGCTCCACGCACTCCACAATCACGTGGGGTAGTTGAGCGGAAAAATCATACTCTACAAGAGATGAGTAGAACGATGTTGAATGAACAATCAATTCTTCAAAAGTTTTGGTGTAATGCGGTGGACACCTCAACTTATATTCTTAATAGGATTCTAATTAGACCTATCTTAGGAAAAACCCCATATGAAATCATGAAAGGTAGAAAACCTACTCTTGATTACTTTAGAGTGTTTGGAAGCAAGTGCTTCTTACTTAACACTAAAGACTACCTCACCAAGTTTGACCCAAAGTCTTACGAAGGTGTTTTCCTAGGTTACTCCTAAAATAGTAAAGCCTATGTAGTCCTAAACAAAGAAACCATGAAAGTCGAAGAATCACTCAACGTGACATTCGATGAAAGTCCTCCACCAACTAAGACATCACCCTTGGTGGATGATGACGTAGATAAGGATGAAGCCATTAAGGTTAATGGCAAGAAAACCTTAGAAGACGACATTGAGGATGAAATAGTTGAAGTTGATGAAATTGTCAACATTAAGGAATCCAAGAACCATCCTATTGAAAATGTCATAGGAAACCTAAACCAAAGAACCCTTAGGTCACAAGCCCAAAACAAAAGTAATTTCTTTTGTTTTATATCAACCGTAGAACCTAAGAGTGTCAGTGAAGCGATTAACGATGAAAGTTGGGTAGTTGCCATACAAGAAGAACTTAATCAATTCACCGCAAACCAAGTTTGGGATTTAGTACCTGCACCTAAGAATCAAACAATCATAGGAACTAAGTGGGTGTTTAGGAATAAACTCAACGAAAATGGCGTCGTAACTAGGAATAAGGCAAGGTTGGTAGCACAAGGCTATAACCAACAAGAGGGAATAGATTTTGATGAGACCTATGCACCCGTAGCTAGATTAGAGTCAATTAGGATACTCCTTGCCTATGCTTGTGCCTTAGATTTTAAACTATACCAAATGGACGTGAAGAGTACATTCCTTAATGGTTATATCAACAAGGAGGTATATGTTGCACAACCTCCGGGATTCGTTGATTTCAAAAATCCAAATCATGTTTATAAACTCAAGAAAGCAATCTATGGTCTTAAACAAGCTCCTAAAGCATGGTATGATAGACTAAAAGCCTTCTTGATTAAACATGAATACACCATGGGAAAGGTCGATAACACACTCTTCACAAAGAAAAGAATTTCACATCTCATCATTGTTCAAATATATGTCGACGACACTATATTCGGCTCAACTTGTCCAGAATTGTGTGATGATTTTTCTAAGATCATGCATGACGAGTTTGAGATGAGCATGATGGGTGAATTAAATTTCTTTCTTTGTTTACAAATTAAACAAATGGAAGATGGTATCTTCTTTAACCAATCTAAGTATAGTAAGGAGATGCTTAAAAAGTTTAGTCTAGAAGAGTCTAAACCCATGAAAACTCCCATGTCCACGGAAATAAAACTCACAAAAGATGAAGAAGGTAAGTCCGTGGATAGCACTAAGTATAGAGGTATGATAGGTAGTTTACTATTCCTCATGGCAAGTAGGCCCGACATCATGTTTAGTGTCTGCCTTTGTGCTCGCTTCCAAGAGGATCCAAAAATCTCTCTCCTTGAAGCTGTTAAGCGTATCTTCCGATACATTAAAGGCACTATACACTTGGGATTATTCTATCCAAAGGGGACCGGTGTAGAAACTATTGTCTAAGCCGACTCTGATCATGCGGGAGATTATGTGGATCGAAAAATCATGAGTGGCGTTTGTACCTTCATGGGTTGTTGCATAATTTCTTGGTTCTCCAAGAAACAAATGGCTCTTGATATCTCAACGACCGAAGCCGAGTATGTAAGCGCCGGAAAGGCATGTCAACAAGCACTATAGATGAAACAAGCTCTCATAGACTATGAAATCCATATAGATGACGTCCCCATTATGTATGATAATAAAGGTGTTATTGACTTGAGCAAAAACCCCGTTCAACACTCCCGTACTAAACACATCGAAATTCGCTACCATTTCCTTCGCGATAATGTTCAGAAAGGAAATATTTCTATTGAGAAAGTTCCTTCTCAGGACAATATCACCGACATCCTAACCAAACCTCTCAAACGAGAATCCTTCAACTACCTTCGTCTAGGTCTAGGAATGATGGAACATATTCCATAAATCTCATGACTCTTGAAGTCATCTCGTGTGTCTCGTTCCGTCTAGTTTAGGTTCCCCTAGTCAAAAGAATTTATTAGGTATAAATTCTTTCCTCGTGTCAAAAGGTCTCACTAAAACAGCGAGACTTATTCGTCAAAAATCAAAATGGGACAGAAAACTATCCCAGCAGATCACGGCTCCACTAAATGTGGCACGGCACCGTTAAATTTAATGGTACCGTGGAACCGTGTATCTGGTACATCCCGTATTTCAGTCACTTTTTTCCCACATTACTCATTTCAAACCTTCTCAACTCCTGCAACTGCTGTCATAAAGATCATATTCAAGACATTGATTTTCAAGATTCTCAATAATTTCCACTTTTTCAACAAAAATTGTAAGTTATCTTACTCTAATTTTCTTTAATTTTGAGTCTAGGGTTTGTCCATTAATGAAAAATTGAATTGGGGCTTTTCAATTTTTACTAGGAAACTTTCAATTAGAAGTCATCAACACTAAAAAATTTCAAAATCTTTGGTGCCAAAACATTGAAGTCACCAAAAAACCCCAATTCTATTGTTTTCAAAAATCTCACGATACTAGGACCATGAAACCATTTTTTTCGTGCATTGTTGATGCAAACTAAAAACGTTTTCTCATGCATACATGATTTGACGAATATTGATCGAATTACATAATCAATATGTATGTTTCGACATATTTGTTTGAGAAAAAGCAAAATTGGGAGTGTTTGGGTAATCTCATTATTTTCTTTTGAGTCGAGATTGCCGCACCTCCACATAGTTTGCATATAGGCACACACTAGACATGTGTATTTAATGCAACTATTCTTAGTTCTAATTTTTCCCAAAATTTTTCTTATAGGAAACAAAAATGTCTCATGAATATGATTTTGATCATCTTCTAACCGATACCTATACACCCGAAATCTCTCGTGAACCCACAACACCCGGTAACCACATTCGTGCCTATGTCAATCTTGAAACCCGTCGGTTTCATGAAGGCCGTGTCGTTGATCCATCCCTAGTTTATCATCAGGACATCAACACTTCATTTAGAGCTATAGGATTCGATTGTCTACTCCAAATCTACGAGCACATTTGTCCTCATTTTGTGTTGGAATTCTTTCGACAAGTTGAACTCGTACGTAACGAGGATCAATCTTTTTCACTTTGGTTTTGGGTCCGAAATTTCAAATTCGTCCTAACTCTTGAGCAATTTGCTCAAATCCTTCAAATCCTCAATCATGGGCAATGTGCCTATACTGAAGATTGGTGTCTTGAGTCCCTCTTTCACTATCGTGAAGAGGATAGTCCGTATTGTTCCTACATACCCTCTTCAACCGAACTAACCAAACTCATCCGTACTTATGAGTACTAATATTACCCAAATCCAACGAAAATTCGTTTGGAAGAGGTTCGTCATGAGCTACTTTCTTGGGCAGTCATCCTGCGAGAAAATGTTCTACGTCTAACAGGAAATCGTGAGCAACTTCTGGCGTGTTGTGCTCATATGATTTACTGTCTCCTAACCCAACAACCATACAATCTCACCTACTTCTTCGCTAAGCGAATTGTACATCTCAAGGGTAACAAAAATAAATTGATACCCTATGGGATGTTCCTAATCCGTCTCTATTACCACTTCATGACCTTTCACCCTTACCTTCATGGTCCTCAATACTCACTTTTCACACCCGTCATGAAACCCATAAACTAGTCATATGTCTCATCCATTCTCATTTTCGAATCCTCCACCCACTATGCACCCTATGATGATCCTAATCATGAGAATGAGATGTATGCTCAAGACGAGAATGTGACAAGAACAGGAGAATGCTCAAGTCATAAGTAGTTATGGAGGGATTTATATCTCTTATTAAGGTTTATTCTTAATTGATTATATTAGGGATTAATACTCTTAATTATCTTGCATTCTTAACTTTAATCTATCACCTTGCATGAATATTCTATGTGATATTTGGATGATAGTTTATTTTGTCCTTTATGCTTGCATGCTTATGATTATCTTGGCAAATTACATAGTAATCTTTATGTGCTATATGTAGCTTCATATGGGACATATTAGGCAAATAAATCTTTAGTGACTTTAGGCACTATCATTTCCAGGAACTAGTTCCCCTAGAAAACATCCCACTAGCTTCCCAGAACTAGCCTGCACTGGAAAATTCGTGACTACAGTGTCACGGTACCGTTAGATAGGCCACGGTACCGTTAAATTTAACGGTACCGTGCGGTATTTAGTAGTGCCGTGTACCTGTTTGACGAATTTTCACTGTTCCTCTCAAAATCCCTGCAACCCTAACCTCAAACCTGCAAATTTTACAACCTCACCTACACCCTAAGATTCCCTTGCTACACCATAGGACACTCTCATCCACTTTAATTTAAATTTCACCCACCTTGCCTATATAAGGCTTCACCCTTGCAAGCTTATCTTGCACTTCATCTTCAACCTCATATTACACACACACCATGACTTCCACACAAGGATCCACCACTCACATCTACAAGAAACCTAAAATAACCGTAAGACCACCTTCAAGACCACTCTTGTTTTATGAATGAATGTTCTCTTTTCTATGGTTGTTTTATTTGTTTTGCGGGCTTGGCTACTTGGCCATTTTCTTTGGTGGTTAGATATTTGTCTTAAGTGCTACATGTTAGATTTTGTATATATGTTATCTAACCTTGTTTTGTAGCACGAATCA
This sequence comes from Artemisia tridentata subsp. tridentata, assembly GCA_021014915.2. Taxonomy (NCBI): domain Eukaryota; kingdom Viridiplantae; phylum Streptophyta; class Magnoliopsida; order Asterales; family Asteraceae; genus Artemisia; species Artemisia tridentata. The sequence goes on along the minus strand of CP139505.1, from coordinate 4,206,100 downwards.
TTGCTCGATTCCTTGGTGTTCTCCAAATGAGGGGGAGTATACATCAAGGGGGAGCCTTTGCAACCTTTTTGCTTCGACAAAAAGGGGGAGAAATGGGAGTAAACTCATTAAAAACTTGTTAAAACTAATTTTAACTTAAAATGAGTTTATGTTTTGTCATCATCAAAAAGGGGGAGATTGTTGATGCAAATAATGTTCTAAAAACGTTATTTATATCTTTCGATTACTTCACGTTTTGAGGATGAAAAAATGTGAAAACACGTTACGTTAAAATTAACGTAAACAAGTTTTTAATCGGAAGATCCCGTTTCTACGCAAATCACTCTAGAACAAATTTACAACTTGACTAATGATCAAAGAAGTAAATTTGATTTTATGACTTCACATTTTAATGTGACAAAACATTTTTTCAAAAATATACCTTACAAATTATTTTTGAATAAGTAAGAAATGTTTTAATGAAAAAATAAGTTTAAAATATATAACAGCTATTTCCCCCCCCCCCCCCCAAAAATTAGCTCCAAACTTCCCCAAATAAATTTGCACCAGAAAAGACAAAATTTTGGGCGTCTTTGTCTGGCACGGCTCCACGGTTCCACTAAATTTAGTGGAGCCATGGGTGATTTAGTGGAGCCGTCCCTCTGTAACGGTCAGATTTTCTCTGCCTATAAATACCAGCCCTATTCACAGTTTTTGGGCATCCATTTTCACACAGAATTTTCTGAGTTCAATAATCTCTTCACATTTTCTTTCTTTGATCATTTAGATTAGTTTTTCTTTTGTTCAAGAGTGATCCTATCATCCCATCAAGTGATCCTCTTCATTCCTCTTCAATAGCAAGAGAAGAACACAAAGTATCCAAGTAGATACAAAGTGTTGTCATTCCTCTTCAAGTGCAAGAGAAGAACTCAAGGTATCCAAGAAGATACAAGAGTTGTAGTTGTTAGGTTACTTGTAACATTTGTTACATACTTGTTGTATCATAGCATACATCAAGATTATTTTTCTTTTGTGAGAGTGTGAGTGAAGATCATTGAGATCTTATAGAGATAGTGAATATCTCTTGAAGCCATTGGGCTTGTGTGATTGATCAAGAGGATCATAGGTAGATCGGGTAGATCGAGTCTTGTGTGTTAAGTGTGTGAAGTAGAAAGGATCAAGTGGATTATGGTAGATTGGTGCTAGCTAAGATTAGCACTCGACATCTAGCTTAGTGTCGGAAATAGGATAAGCGACGTGTACGGTTTTCTCCGCCTAAAGGGAGGTTGTTGACATAGTGCTTGAAACTCTCGAGTGTGGTACTCGAGGAGTGTAGTAGGGCGAAGAAGAGCTTCGTAGCCAAACCATTATAAATCCTTTGTCCCGGTTTGATCTTTCCAACTCTACTCTTTACTTTCATTACTTAGTATTAGTTAGTTTAGGTGTGTAGTTCTTATTGGTGTTGATTGATTACACATAAAGTTCGAATCAAAGTTTCCAATATCAAACCTTTTTAAGAAGTTTTTAAAAGAACTAAGAAACCGGTAAAACTATTTAACCCCCCTTTCTTGTTTCCCACACTACGTGCGGAGGCAACCCTAGCATAACCCCTACCCCCTTTACCCGCCTATCCCGCTAACCCCGCCAACCCCGCCTATTCTTTATTGAATGTTATTATTAAATTTTGATTCCTAATTTGTATCAATCTTTATAAACAAACAACTTTTCTTTCAAACCAATCTCAAATTCTAATCTCACTACAAACCCATTTACAAACCAAACAGACCTAAAAGTTTATCCAAACATAAACCACCATGCCAAGTTCCCAAACATCACCTCTGTTATCATCTCCATGATATATCAACAACAAGAAACCGTAATCCACCTTTAACAAGCGATTAAACTGCGCAATCTCCTCTAAATCACTTTCTGCTTCTTTCTATCGCCATTAATCCACTGTAAGTAACTAAGCAGATTTAGAAATGAATAATGTGAATGGTAGTGCTGATAAGGTGTTTGATAATGTGTCTGATAAGAATGTTAACGCTGCAAAAAATATAGTACAAGGTACTGATGATGGTAATGAATTGGTTGTTTTTTATGATGAAATGGTAAAGATTGTGGGTTGTAAGATGAATGTTCATGAATTAAGGTACCACTTGTTGATAAGAATGTGGGGTAGATTTTGTACGAACCTATCCCATACCAGGCTCGCATCGGTTTATAAGCTAAGTGTAGAACTCACTCCAAAAAGCTAGCTCAAAGGAGGAGGGGACACATAGACACTATAAACCACCGGCAAATCCCATATTTGGCCGATGTGGGATCGTAACATAGTCACCATGCTTCTTGATTTTTTTCTCTTTCATTAATTATATATGTTGTTTTTGTTTTCAAAACTGAATCGTGGTTTCGGTCTTTTAATGACACTTAATTAACTTCTTTTTACTTCTAATTGCTATCACATACTAAAGAGTAAAAACTATTTTTTACTAAATGAGTAACAAATTGCTATCACATACTAAAGAGTAAAAACTACTTTTTACTTCTAATTTTATTCTAACATATCTTCCAATCATGACACTTAATTTACTTCTTATATTATGGATAAATAAAGTTTTACCCTAATAATAAACATGGGGTTAAAGCCATCTAATAGCAAGTAACTTTCTTAAATATTCACTTATCAGGCATGGACCAAATAAAATATCACAATACTCATCAAACTATCAAATTTTAGTTCAATATTATACTTTTGCTTATGTGAATTTTTTTTCTTAGTCAATTACGTGTAGGGTTAAAGCCATCTAATAGCAAAGAACTTTATTAAATATTCACTTATGTAACACCCCAAAATCAAGATATTGCGGAAGCATACATTTTGGGTGCTACTAAAATTTAGTTCAAAGTCATATTGTCATACATCAAATTTAGTTCAAATAAAAATTTAGCCCATTTAACAAATCGGTCCCAAATTTCAGAGTTAACGCAACAATAAAAACATTTCCAACAAATTTTATGACCATCGCCATGCCCTGCCTTCAGTAAACACACCTCAGTCTCCTGAGAAAAACATGCTAAAAGTCAGCTAACGCTGGTGAGTTCATAGGTTTAAAGTAAATAAGCACATATGGACCATAGCTATATTCAGCTAACAATTCAGCAAGCACACACTATCCCGCTATGCAAACACTAAGCCTCATCTAACCGAACTAGACAAACAGCATGCCAAGCTAGCATTAATAAATAAAGGGTGCCCGCGAGTGTTAATCCCCAGACACTCGGCCGATTTCATATGGTATACGTTCGGATTGACTATGCCGAGCCAACCGAACGGGGGAGTCACCCCCAATAGATCTATTTATATCACACGGTTTCCCAGTGGAAATTGATTGTTGATGATAGTTGGCGCATGGGATTCAACTAAACTTAGGTTTCTGCATACAAGTGTGTATAAAAACAAAATTTATTTTTGGTCGATGAAAATAGTTTTGCATGTTTCTCACCCCAAGGTTTAATAAACAAAACGAATAAAAATATGGGGCTATAAACTCACCTTAAAATAATAGCAATCTGCAAATCAATCAATAAAATAGTGCAACCGCTCCGACACGCAACCTAGATCAGTATGATAATTCTTAGCGAAATATTCGTGTTTTAAATGTCTTAACTCAATTGAAAAGTTTACGTGTGACCAGTTCTCGTGTATTTCTTGCTTGCTGTGTGGTAAGGTATATTTCATAATGATTTATCGTATATAACTCTTTGGTGATGGCTATTGGTGAAAATGTATGGTGAATGCACGTGCGACGGAATTTCCGTGCTCTGCTTGTAGCAATTGCGTAAGTAATATATATATATATATATATATATATATATATATATATATATATATATATATATATATATATATATATATATATATATATATATATATATATATATAATAATTTCATATTTAATTAATTAAGACTTATAATTAATTAAATGATCATTGAATAATTAATTTAATAATGTTGCTAGTGGGGTATTATTATATTATAAATTGTTATATTCATTTATAATATAATAGTAATTATAAAGAAAATTAGAAGTATTTAATCTTTGAGAATTTAATAAGTGCGAGTGCATTAGTGCTAAAAATATGTTTATAAATCTCATAGCCTGTTTCGTCCTTTAGTCGATTTTTGTCCAAAAATTTTCTAAGTGTCGAAATTTTAGAAAAATCGAGCATGACCCATTTCTTTATTCAAGCTTTCCCATTTTCCTCAAGTGTTGCAAATTTTCTCAAATATTCCCTTTTTATCACTATAATTGCAAAAATAGTCCAAAGTGTATATTTATCGATATAACTATACTTATCGTTATAATTACTTCGTTATTATAGTTTTCGATACAAAAGTCAACGTTTAGTCAAAATTCTTTCAAAAGTCAACAAAAGTCAATATTCATAATTTATGGGCCAAAATTCCTTTTAGTTGGTTTATTGGGCTTAAATTGCCGAAACGAGCCCAATATGGTTTTTATCGATATAAACCGTTCTATTTTACAAAAATAATCATGGCGAGTCTAAAAATGTTCAAAAATTTATTTTTATCTCCCGAGAGGTTTATTGGGCCGAATAGGCCACTTTTAGCCCAAAATCACATTTTTAGTCCGATAACTAATTAGCCCTTTTTAGTTACGTTATATATCAACTAAGCCATTAAGCACTTCAAATAAGCCATTTTTTTCAAAATAGCCCATGGGGCCGACAACATGATGGGCTTGGCCCATGTGCACCAATTTAAATTTTAGTCCAATTTTTGTAGTAATAATCAATAAGCTAGTGGTTATTACAATAAACTATTCATAATAAGCTAATAAGCAAAACCTTCACCATTTCACTACTAGAGCCAAAATTTTATGTTTTTCAAAACCCCAATAATTATATATTTTTCACATTAGCCAATCCATACATATATAATTAAAAGTGTATATTTCGACTTAATTACTTGTAATTAGCATTAATCACTTTTGTACCACCAAATTAGTTCCACAAACAACAAGATTTACCACACAAGCAAGAAAAACATCATAATTTTTATGAAAAACTCAAAAAACTCGATCATGTATATATATACACATCAAACCCTAACTTGTTCATATTAACAAATCACATACATTTAACACTTTTAAACATTAAAACAACATGGTATGGACAAGATTTGTGTTGATATAAATAATGCCTAAACACGTTATTAATATTTTTCGATATCTCTACGTTTTGATAATCACAAAATGTAAAATCATTAATCGGAAAATTATGACGTAAACAAGTAGTTAGTTGTAAATATCTATTTCTACAACTCAAATCACTTAAGGTATGAATAAACTAATGCTTAATGCATTATATGATCAAAGGAACATTTTCTTAATAACTAGATTTTTTATAAAACATCAAAAACATTTTATATATTTTTGAAAAACATTTTTGGCATTAAATAAAAATGTTTAATCTTTTATAAAAATATGAATTCAAAATTATAACCAAAATCAGTTAAAATGTTCCAGAAAAACCTTCCCCACAAAAGGACAAAATTGGCCAACGTCCAGTAGGGGCGGCCCCCTTAATTTTGCTAGGCGGCCCCCTTAATAATTAAGGGGACCGCCCCCTATTTAAGGGGACCGCCCCCGCTCCAGTAGACCTCCAGCTGTCCAATTTTTCTCCTATAAATACCAGCCTTCTCCTGGACTTTTACTCACCTTTTGCACACTAAAACTTTCTGTTCTAAATCCTTTCTAAACATTGTAAATCCTTTGATCATATTTTCTTAAGCATTGGTTTCTAAGTGATCCAAGCTTCCACCACCAAAAGTGCAAAAGAAGAACTCTACTTCAACTAGTGAAGAAGTGTTATTACTTACCTCATTCAATTGTGTTGTTGTGTAAAGTGTTGTGTAGTTGTGATAAGTAGATCTAAGTGTAATTACGTAGTGGTGTTGTAAATTAGTTGTGAAGTAGTTGTGAATAAGTAGTTGTGAAGTAGTCGTGAAGAAGAAGTCGTGAAGAAGTCGTGAAGCCGTTGTGAAGAAGTCGTGAAGAAGTCGTGTAGAAGTTGTGTATAAGTTGTGAGATTGGTTCTAGCTACGATTAGGACTCGACATCTAGCTTTGTGTCGTTAAGCCGGTGTAAGCTAAAGTTGTGTAAGGTTTCTCCGCCATAAGGGAGTTTGTTGACATAGTGAAGAAAACTCTCGAGTAGGTGACTCGAGGAGTGGAGTAGGGCAAGGAAGGTGTCCTTGTAGCCGAACCACTATAAATCTCCGTGTTGTGGTTTGATCTTTCCATCTCTCTCTCTTATTTCATTATATTTACCTTACTTGCATTACTTATCTATATTTGCTTATATATGTTCATATTGATCAAGAGTTGAATTCACATAAGATAGAATCGAAGTTTTCAAAAGTAAACAAAAGTTTTCATAAATTAAAAAGACGTAAAACTATTCAACCCCCCTTCTTGTTTTCCACAATTAGTATCAAGAGCCACGTCAAACAAGATTTTTAAAATTAACTGTATTTTAAAACTTGAAACGATCTATGGAATCTGAAAAATATTTAGAAGGGCAATCTATGCAAAGACCACCACTATTTGAAAGTGATGGATTTTTATATTGGAAAAATCGATTCGAAACTTATGTGAAGTCAAAAGATCTAGATCTTTGGCATGTTATTACTAATGGTGATTTTTTACCTATTCAACATAATCTTGAAACTAAAAAGGATGAAATTGTACCTTTTGAAAAACAAAGTGATGATTTAAAAAGAAAACTTTCTAAAAATAATGAGGCTAAAATGGTTATTTATAATGCGCTACCACGTAAAGAATACGAAAGAATCTTTATGTGCGAAACCGCAAAAGAAATTTGGAATTCTTTACTAATAACTCACCAAGGTAATAGTCAAGTCAAAGATAATAAAATAGATCTTCTTGTTCAACAATATGAACAATTCACGATTCCGGAAAAGGAATCAATTGATAATGCATTTGCTAGGTTTAACACAATCATCACAAGTTTAAAGGCACTTGATGAGAGTTTTTCTAGTAAGAATTTTGTCAGGAAATTTCTTAGGGCTCTTCATCCAAAATGGCGAGCTAAAGTTACGGCGATTGAAGAATCGAAGAACTTGTCAACTCTTCAACTTGACGAGTTGATTGGCAACTTGAAAGTCTACGAAGCAATAATCAAGAAAGACTTCGAGATGGTTAAAGGAAAGAAAGAGCAAAGCAAGTCAATCGCGTTGAAAGCTAGGAAAGCATCAAGTGACGAGGATAGCTCAACCTCCGAAAGTGATGATGAAGAATATGCCATGGCCGTTAGAGACTTCAAGAAATTTTTCAAAAGACGAGGAAGATTCGTTAGACAACCACATGACGAAAGGAAAACACTCCAAAGAAACAAAGACGACAAAGGTAGCAAGAGCGAGAGGAAGTGCTTCAAATGCGGTGATCCAAATCATCTCATTGGAAGATGCCCTATGATGTCAAAGGAGCAAAACCAAAAGGCATTCATTGGAGGAGCATGGAGTGATAGTGAAGAAGACGAGAAAGAAACCACAAAAGAGGAGAAGTGTCTTATAGCTAAGACATCAAGTGAGGTACGTTCCGAAACCGAATACTTTAGTGATGAAAATTTCTCATTAGATGAAAAAGACCTAGATAACGAATATAATAGGTTATGTATATTAGGCCAAAAAGTAATGACTAAAAATAAATCACTAAAACACATAAATAATCAATTAGAAAAAGAAATACTAGAATTAAAAATTAAACTACATAACTTAGAAAAGGGAAAAGAAATTCTTGAATGTAAAACATGTCAAGAAACTAAAAATGAAAATGAAATACTTAAGGAGGAAATTTGTAGGCTTAACAAATTCGAAAATAGTAGTAATTCTCTTAGGGAAATAATAAGTATTCAAAGAGTATCAAGTGATAAAACCGGATTAGGATTTAATTCAACTAAGGATTCAAATAGTCAAACTAAAAATGTAAAGTTTGAATGTGAAACTAGTGAGCAAAAACCTTTAGAGTCAAAACCTAAGTATATACTTATGAAAGATAGAAAAATACCCATAGCTAGTGATGAGGAAGTAAAAACCTTTTATAAACCATCTTTAAAAAATGAAGTAAAATACTCTAAACCAAGGTTAAGGTAAAAAAACACCTCCACCTAGAAGACCACCTAGTCCTCACCCTCGGCCTAAAACTTCTCAACCTAAAAGAAACCAAAATATACCAAACCGTCATAATAATAGTTACCCAATGTGGAATTACCCAAATCCACCAAGCTACAATCCTTGGGGAATACTTCCACCATATATGCATCCGAGTCAATTGCAAACCATGTTTGGGCTAAACAACTATGGACAAATGAGATCATGGGGACCAAGTGGCTAGATTGCAAACTCATCGGGAAAGGCGATATCTCTTTCGAAATTAACTTTTATAAGTTAATATGCTTTGAAGAACTTGAAGACCACATGTTGAAGACCAAAAGGTACGCCGCTCTTTCATGCTCACCATTATATGCGTAGATAAATGAACTAACCAATTACATGCCCCCATTAGTCTTTAATGCCTAGTGTAGTTTGTACTTGTATGTTAGTTAGTAGATTATTCCTTATACATGTATACATATATATACCTTTACTACTATTTATACATAATATATATATATATATATATATATATATATATATATATATATATATATATATATGTATATATGTATATATATATATATGTATATATATATATGTATATATATATATATATATATATATATATATATATATATATATATATATATATATATATATATATATATATATATATATATATACATATAAATATATACGCACATAACCTAGATACGTCATTTGTTGACTATCTAGAACTAAAAGAAATTGTTCGTCCTCGAACCTTTTCTTCCCCCTTTGCCTCTTTTGAACTTTAAAGTTCAACACGAAAATCTTCTGTGTCCACTATCACATGACTCATGGTGATGAAGAGAAGTGAGTTAAGTGGATTAACGTAGAAGTAGCACTTTGACCGTCGAGTCAAGAAAACTATGGATGAAACAAACTCCCGTCACCGCCAGCACCTATCTCCGTCATTACCTCATCATTTCTTAACTCCATTCAACATCCCACATTTTCACACAAAATAAATAAATATATATATATATATATATATATATATATATATATATATATATATATATATATATATATATATATATATATATATATATATATATATATATATATATATATGCACTCTTACTCTCACCCCCTAACACATTTGTCAACTTGACATCTTGATCATTTTATCCAAAATTCTCAAGAAATGTTTTCTTAACGAAATGTTAATAAAATGTCAAGTATTCCTTCCTCGTGCCATTAAAACCCAACGTATTTTTGATATAAAATAAATCTATATATATATATACATAAAATTATTTTGCTATCAGAAACTAAACCAGAACTATTTCCAAGATTGGTAGGCGGCCCCCTTAATGTTTAAGGGGACCGGCTAGTAAACGGGGGCGGTCCCCTTAATAATTAAGGGGACCGGCCTACTGTAGCTCCCAAAAACGTTTTTCTTCCAAAAATCTTTACCAAACACCCCACTTTTCAAACACACCCATACCTGCTGCTGCTGTGAACGAACCTCAACTCAAAAACCATTCACCAAATCACCATCTCCGACTATTTTCACAAGGGGCAAACACTTGTATCTTGATTAGCAACACATTTTGTAAGTTTTCTAATTCACATTTTATCTAATTCCATTCAATTTTGAGTCTAATCATAATTAGGTCTTTTACTAAACTTTCTTTTAATCCAAAATTTGTTAAAATTAAGTCTAGAAATCTTATAACCAAATGCTCCCCATAGGATTAGAATGCTTAATCAACCTAGAAACTAAGTAATTAAAAAACCATTATGTCAAACTAATCACTCCTTTTCAAAACTAATCATATTGTTGAATTATGCCATAAACACCTGTTAAAACTAATCACATTGATTTATTACAACTCACAAATCCTAAAAATATATTTTTCGAATCATAAAAAATGTTTTTGTTAAATATAAGAGAGTGTTTGGATTAGGAACTAGAATCATCAAAATTTAAGCAAAATTAAGTTCATAACTACTTGTGAAGTTTATAAACACGCAATTAGTTGTTTTAAGTCATCAAGATACATAATTCATATGTATATTGAAATTTTACTAGTTATTTTCTTATTTAAAGGAGTGTTTGGCACAACATTTTGAAAGAAATTTTTGAGTCAAAATCTAAGTTACTTAACATAAACACTCGTTAGAAATAGCTAGATATACAATCCAATGTTTGTCTAGCCACATTTCAAAGTAGCTTATGACGTATAAAAGAACGTTCGGATATTTTTGATTTCTTGTCATAATGTCCCTATAACTATTCTTTAACATCATAAAATACATTTTAAGCGAGTTAAAAATTAAAACTAAGGAACATTGTAAACTACTTCTTAGGATTTAAGTTTTAGAGTCGAAGTATGTTTACGTTCCACATAAGTAGCATATATAATATATGCATGTCATTTTCTTATTTTTCTTTGTTGCTTTCTTGTATAGGTGAAAATGCCCAAAACTACAGTCGGTGATGTCTCAAAAACAAAAGAATACATTCCTAAAGTCTCTGCCACTCCGGGCATTTCTCCTGTTGTTGCTTGTTTCTATCGTCCCATTGAAGATAGAAACATTCATGAAGGGAGAGTTGTCTATCCATCGTTCTATGAATCCGACTATATCGAACGAATGTTCTCTAACGTTCGTCTTGATTGTCTCTACAAAATCAATGAGCTTATCATTCCCCGCTTTGTTCTTGACTTCTATAGCCAAGTGACGGTGCAAACCGATCCCAATGGCTGTATCCTCATATCCTTTATGATTCAACACGAATTCATTACTCTTACTCTCGCTCAATTCGGTCAAATTCTAGGAATTCCCTACTCCAGTCAAGCTGTCTTCTCTAATGAGTGGGATCTCTCATCTCTTGAGCAACATCGACCTCAATATGGTCCTTACTACTCTGAGATTCCATCATCTGAAGAAATTCGTCAATATCTTGGGCTAGATCGTGGTACGACTAGCCGGAGGATCAAGTCAAAAGATGTTGACATCCATGCTAACCAAATCCTCCTCAAGGAGTTACGCCCTGACATAAAGCGTTGGGAAGAACTCATTCGTGAGAATGCGTTCGGTACCGGTGGTCACCGTGATCATGTCACGGCGAGCATAGCTCATATGTTGTATTGTATTGTTGCTGAACAGCCGTACAATTTGGCATATCTCTTTGTCTTCCGTATCATGTCAGCTAAAAACACTCATAATGCAAATCTTCCGTATGGCATGTTTCTCACTCGCCTCTACAATCATGTCATGATGCATTATCCACATCTTCAGAGTCCAATTTATGAGTCTGTTCAACCGGTCCTTAATCCCCTTGTTCGTGTCCGTGAACGTCGCCCCCGAAGCGACAAGGGAAAATCTCGTAAATCTGTCTCACTTCCACCTCGTGGTTCCACGTCACATCGCAGAGACGATGATGATGATGATGAGGAGGAAAGCACAACACGTGCTAGTACCCCCGTCACCTAGGACCTTCGTTCAAAATCTTCCGGATCTTGATTACACCGAGTATCAAGTTCCTTCTCCTTCCGAACGAACAGACGAACTGCTGTTTGAAAGACAAACCGAGCTACTCAACACCACACAGCAGATGCATCAAGAAGTACGAGGCGGTTTCAAGTCTATTGGAAAGACACTTGTAAGGATGTTTGGAAAGAAGAAGAAATAGACTTGTTTGATAAGTGTTTAGTTAATTATCATCGATGTTATGATTAGACATTTATATGTAGTATTATTATCTTAACACTTGTTTGCTATGACTTTTATTATGTTAGATGATAAACTTATTAGAACTAAGCTACTAGTTTATTTGATATAATATGCATATGCTTCTAATATGATTTTTTTTTTTTTATATATGTATATTGTTTTAATATGCAATTGATAATATTTAATCATTCTTGATGTACATGATCCAAATGGAACTTGCTGCAAAAACACCCTAAAAATGACCTTTTTCTGGAAATTTTTCAAATTTGGTCGCCTGGGAAATCACCAGATGGGCGGCCCCCTTAATTCCTTAGGCGGTCCCTTTAATTTTTAAGGGGGCCGCCCAACAATTAAGGGACCGGCCATCTGGACAGTAAAATTTACTGTTTCCTTTTGCATCTTGTGACCACTTTTACCTAGCCCCAGCTACTATTACCCTTAATGCACGAACTGAACTTGGAATATTACCACAAAACCTTCACAATTTGCCTAAATCAACCACATTTTCACAATATAAATACCCCCCTTACAATTACCTTTCACTTCATCAACCATCACCTTCATCAAACACCCATTTTCATCCACAATTTTATCACCAAAATCCTCCATCTCTAAGACTTCAAAGAAACAAAGACTTGTTATCATACCACCAAAACAACCTTTCATAGACCTAACCCAAGATGACATCAAAACTCCATCACCACCACCTCAAAATTCATCCCCAAATGCACCAAATGTACCATCAAAAACACCATCCACCCATGGAGCTTCATCTTCCTCCATTCCATCCACTTCATCCATCAATGACTACATCCACACTCACCTAACATCGTCACCAAGAGCATCATCACCACCATCCACTCAAGAACCTTCATACACCCAACTTGCCATTTCCCTATCACCCATCACACCTCTTGATGCTCACTTTTCACCATCACCAACCCCACAACCATTCTTTCCTATACCTTGGCAATGCTTGAAGCCCATGGTGATAATTGTCTTTGTTGCATCCATAACCGGACATTAATCTTTGGTCTTAGAGATGAGATACACTACATGTTTTCATCTCTTGAAAACATGATTGCCAACCCACAACCACCACCTCCTCCACCTCCTTCACCCACTACACCACCACCACCTCCATTTTCACCCAATTAAGCATATGCAATGCTTAAAAATAATTTTTCAAAACCTTCTTGTAAGAAAGCTCCATGGAAGACCATGCATCTCTAGGACGATTATGTAGTTTCATTAGTTGTTTTTTTGTTTGTATGCTTGCATGCTTCATGTTGTAATCTTTTGGTTGTGTATTTATACACAACACTTTTAATAAATGAATGATCTTATTTTATATGCTTGCTTATTGTTGTTACATATACTTGTGCTTCTAACATTTTTTTGCATGATTTCCATAGCTCGTTTCCTTGGTGCCCCCAAACGAGGGGGAGTACACATCAAGGGGGAGTTCTTGTCCCGACAAATTTGATTTTAAAACTTGTCGGCTTAACCTTTTTGATTCTACAAAAAGGGGGAGAAATAGATGTAAACTCACTAAATACTTGTCTAAAAACTAATTTTTAGATTTAATGAGTTTAGATTTTGTAATCATCAAAAAGGGGGAGATTGTTGATATAAATAATGCCTAAACACGTTATTAATATTTTTCGATATCTCTACGTTTTGATAATCACAAAATGTAAAATCATTAATCGGAAAATTATGACGTAAACAAGTATTTAGTTGTAAATATCTATTTCTACAACTCAAATCACTTAAGGTATGAATGAACTAATGCTTAATGCATTATATGATCAAAGGAACATTTTCTTAATAACTAGATTTTTTATAAAACATCAAAAACATTTTATATATTTTTGAAAAACATTTTTGGCATTAAATAAAAATGTTTAATCTTTTATAAAAATACGAATTCAAATTTTTAACCAAAATCAGTTAAAATGTTCCAGAAAAACCTTCCCCACAAAAGGACAAAATTGGCCAACGTCCAGTAGGGGCGGCCCCCTTAATTTTGCTAGGTGGCCCCCTTAATAATTAAGGGGACCGCCCCCGCTCCAGTAGACCTCTAGCTGTCCAATTTTTCTCCTATAAATACCAGCCTTCTCCTGGACTTTTACTCACCTTTTGCACACTAAAACTTTCTGTTCTAAATCCTTTCTAAACATTGTAAATCCTTTGATCATATTTTCTTAAGCATTGGTTTCTAAGTGATCCAAGCTTCCACCACCAAAAGTGCAAAAGAAGAACTCTACTTCAACTAGTGAAGAAGTGTTATTACTTACCTCATTCAATTGTGTTGTTGTGTAAAGTGTTGTGTAGTTGTGATAAGTAGATCTAAGTGTAATTACGTAGTGGTGTTGTAAATTATGTTGGGCTATAAAGTTAAAGTACTGCTGGAATATCAAAGTACTGCTCGAAGTCAAAGTAATGTTAATTAAGTCAAAGTACTGCTGCTCGTTGAAGGACTGTTATGCAAATATGTTTAAGGACTAATGTGTAATTCTAGAATGTTCGTATTAGATTAGAGTTATAATTAGAATTACTTGTCGTTCAAGTTTTGTAAACCGACTAGGGTTTTCCTTGTGCCTATAAAAGGATCCCTAGGTTGGCATTAGAGATAACGATTTTTAGAGAGACAAGTTCATACGAATATTAGAAGCTTATTAGAGTATTAGTGATTAGAGTTTGTTAGTGAATCTGTGTAAAAAGCAGGTTCAAGGTTTTAATAATATTCGAAGTTGTTTATTAATTCTTCTTAGCTTTGTTGAAGTAGATTCCGCATACTTAGCAAAGTATATCAGTGTTTCATCATTAACAGTTTTGAATTTATTCAAGGTTGTTAAACCGTAGACAAGCTACAAGTTAGTTTGGTCAGAGTATATCGATCCAACAAGTGGTATCAGAGCTTGTCTGGAGACTCTGATTAAGAAGAAACCCTTAAAACCGATTTAATAACAAACCCTAAACGATGTCGACTGAAGCTGCACCAATCCCATCCATCACCTCACTCAGAATTCCTATCATCAAGAAGGGAGAATATGATCTCTGGAGCATGAAGATAAGGCAGTACCTTGCTATTACAGACCATGCTCTATGGTATGTGATTGTCAATGGTAATGTTGTTCTTGACGAACCTGTACATGTTGAAGGACAACCCAAACCACCTCAACCAACCTTGCCAGCAGCTACAAAGAGAAATCAAGATAAGGCTCTCAAGATACTATTGTCTGCTATTCTTGATGGTCACCTACTAAAGTTCCATGATGCTAAGGATGCAAAGAAATTGTGGGCTGCGATCAAGACAAGATTTGGAGGTAATGATGCTTCTAAGAAGATGCATAGAAACTTATTGAAGCAGCAGTTTGAAACTTTCACTGTTGGTGAAAGAGAAGGTCTTGATGCTGCCTATGACAGATTCCAAAATCTACTTAGTATGCTAGAACTGTATGGAGCAGAGGTATCTGTTGAAGATGCAAATTTGAAGTTCTTAAGGAGTTTGCCATCTGTCTGGCATGTGGTTGCTACTATGATTAGAGGACAACCTGGATTGGAGTCTTTGGATTTTGATGATCTCTACAACAATTTGAAAGTGTACGAGCAAGAGATGACTGGTCACAATTCTCAGAAAACTCACAACATAGCTTTTGTGTCTTCTGAAAATAGAAGCAGTACTTCTACTAAAAATACTGCTTATCCTTCTCAAAGTACTGTTGGTGATACACAGCATGTTTGCACAACCACAACTACCCCCAACCCATCACCAACAAACAACACCAATTCTGATGATGTTGTATGTTCCTTCTTTGCACAACAAGCCACTTTACCTGTTACCTATCAAGAAGACTTGTTGCAGATTGAAGAAGATGCTTTAGAGGAGATTGACATAAGATGGCAAGTAGCCATGATCACTGCAAGGATCAAGAAGTTCATGAACAAGACAGGAAGGGGAATTGATTTCAAAGTCAAACAGGGTATAACTTTTGACAAATCCAAGATTGAATGTTTCAATTGTCAAAAGCTTGGACACTTTGCAAGGGAATGCAAGTTTGCAAAATATCAGGCAAACAGGATGATTGAACAACCCAAGGTTGAAAGAAAGGAGGTTCCTATTACTGAATCACAACCAAAAGCTTTGGTGGCTCAAGAAAATCTAGCAGAGATTGACTAGAGTGCTGAATTTGATGATGAACCAGTAACCTATTCTATGGTTGCAATGGAAGAGTTTGATTGGAGCACAGCTTTTGATGAGGAACCAGGATATGCTGCTTTGGAATCAAGAGATGGTCTTGGAAGCTTTGACTGGAGCATGGAGAATGAAGAAGAACCTGTTCAGATTGCCATGGTTGCTACTACACCAAGTTCATCCAATGTCTCTGAGGTATGCTCTAAGTGTAATGATGTGTATCAAAAGTTGCTTAAAGAATATGTGACTGAAAGAGATAATTGTAGAACAGCTAGGTCTGAGGTAGCTGGTTATCAATTAACTTTAGAGTCAATGGAAGCCAAAATATTAACACATGAAAATAATGAAATGGCTTGGGCCGAAAAATATGAGCAACAAGATTACCAATTAAAATTAAGAAATTGGAAGTTAGGATGTAAGGTGTCTGAATTAGAAAAAATTACTAAGGAAAGAGATGCTTTGTTAGAAAAACTTGGTAGTATTAAACAGGATGGTCTATCACATGTTCAATTTGTTGAAAAACAAAGAAGAATAAACAGTAGAACTGGACTAGGTTATGGTGAAGATAGTAGTTCAGATGAGACCCCACCTAGTGATAAGAAAGAGACCCCACCTAGTGATAAGGAAGAGATCTCATCTAGTGATGATGAACTTACTAGCTCAAAAGAAAACAAATCTAGGAATGAGGAACCAATTAGTGAAACACCTCCTGAGTTTAAGAAAGATAAGGGGTACCACTCAGTTCCTCCACCCACTGGTAGGTTTCAACCACTTAGGACAGATGTTTCTCGTTATGGTGTAGACAACCTAGAGTTTAGGAAGAAGCTTACTGTTCAATCTAGTTCTGAGAAACCCAAGGATGATTTTCAAAGGGGTAATGATCAAAAGTTTCCTACAGCCTTTCAAACACAAGCAGTACCTCTAAAAACTTTTCAAAGTACTGCTAGACATTCAGCAGTACCTCCAAGAGAAACCTTTCAAAATACTGCTCACTATAGGAAACCTTTTAATCATAGAAGAGGATTTGGGAATATGGAGAGAAAATTATGTTATGTATGCTATAGTCCTGATCATTTGATTAAGCACTGTGACTTACACTCAGAATATTTAAGTCAGTTCCCAAATAATAGACCTGCCACCCATAAGCCAAGAGAGACTATACCAGTTTGGAATCACTCAAATAGGGTTAACCATAGTAATTTCTCTAAAGACTATAGGTACCCTCACCAGAAAAGAATGTTTTCCAAACCACCAGTACCTTCACACACTGATAAGTCTCAAGAAGTACCTTCTCAAAGGACTGATAAGTTTTCACCCAATCATGGTACTGCTAACACTTTTTCATATAGAAGACCTAAGAGATTCAATTCATATAAAAGGTCTTACACCTCAAGCAGAGTACCTAGATCAGAGAAACCTAAGGTCAAACGAAATTGGGTTAAGAAAGAAAGTACTGATGGGGAACAAGCAGTACTTTCATCAGATAAGGGTGAAACAGGGAGTGTTGTTGATAATACAACACAGGACAAATTACATACTGAAGGAATTCAAGTATGTCACTCCACAAGGGGAACACAAGTCAGTAATGGCTTGGGTTCCTAAAAGAAACTAACCCTTTTCTTTACTGTGCAGGGCAACCCAGAGGAGGAGCTTAAAGATCATATTATTGTTGATAGTGGTTGCTCTGGCAGCATGACAGGGGACAAGGAGATCCTGTCAGATTTTAAGGCATATTATGGAGGAAGAGTTGCATTTGGTAATGATCCTGATGGAGGGAGAATCACTGGCAAAGGAACAATCAAGGCTGGATGTATTGATTTTGAGAATGTTAGATATGTGAAGGAGCTCAAGTTCAATCTTTTGTCAGTATCTCAGATTTGTGACAAGAAGTACCCAATTCTGTTCACTGATACAGAATGTCTCATTCTCTCTCCTGAGTTTAAGTTTGTTGATGATCACTTGGTAACATTGAGAGTACCAAGAACTAATGATGTGTACAGTTTAGACTTAAAGAGTCTCAATTCTGCTGGAAGAGCAACATGTTTAGTAGCCAAGGCATCATTGGAAGAAGCACATCTATGGCATAGAAGACTAGGTCATGTAAATTTCAAGAACATCAACAAGCTGGTCAAAGGGAATTTAGTTAGGGGTTTACCTTCTAAAACATTCAAGACTGATCATTCAAGTTTGGCTTGCAAGAAGGGTAAACAACATAAAGCTTCATGTAAGAAGCTTGGGGAAAGAGATATTAGAGAACCTTTGGAGTTGCTATACATGGATCTGTTTGGACCAGTTTCAGTAGAAAGTTTAAACAAGAAGAAGTACTGTTTGGTTGTGACAGATGATTGTAGCAGATTTAGTTGGGTCTTTTTCTTGGGATTCAAAGATGAAACCTTTGATGCTATCCATGACCTGATACTAGCCCTTGAAAATCAATTAAGACTCAAAGTCAGAAGTATTAGATGTGATAATGGAACAGAATTCAAGAACAAGCATATGGATGAATTCTGTGCCAAGAAAGGGATCAAGAGAGAGTTTAGCATTGCTAGAACACCACAGCAGAATGGTGTTGCAGAAAGAAAGAATAGGACTTTGATAGAAGCAGCTAGAACAATGCTTGCAGATTCCCAATTACCTATTCTCTTTTGGGCTGAAGCCATAAGTACTGCTTGCTATGTATTAAATAGAGTTTCAGTAACTAAACCTTAGATGAAGACACCTTATGAGTTACTAATGGGAAAGAAACCAAACATTCGTTTTCTAAAACCTTTTGGCTGTTCTCTGACTATTCTAAATACTATTGATTCTCTGGGAAAATTTGATGGTAAGTCAGATGAAGGATATCTATTGGGTTATTGTACAAATAGCAAAGGTTTTAGAGTCTATAACAGGAGTACCAAAAAGGTACAAGATTGTCTTCATGTTGAATTTTTGGAAGATAAGGAAACTCAGAAAGGTAAAGGTCCTGATTGGATGTTTGATCTTGATCTCAAGTTCACTTCATCTATGAATTATGTGCCTGTTAGAGAAGAGAATCAGGCTAATCACAAAGAAGATGATTCACAGTACATTGTTCATGGAGTCAATGTTAGACCAGATGATGTTCCAGACAAAGAACCTGAAGTTACTGATAAGGAACAAAGTACTGCTCAACCAACCAATACAGTATCTGATGAAGATCAAGCCATACAAGATGAACTTAATAGGATGCTTTTTCAAGAAACTATAGCAAAATCCTATGAAGATGAACAAAGGAGGGCTTATGAAGCTGCAAAGAAAAGGGTAAATTTCAAGATACTGCTCACAGTACTTTTGATCAAAGTACTGCTGACCCTTTTGACAGTACTTCTGGTGTGTTAGAACCATCAAATTGGATTAATGCTGATGATTCCAATATTGATGATGATGATTTGGATAATGCTAACATTCCTGGATTAGAAGAAATTGATGATGAGCTTAATCAAGAAGGTATTTTCTCAACTACCAATGAAGGGATTGATTTTACTAATTTGGAGTCTGATCTTCCAGTTCCACCAACTCCTACATTGAGAGTTCATAAAGCTCATCCTCAAAGCAACATTATTGGATCACCCTCTTCAGAAGTGGTTACAAGAAACAAAGTTAAAGGTCTTTCTAAGCAACATACTGCTTTACATAGCTTTGTTTACAAACAAAACAGGATGAATCACAAGGATCAACAAACATGCCTGTTTGCTTGTTTTCTATCTCAAGATGAACCCAAGAAGGTAGCTCAAGCTTTAGCTGATGAAAGTTGGGTAGAAGCCATGCAAGAGGAGCTTCTCCAATTTAAGCTTCAAGAAGTCTGGGTATGATGAACTCAAATAAGTACATTTTATTACCATCATTTATCCTATTAATTTGACTTGTTTTACTATATTATGTATGAGGATTGATACTTAATCGTTTACTTTTGTAATTCTCAGTTGAAAACAAGCATTTGGTGAAACTTGGCGATTTTGGATTAATTATGGAGCAAAACATGCATAAAGTGAAGAGTCTACTGAAATGGACAAGATCAAGTCAAATCTGCTCCAGATGCGCCGCATCTCACTTATCACATACGGCGCATCGCTATCAAGATCTCACCAGATACGATCCAAGATTCAAGAGGACATGCGCCGCATCCAAAGATAAAGATACGCCGCATCTTTTGGCGGTGTACGAATATTCCTGAATATTATAATCTTGGACCCCACGCGAAGTTAAGTAAATGCGCCGCATCTACTTACTAGATGCGCCGCATCTTACCCTCAGACAGAAACTATAAATACCCCAAGACCAGACGAATTCGATGTGCCATATATTAGAACCGAAGACCGAAGAGGATAAACCAAGGACGAATTCAGTCGGATAGCAAGCACAAGACACACTCAAATCAAAGATACAAGAGCTGTAAGAAGGTGCTGCATGTGTTTAATTCATTAAGTAGTTTTGTTTTATTGTGTTAGTAAACTTTAATTCATCAAGATTGGTGGCTTGTGTAATGTGACAACGGAAAGATTGCACTCCCTTAAAACTGCTTTCTCATTAATTAAAGTTTATATGTTGATGTCATTGGTGACTTTTATTAGTGCATTGATAACCTCTGTGGCTAGCTGAGCGTTGATCGGGTCGCCATGCCTCTGCCCTCGCCTGTTTATTAGATCGCCTATGCATTCTATGGTCTGTAGAAAAGTAGGAGAAAGATAAATAGGATAGTCATAAGTAATCATTAAGGGTTTACTCGCCGATAAGATTAGAACCAACGAGAAAGGACTTAATCGCGGTGCGTTGCATCGAACTGTACACTTCATATAACACTAGCAATAAAACAAGTGACAAACTACTTATAATAAGGACAGCCTTCTTATTGTCTCAAGTATTTATCTGTGTACGTGTGTGCTATTCGCTGATTCGTGCCTATTGGTTTAGTTTATTATTTAATTGCAACCAAATCGTGTCAGTCTCTCAGGCTGAACCCCCTTGCGTTAGATTAGATTGTATAGCTAACTTAATTTATTAAAATACTGATTAGAATAACTAGATAATACGTTCCACTCTTAGTGATCAACACTCTACTTACCATTATATTCATACTGACCGGGTACACTGCTCGTTAAGTGTGTGTGTTATTGATAAGTCGGCTAAATATAAATTTTAAACTTGAGTAGGCCTTAATACTGCTAAAACCGCAACGACACGCAACACGCATCAAGTTTTTGGCGCCGTTGCCGGGGAGTGAATTGTTATTATCTGTTAATTTGATTAGTATTTTAATTAGGTTTTTAATTTTTTTATCTAACCGCTAATTCTGTTGTGTATTAGATTAATTTGCATTCATTGTACTATTTTGCATATTTTCTGTTTTTGTGTGTTATTTGTTTGCTTTTATTTGTTTTTATTTTCGTGTGTTTTATTTGTTTTTTATTTCTCGTATTTTTTGTGTTCTGCTATCGTTGTACTGAGCTAAATCGAACGATACGGCGCATCTGATCTCTCAGATACGGCGTATTGCGTTTAATTTTTATAAAATACAACGCGTTTAATTAATTCGATACGACGCATCTTTTCCCCAAGATACGGCGTATCTGTTTTTAATAAGAAAATTTTTTCTAAGCGATAAAGTAATACGACGCATCTGCTTTTGCAGATACGGCGTATCTGTTTTTGATAAAAAAAAATTTCTAAACGTTAACGCGATACGACGCATCTGATTTATCAGATACGGCGTATCTATTATTTTAATTAAAAACAGTTTTCGAATTATTAATCAGATACGACGCATCGATCTCTGTCGATACGGCGTATCTTCTGAATCAAAAATCTCGTATTTTAAAACATAACGAAAATACGGCGCATTAACTTTTGTTAATACGACGCATTTAATTTTAAATAAATATCGATTTTTGATAATTAAAATTGATACGGCGCATTCTAATTTCTAAGCGGCGTATCTATTTTCTGAATAAAGTCTGATTTAATTTTAACGATTATAAGATACGGCGTATCCAACTTTTTGGATACGGCGCATCGTCTGCAGATATCAGCTACTTGTATTCTTATATCCGTTTCTATATTCGTTAATTTCTCTTCTAGCGAACAAATCCTACTGATGATTTTACATGTAATGACAGGCTTTGCTATGGAAGACATGTCAGTGAACGGATATCTTGCTAAGGAACTCTTGCTTCCGGATTCATTCGATGTGAAGGTTTTTGATAATGTCAACTTCAATGTACTCGAGATTGATACGGATTTATTCTCTTGGGAGACCCCTCTCGAAGCTGCTTTTAAGGAATTCATGCGTTTATGCAACATTGACAAAGGGGTATTCTCTTATGATGTATTTGTGAGGTACACTGGAGATGAATTGTCAATCTTATGGCCTATCATTGAATCCAAAGGATTGACTTGGACTACTATCGAAGAAGATGATGGGAAATTCTATCTTGCATACATGGACTCAAGCAACAAAAGCTGTGGTGGAGGCGATACCCAAATCTCTTACATGCCATATTCCGAACAGTACTGGGGATTAAATGAGAACTATCTGGACGATGAAAGAATTTATGCTGTGGCGGAGTTACTATTTCATGGCAGGTTGGTAAGATTGATGGACCTCTCCCTAAATGATTGGCTTGAACT
Organism: Artemisia tridentata subsp. tridentata; assembly: GCA_021014915.2. Taxonomy (NCBI): domain Eukaryota; kingdom Viridiplantae; phylum Streptophyta; class Magnoliopsida; order Asterales; family Asteraceae; genus Artemisia; species Artemisia tridentata. Next base: position 4,183,346 of record CP139505.1, on the reverse strand, counting down.
TAAATATGGTAGTCCGGAATTTGCCCCTGAGAATGAAGTCAAGCGGATTATGACTTCATGGTTGACACGGAGTTTTAGGGAGCAATTTAACGAGTTCATGGAGATAAAAAGGAATATGATTGGAAAAGCTTGCTTTGACGTTAACCACGATCCTAACGATGTTAATTTTTCAGAGTGGTTGGATAGTAAGTTCAATAACCATAAGAGCATGGATCGAGCTACTAAAGATGCATTATGGGTATATTGGATGAGAGGAGAAGAGGAAGAAGTAGAGAGCAACTATGGGTCGTCACTTCATGATTCTACAGTCAATGAGGGCATTGAAGAATTATTCCGAATAGACATTGACGTGTTCGATTATGAGACACCCTTGTGCAAGCAGTTCAAGGAATTTAACTACCTTCTTCGAGTCGACGATGATGTGCTGACTGGAGATCTACCAGGATTTAAGACTTACGATGATTTCAAAAACACCTGGTGCTACGAATGGAATGACCAAGTACCATGGGTTTGGGATAAACCATGGGAATTTGAGCACATTAATCACACCTGTACACCCTTCGTTTTCAAGGATGGGAGTAGTGTTTGGCCGACCTGTGATTATAAGAGTGACGGAACCTGTAATGGGGGAAGTATAATTGGGATGAAACGGGTTGGAAAAGATGTAACCTTTGAAGATTATGAGTGGTACGATAATGTTGAAGACTGCCCACAAAAAGCGGAGGCTTTGCAAGAAAAGGGTAGAATTGAATACTTGAAAGGACTTAAGGGAACATCGAATACTACTTTCTGGGAATGGGTGCATGAACAATTTGATGATTACACGAAGCTTAGTCGACGGTTACAATGGGAATTGGAAAACGTCGCAAAGCTATATGGGAACATCTTTCGGATGAAGGAAGAAGGATGGACCGTGACAAGGACCAAATGAAGAGCTGAACGTGAGTCTAACTTGAAGACTCTGGAATAAAGACAAGTGCTGACCGGGAGACAACCCGGATTTATCTTTTAATTATTCTGTTTTTGTGTCGAGTCAGTCAGGCCGCAGAGGATACGGCGCATCTCAATCCTGAGATGCGACGCATCTCCTGCAATGGTCATATCTTATTTTATTTTTCTGCATTTTTATTTTCGAATTTAAAACTTTTTATCAGTTTATTTTAATGCGGCGCATCCCTGGTTAAAGATACGTATTTAAATTCAAAAATAAACTTTTTATCAGTTTATTTTTGAATTTAAAACTTTTTATCAGTTTATTTTATTATTCTGATCCGTATTTATTCCAGGCTCGATACAGCGTATCTTCTTCCATAAGATACGGCGCATCAACTGACCTGATTATTTTCATTTTTAATTTTTAATTTTTATTTTTCCTAACTACTAATGTATTATGCAAGTTTGAACCTTTCTTATCTTAGGTGTGTTTTAAAGCCTTAGTGATATTATAGATTCCTGCATTTCCTGTGGATACATTGAATATGAAGATTAAACGTTCTAATCCACAAGAAAGATGATTTTTGCTCTTATACTAATGGAGGATCATACCGAGCAAATCTCAGGGGAGTTTTTCTGTTCTAATTCTTTTATTTTCCAGTTTTTAACCTTTAATACAAACAACGAGGACGTTGTTTAACTTAAGTGGGGGGATTGGAGAATTAGAACACCTTACACTTACTTGTCCTAAACTTTTCAAAATATGCTTAAAAAGTGCTTAATATATCAAAATTTAAAATTTTTAGCATGTTTTTGTTTAAAGTCTAAGTTGCATAGCTGCACACATGACGTTATTTTCAAAAATTGTGATTTTTCAAAATTCACAAATCTATGAGTGTGTCGGTGACTTGTAAACTTTAGAACTTGGCTTGTATATTATTCGAGACCACCATAATAAGTATTATTTATATAATTGGAATGACTTGTCTAAATTGGTAAAATTCTAGGATTACACCCAAATAGCCTATTATATGTTATGTGATATTAGCTAGCTACACTGGTTAGTTAACCCCCGTATAAACCCTTTGTTACTCTCATTTTTAGAGTAAGATACCCCTAGAAAAACACTTAAAGCCATTCCTTTCGTCTCTTACACCTATGTTTAAAATGTTTCGTTACACCTTACACCTTAGCCTACCCTGTAGATTAAGATCCGTGGTTGGTTAATTGCTATAGGCAAAGTGTGTTTCCTTACATTACCTGTGTTCGCGTGCGTAATTCATTATCTTTGGTTAGGTCCGGAAATTGCACAATGCAATTGGAGTGAAAGTAAATATTTTACATCTTTGAGTTTATTTTTCGTGTGTTTACTACTTTCACTATTACCGTTATTTCTGAAGTTATGAAAAGTATGGAAAATTATCCAGAATTATCATTATAGTGATATGGTGAAATTTTACACATCTATGTTTATGTTGGAAAAAAAAAAAAAAAAAAAAAAAAAAAAAAAAAAATCGAAAAAAAATAGAAAAGAAAAAGAAAAAGAAAGTTGGATGTTTGTTTTAACCAACGATGTAAAGTTTTGTATTAAGTGGTCGATATCACCACTAGTTGTTGTATATTATATTTATGGATTGAATGGGAGTTGGCAGTTATGGGAACGTCAACTAAGGTTATTCTTTGATTAAGATCTTGTTGAGTATAATTCGTGTCTACCTAAAGCGTGTGTTTCAAGTGTTAAAGCGTGAGTTATTCAATGATATGAGTCTTATTCATGGGATGGTTGGGATAGTGATTAACCACACTTAGGATTTTAATTTATTTGTTTTGTTTATTTTTCATTTTACACCAATTTATATCCCAAATATTATCCATACCCTATTCTTTATCCAACCAAACCTTTGATTTATTGAGATTAGGGATTTGAGCAATCTTAAGTATCGTAGTCGTGGATTCGGCTATGTATTTATGATTTTGTCGCCCTTTTTGATATATTATTATTGGTGAAGTTTGGACCTATCTTTAGCCTATTCGAGTTAAGGATTTGAGCAATTGCAAGTATCGTGTTCGTGGATTCGATCATGTATTTGTGATTTTGTCGCCTTTTCTGGAATTTGAGATCGATAGAGATTAAGAATAATTAACCCTTAAGCCTAAAAACCCTTTTTACCGCTTTAGACTTGTTATTCCTTGGCTTTAGTGGTGGAGATGTGTATACTTGCCAAGCTTATGATAGAATATTCGTCGCGACTGGACAGTTAAACGATTAGATTTGCTTTTATCGAATATTTTATTTTACTTCTAATTCGTTAAGTGTTTAGTTGTGTGATTATGACAAAAATGAATACATGCTTAAATATAAAAATAAATCCTAATATCTTTTAGGATACATTTTCATAAGATTAATTCTAAGGTTTACTTGGGGACAAGTAAAGTTCAAGTGGGGGATATTTGATGAACTCAAATAAGTACATTTTATTACTATCATTTATCCTATTAATTTGACTTGTTTTACTATATTATGTATGAGGATTGATACTTAATCGTTTACTTTTGTAATTCTCAGTTGAAAACAAGCATTTGGTGAAACTTGGCGATTTTGGACTAATTATGGAGCAAAACATGCATAAAGTGAAGAGTCTACTGAAATGGACAAGATCAAGTCAAATCTGCTCCAGATGCGCCGCATCTCACTTATCACATACGGCGCATCGCTATCAAGATCTCACCAGATACGATCCAAGATTCAAGAGGACATGCGCCGCATCCAAAGATAAAGATACGCCGCATCTTCTGGCGGTGTACGAATATTCCTGAATATTATAATCTTCGACCCCACGCGAAATTAAGTAAATGCGCCGCATCTACTTACTAGATGCGCCGCATCTTACCCTCAGACAGAAACTATAAATACCCCAAGACCAGACGAATTCGATGTGCCATATATTAGAACCGAAGAGGAGAAACCAAGGACGAATTCAGTCGGATAGCAAGCACAAGACACACTCAAATCAAAGATACAAGAGCTGTAAGAAGGTGCTGCATGTGTTTAATTCATTAAGTAGTTTTGTTTTATTGTGTTAGTAAACTTTAATTCATCAAGATTGGTGGCTTGTGTAATGTGACAACGGAAAGATTGCACTCCCTTAAAACTGCTTTCTCATTAATTAAAGTTTATATGTTGATGTCATTGGTGACTTTTATTAGTGCATTGATAACCTCTGTGGCTAGCTGAGCGTTGATCGGGGCGCCATGCCTCTGCCCTCCCCTGTTTATTAGATCGCCTATGCATTCTATGGTCTGTAGAAAAGTAGGAGAAAGATAAATAGGATAGTCATAAGTAATCATTAAGGGTTTACTCACCGATAAGATTAGAACCAACGAGAAAGGACTTAATCTCGGTGCGTTGCATCGAACTATACACTTCATATAACACTAGCAATAAAACAAGTGACAAACTACTTATAATAAGGACAGCCCTCTTATTGTCTCAAGTATTTATCTGTGTACGTGTGTGCTATTCGCTGATTCGTGCCTATTGGTTTAGTTTATTATTTAATTGCAACCAAATCGTGTCAGTCTCTCAGGCTGAACCCCCTTGCGTTAGATTAGATTGTATAGCTAACTTAATATATTAAAATACTGATTAGAATAACTAGATAATACGTTCCACTCTTAGTGATCGACACTCTACTTACCATTATATTCATACTGACCGGGTACACTGCTCGTTAAGTGTGTGTGTTATTGATAAGTCGGCTAAATATAAATTTAAAACTTGAGTAGGCATTAATACTGCTAAAACCGCAACGACACGCGACACGCATCAGGGTATTATGTGATCTACCAGATGGCAAAAGAGTCATTGGTACAAGATGGGTTTTCAGAATCAAAAGAGATGAAAGAGGGAATGTTATCAAAAATAAAGCTAGATTGGTTGCACAAGGATATCGCCAAGAAGAAGGAGTGGATTATGATGAAGTGTTTGCTCCTGTTGCAAGGATAGAGGCAATAAGGTTATTTCTTGCCTTTGCATCATATATGGGATTTCCTGTCTACCAAATGGATGTCAAAAGTGCTTTCCTTTATGGCACAATTTCTGAGGAAGTTTATGTTAAACAACCTCCTGGTTTTGAAGATCCTGCACATCCAAACAAAGTCTACAAGGTGATCAAGGCACTGTATGGCCTTCATCAAGCTCCCAGAGCTTGGTATGAGAGACTCTCAAATTTTCTATTACAACATGGTTATAGGAGAGGAGCAATCGATAAGACTTTGTTTATCAAAAGGGATAAGAAAGACATTATGTTAGTCCAAGTCTATGTGGATGATATTATCTTTGGAGCCACAAAGAAGTCTATGGTGAAAGAATTTGAAGAACTTATGCAGAGGGAGTTTCAAATGAGTTCTATGGGAGAATTAACTTTCTTTTTGGGGCTTCAAGTTAGACAAACAAGAGATGGAATCTTCATTAACCAAGAAAAGTATGTTGTAGACATACTTAAAAGATTTGACCTTCCAAATCTCAGGCCTGCCACCACACCCATTGATAACAATAAACCATTAGGAAAGGATGAAGATGGACAAGCTGTGGATGTCAAGCTTTACAGATCTATGATTGGTTGTCTTATGTACTTGACTGCATCAAGACCTGACATCATGTTTGCTGTATGTTTGTGTGCAAGATATCAGGTTACACCCAAGGTTTCTCAAATGTATGCAGTCAAGAGGATTTTTCGATATCTCAAGCATCAACCAAAGTTAGGATTATGGTATCCTAAGGAGTCACCTTTTCACTTGGAAGCTTTTTCAGTTAGTGATTATGCAGGAGATAACTATGATAGAAGATCAACCACAGGAGGATGTCAATATCTTGGAAGAAGATTAGTCTCCTGGCAATGTAAGAAGCAAACAATTGCTGCAACCTCCTCTACTGAAGCAGAATATGTTGCTGCTGCAAGCTGTTGTGGCCAAGTTTTGTGGATGCAAAATCAACTCTTGGATTATGGATTCAACTTCAAAAACACTCCTATCAACATTGATAATGAGAGTACCATCTTTATTGTAAAGAATCCAGTTTATCACTCCAAGACCAAGCATATTCAGATTAGGCATCACTTCATTCGGGTTTGTTATGAGCACAGGCTTATAAATGTGGTCAAGGTTCACACAGATGATAATGTAGCTGATCTACTCACAAAGGGATTTGATGTTTCAAGATTCAACCACTTAGTTGTGAGCATTGGAATGATTAACTACTAGGCTACATTTGAGGGGAGGCTTTAGTATTAGTTAGTATACTTTCTTTCAGTTCTTAATGAAAGTATTCGTTTTTAGTAGTTTAGTTTAGAACATATGTTGTATTTGAGGGGAGGCAACATATTTAGTGGTCAGAAACCTAAGAAGTCTTCTCAGTCAAAGAAGAAAAAGTCAAAGAAGCAATCTTCATTCCAATTGGGGAGGAATTTAGAGAATTTGAATGAATATGCTGGTTTTGAACAAGATGCTGGATTTATGGATGATACTCAGATGACACCACCTGAAAATATTCCACAAGAAACTGCTGAGAGGAAGAGTGCTGAAACAGAGCAAATCAATTTGGAAGAAGCTGCTGTTGAAGTAAGAAGTAGTGATACTAAGGAAGTAAATTTGGAAGGAGCTGATGTTGAAAGTACTGCTCTTCAAAGTACTGTGAGGCAATTTATAATTACACCTAGAACTTTAGATTTTGAAGAAGATGTTGGTCCTTCAAGTCAAGTTCAAGAGGAAGTTGGCCCTTCTAAACCAGCTCAGGAAGAAGATGTTATAGCTTATACTAACAGTGATGATGAAACAATTGCTGACATTATGATTAATATGTCAAGTCAAAGAGGCATCAGTATTCATGAGGTTGAACAACAACATCATACTTCTTCTCAACCTACCCAGGAGTTAGATCCAAAAGATAAAGGTAAAGGAGTCATGGTAGAAAAGAAGAAGAAGAAGCTGACATTGGCACAGTTAAGAGAAATTCAGATTGCCAAAGGTGAGGAAGCAGCTAGACTATTGCAAGCTAAGATAGATGCTGAAGAATCTAGGAAGCTTATTGTTCAACCACAAAGGCCAATTAGTAAAGCTAGAGAAAGGAATGATATGATGGCTTATCTGAAAGGTCAAGGATATACAGGTTTGGTGAAATTGACATATACAGAGATGAAGGATCTGTATGATGCTGTTAGGGAAGCTATAGAAAAGGATCTTGCAAGCATTATTTCATTTGAAGATAAGGAGCTTGAAGATAGAAGAAAGGAAAGAGCTGTTACAAGGAGCTCAAAGAGGAAAAGAACAACTGATGAATAGCCATCAAAGAAGTTCAAGGATACATTTGAATTAAGAACAGACACAGTTGATGAGCTAAGGAATTATCTTAGAGTTGTTGACTTTGAACATCCAAAATTGAAAGAAGATGCTGATAAGAAGTCCAAGATATCTACTTTTTCAGTTGTAGAATCACAAGAAGGAGATTATCTGATCTTTCATAGAAAAGATGGAAGTTTTAGAGTATTCAATTCATTATGGGATATACTACATCTGATTGACAGAGATGATATGCTTCAGTTATATCTCCAAGTGCAAACTTACTTTGAGCATATTCCACCACAAGGAGTAGGTTTGATATTGCTAGGAGATCTCACAACCATCTGGGAGACAGAGGAAACAAAGGATAGTACTTTGTGGGAAAATCAAGAAAACTGGGAGATTAACAGATGGAGATTCTTTGAATCAGTTGGAATACACGTTTTGGAGTTAGAGGATGGCACTATGATTCATATGCTAGCATAACTGAGATATCCACTCACAAGAGATCTGATGATTAGGATGCTAGAGCATGGCATGGAAGTGGAACAAGAGAATGAAGTAGCATTGATGGTCATAAAATTGTTCATCAAGTGGACAACCGAATCTGAAGATTAATGCATAACTACTGGTATGGTTTAATTATTATATAAATCTTTTGAAAAGTAAGTACTTTCTTCAAAGTACTGCTAGTCAAACAGTACTTTCTCAAAGTACTGCTTGCAGCATTAAACCAGTAAAGTCTTTTGATAAAATCAGTAATTTTTTATAAGTGCAAAAACATTTTGAAGCACAAAGATTAAACAGCAACAAATGGTTTTGAAAGCAACAACATGGTGTTAGTACTTGTACTACACAACAAATGGTAATCAACTCACCATGTTTAATAAACAAGAAAGAGTTTGACTCATCATGAGGGTACGGCTCTGATGTGATTATCAAATCCGTTTTTAGTTGGCAATTTACTAAAAATTGTATGGTTTTCAACTCACCATATCTATATTAGTGAAGAGTTGGCTAGCCCACAAGATAATGGCTTTGTGGTAAAGGCTGTGGAAAACCATTATATGGTAATTAGTTCACCATGGTAGTGATTGTACTAAAAGAACTAGCTAGTCCAAAAGCAAACGGCTATTTGGTAAAGACTACTCAAATCCGTTGATAGCTGATGATTTGCTAAAAATCATATGGTTATCAATGTACCATGGTTTCTTAAACCTAAACATTGGCTACTCCAGAGTTAATGGCTTTGGTAAAGAGACATCAAAATCCATTAAATTTTCAATGATTCACCTCTCACAGGAGTTAACACACCTGGAAGTGATGAGAATAGTATGAAACTTTTAAGATCTGATGTACCTATTGCCAATATGATGCTGAGTTGCTGAAAAGAATTGTTGCTGATGAAGATTGAAGATACTGATTGCATTGATGATGACAAAACAACAACGAGACAGATTTCAAAGATACAACCTTTCCTTAAAGATAAAGTGTTGAAGTTAAAGAAATACAAAGGAACTTGAAATCAAGCAAGTAGAATTCAAGTTAGGGGAGGATTGTTGGGCTATAAAGTTAAAGTACTGCTGGAATATCAAAGTACTGCTGGAAGTCAAAGTACTGCTAATTAAGTCAAAGTACTGCTGCTCGTTGAAGGACTGTTATGCAAATATGTTTAAGGACTAATGTGTAATTCTAGAATGTTCGTATTAGATTAGAGTTATAATTAGAATTACTTGTCGTTCAAGTTTTGTAAACCGACTAGGGTTTTCCTTGTGCCTATAAAAGGATCCCTAGGTTGGCATTAGAGATAACGATTTTTAGAGAGACAAGTTCATACGAATATTAGAAGCTTATTAGAGTATTAGTGATTAGAGTTTGTTAGTGAATCTGTGTAAAGAGCAGGTTCGAGGTTTTAATAATATTCGAAGTTGTTTATTAATTCTTCTTAGCTTTGTTGAAGTAGATTCTGCATACTTAGCAAAGTATATCAGTATTTCATCATTAACAGTTTTGAATTTATTCAAGGTTGTTAAACCGTAGACAAGCTACAAGTTAGTTTGGTCAGAGTATATCGATCCAACAAATTAGTTGTGAAGTAGTTGTGAATAAGTAGTTGTGAAGTAGTCCTGAAGAAGAAGTCGTGAAGAAGTCGTGAAGAAGTCGTGAAGCCGTTGTGAAGAAGTCGTGAAGAAGTCGTGATTAAGTCGTGTATAAGTTGTGAGATTGGTTTTAGCTACGATTAGGACTCGACATCTAGCTTTGTGTCGTTCAGCCGGTGTAAGCTAAAGTTGTGTAAGGTTTCTCCGCCATAAGGGAGTTTGTTGACATAGTGAAGAAAACTCTCGAGTAGGTGACTCGAGGAGTGGAGTAGGGCAAGGAAGGTGTCCTTGTAGCCGAACCACTATAAATCTCCGTGTTGTGGTTTGATCTTTCCATCTCTCTCTCTTATTTCATTATATTTACCTTACTTGCATTACTTATCTATATTTGCTTATATATGTTCATATTGATCAAGAGTTGAATTCACATAAGATAGAATCGAAGTTTTAAAAAGTAAACAAAAGTTTTCATAAATTAAAAAGACGTAAAACTATTCAACCCCCCTTCTAGTTTTCCACAATTTGAACAAGTTTTCAAAGATTCTTACAATGCTTTAAGGATTTTGAGCGGTGGTAGGCTCAAGAACACACCAAATTGCACCAATTTTACCCAAAACACGTTCTAATTTACCCGAAACACTTGAAAGTACACCCCGATTGTTTATAACTTGAACAAAATTTTATGGATCTTGAATTTTAGCTTATTGCCGTGAGTTTTAGGATGGAAGAGAGGAAATTTTGATCTAGGAAGGGTTTTGAGGTGAAATGGAAGCACCAAAATGGTTATGAGCTAATATGGTATAAATACAAAAGTTTACTTACAAGCCTCCACTAACATATCTTATCATATATTAATTTTTGTCTTATTATCATTGCTGTATTCGTGAATTTAGAAAGGAAATATAGTGTATTTTTTATCCTCGTTGGTGTATCGTGTGTCTGTTTAAGCTTAAATAGTTACCGTAAAGTCCCGGTTTGACCTTTTTGGACACGTATACGCAAAATAAAGTTTTTATTGACGTTTCCATCAGAAAAATAATAAATTATTATTATTTGCTCAAAAATGCATTTATTTGACTGCTACCATATATACTGTGCTGTCGGTACGCATGTGAGGTTGCTTTTTCAGTAACTACGAGAAAGCCCTCAGTAAATTACAAAACTTGTTAGTAACTATCAGAAATGGAATAATTTATGCTTACTGACAAAAATAAACTTTTTCTGCAGTGACTGTAAGCTACAATATGCGGGACAGCTCCTAAACATGCTCAAAAATACTCTGAAACATGCAAACGCGCATAGAAATGCTTAGCTTAAAACAAATAAATAACCATTTGTTATTAATTTAAAAATGTGAAAATTACCATTTGTCACAGTCTCCCCAGCTAATCGGGAAATCCGTCCCGGATTTCAATTTACGTTACTCGTTGGGTTCGAAAAGAGATGAGGATATTTTCGCTTGATTTTATCCTCTCGCTCCCATATGTACTTGGGGCCTCTGCGAGAGTTCCAACGGAACTTCACAATTGGGATACGAATCTGCTTTAGCTGTTTAACTTCCCGGTCCAAGATTTCAATCAGCACCTCGATGAAATTCAGTTTCTCGACAAGCTGAATCTCATCCAAAGGAATGACGGCGTTATCATCAGATAAACACTTTTTCAAGTTGCTGACATGAAAAACGCCATGCACAGCGCTAAGCTCGGACGGCAGTTCGAGGCGGTAGGCCACCGGCCCAATTCTGGCAAGAATTTCGAAAGGTCCAATATAGTGAGGGTTCAGCTTTCCACACTTACCAAATCTTATCACGCCTTTCCATGAAGAGACCTTTAACATCACTTTGTCACCCACTTGGAACTCAAGGAGTTTTCGCCTCTTGTCGGCATAGCTCTTTTGATGGTCACGAGCCGCTTGCATTCGGCTCTTAATCTGCATGATCTTTTCATTAATCTCTTTGTAACACCCCCATTTTTGATATACGCAGCGGAATGTAAGTTGGGGTGTTACTTCAGGTATCACAGTCATTAAAATAGAAAACGACTCGAAAATAGACGTTTTAGATAAAGTATTTATCATTCATTTAGTTAAATCAGAGTTACATAATAGAGGTCCCATCGTGAAGTTCTGAAATATAATATAAAAGTACATTATTTGTTGAATGATAACAAAATGGACACTCTTTTTATAAGAAGAATGTCCATAGGCACTCCATGCCAAGTCGTGCCTTTAGTTACCTGAGATAAAACATGCTAAAAAGTCAACACAAAGGTTGAGTGAATCCATAGCATTTATAGTAATAATCAGTTGAACACAAGCTGAGAGAAAGTAAATCAGTAATATTGCAGTTCAGTATATTGCCCTAAGTTTCATGACATACAAACGTTAACAGTGGGACATCATAAGAATGATGTAAATTACAGACATTATGAGAAATGTAAGCAATAATGCTCTCCGGTAGGAGTTTGGCATTCTCCTATTTGTTCTCAAATAAAGTGCATTTGGCTACTTATCCAGCAACACAAATGGGGCATCAACTACCAATAGATCTATTCACTAAATTCGCGTTCACTCGCAAGTGATTAATGGCTCATGATATGAGGGTCTTTTTAGAGGCAATAGTGTAAACTTAGGCAATATCAATCAGGAAAGCATACAGAAAATACTTGTGTTCAGTTTGTAGCATGTATCTCCCTACAAGTTTGGAAAACGTATAAAAGTGGGACTATGAACTCACCTTGGTAGTCTGGATGGAAAACAAATCAAGTACTGTCGATAAACGGCTCTGGCACGTGACCTGCGTCGGTATGTCAAGTTTTAGTACTCGTATTCAAATATACGTGAGTTTTAATATTCGTATCGTAACGTTTTGGTTGACGGGTAAATGTTAAATGGGACAACATGAAGTCTCTTCAAAAGTTGATGGATGATAAGATTTTATCATATTTCATATTTTTATGTTTATGTTTCATTTGTTTGTTAACGAGATAAATGTATCGCATTTATTAGTTTTTATCATAAACCGAGCCAAAATATATTTCCGGTAATACTTATAAAATGTTACACTTTATACCCTTATAGTTTTAAATATTGATAGTTTATACCCCTGAACTTTTCTAAAATGACAATTTATACAATTCAACTTTTCTAAAATGACAATTGTTACCTCTCAACGTTCATAAAATGACAATTTTTACCCCTGAACTTTGGTGAAATGACAGTTTTTACCCTTGTAGTTTCAAAAATGACAATTTATACCCACAACTATGGGTCGTTGGTAAAAACAGCCCTTATGTTAATAACTTTGTGATATTTACAATTTTGGCCCAAGAAAACTCCAATTTTCAAATTTGGCAAGTTTTACCCCTAAAGCTTTAATATGCTTCGTTCAAAATCCTAAATTCGTTTTAAACGCGTTTTTTATTTAGAAAAAGGCGAGGCTTGCTACGACTTATTGAAATAAGTTATAATAAGTTTGAAAATAAGCTAAAAAGATCTTATTTGCTTATATTTTAGCTTATGGCCTTAAAAAGAATTAAAAAGGGTGTGTCTGGTTTTTTGCCCGACAAGGCAAAAACAAAAATGAATAAAGGCGAGACCTTGCGATATTTTTACAACATTCTTGATCCTTTCAAGAGTTTGCTAGGTGATCTTTCTAATGGTTCATATTTGAAGTTCCAAGCTATGGTGGTTTGCTCGCCATAATCTATCAAAGAGGGGGTATTGGGGCGTTTTCAATAAAAGGGGTGTTTGTTTTTTATGCGACCAGCCCAAAAGGTGGTTAAATAAAAATGAGGCGAGGCAAGATTTTTATGGCGCTTTTGTTCCTTCATTATCTTTGCTGTGAAGTCTTTATTATGGCAAAGTTTCAGATTTTATAGACTTCATTTGATGGTCGAAATAATTATCCAAAGATGGCCACTTGGGGCAGTTTCTCGATAAGAAACAGAAAAGAAAATTGATTTGGTTTTTGATTTTTAAGCTCACGACCTGACATGGTAACATGAATATGAGCTTATCTAGTTTACCTCTTAGAGGTTTTAAGGCTTCTTGTTTAGAAAATATGTCAAAAATTAAATAGGGGGTTTGTTTGTGGCTCGATAGAAAAGAAAAAGAAAAGAACTTATGGTTTTGACCTAGCTTGCTATTAGAACTTGTTTAGTGACATGTTTAAGTGTATTTAGAGTTTACAAAAGGTATTAAAAAGGACTAGATCACTTACTTGTTTAAGAATTCGATTATGAAGGATTTTGGACAAAATGACTTTGAAAGTGAACACCAAGCTTTCTCCTCCTCCTAAGCCTTCCTAAGCTCTTTCTTAGCTTCTGTTTGGACTCTTAGATCAGTAGTTAAGTGAGTGTGGGGGTTGTTTCATGTATTTTGAATTAGGGGTGAGTGAAAGGAAAAAGAGTGTGTCGATTTATATAGGGTGAAGGAGTTAGGGTTTTTAAGAGAGTTCTAGTCATCATGTCTAGGGAAGGGAGACATGGTGAGGTGGTGTATTGGAGTTTGGAAGGTGGCATGTGATAGTTATGTAGGTGGTGTGATGTGGTAAAATTTTACCCAAGAAGTTTACCTACAATTTTTGACTATGGTAAATATCAAGGAACATGGTGAGGTGTAGTAATTCTTGACCTAATAGAAGACTTGTGGTGTAGGGAATTTAGTTAGAATTGTGTAGTTGAGGTCTAGTAAGAATCGAACTAAGAATAACTAGGGAAATTGAATGGCTTTAGTTGTTGGTACTTTGGCTATAGTGAGTTGTACATAGGGTTTTAGTGAAGTAACAAACTTAGTTTAGAGCTTGGTTTGCATAAGCATTGGTTTAAAATTCTCTATAGGGTTTATTTATTTAAGTTTAGGGTCGATTTGGGTAGAAGAGAAAAAGGAATCGAATTGTGCTTAAAGGGGTTGTACCATATGCTAGTTAGGGTTGTACTAGGATTTAAGGAATATAGAAAATATATTTTTAATATTTGGTTAAGTTAAATTAAATATAAGTTAGTTTAATTAAGTTTAAAAGTAATAAAGGTAATGTTTTAAGTTTTGTGCTATAAGCACTTGTACTCTAGGCATTAGGGTGTTGTACTCAAGTTTATTAAGTATATGAAATATATTTTTAAAGCTTGGATAATGTGTTTTAAAATGAGTACATTCAGGTTTATAATGAAGTTTATGTTAATATTAGGTTTTTATGCTTTAATGACTTGCACCTTGGCTTGAAAAACTTGAACATTTATAATTCGTAAAAAACATGTCCCTAGTAATTAGGTTTTGTGATAAAATCATAGGTTTGTGAGTTTAGGGCTCGTATCGGGAGTTAAAGTGAATTTTAGGGTTTCTGTGCTTTATATGCTTGTACCTTGACTTTGAATGAGTTGTACTTTAGATTTTTAGGGTTTAGTTACTCATAATCATAATTAAAATAGTTTCGGGTTTCGTAAAACTCTAATAGATAGGAAACCTTTAGATTGAACGTTTATTAGTCGTACGTTAACGAATTAACGTAAAGTGGCAAATGAAATATCGTAGGATTTTATATTTGACATATAAAGGTGTTTATGTGAAATAAACATAAAGTAGGTTGGTGTCGGTCCGCGTGTGAGCACGTTTGTTGAAGATGTGAGTTACGTTGCATTAGGTAGTAGTTATGATCAGGTAATAATAATAAAAAAAATTATACGTAGAAAAGGATAAGTAATCTTTATGTAGAATATGAAATAGTTTATTACAAAATGAAATTTTACCAGTGGTTACAGTATCCCCCTGTTGAAAGGAATCTCATCCCGTCCCGAGATTCAGTCTGTGTTGGTCGAGGTGTGGGAAAAAAGGTGTGGGTATCTTGCTCGGATTTGATCTTCTCGTTCCCAGGTGAATTCTGGTCCTCTCTTAGAGTTCCATATAACCTTAACGATGAGAACACGGCTTCGCTTTAATTGTTTGACTTCTCTGTCCATCATTTCCACAGGTTCTTCCACAAAATTGAGTTTGTCATTGAGACGAAGCTCTTTTATGGGAATGACAAGCGTTTCATCTGATAGACACTTCTTCAGATTAGAGACGTGAAAAATAGGGTGTATTTTACTGAGCTCTACAGGAAGTTCAAGTCTGTAGGCTACTGGGCCGATTCTCTCCAGAATCTTGAATGGCCCGATGTATCTAGGATTCAACTTTCCCCGCTTTCTAAATCTAACCATACCTTTCCATGGTGACACTTTTAATATGACCCTGTCCATAACATCAAATTCCATAGGCTTCCGCCTTATATCTGCGTAGCTCTTCTGCCTATCTCGTGCGGCTTGTAAACATTGCCATATTTGCACTATTTTATCAATGGTTTCCTGAATTATTTCCGGTCCGGTAAGTTGGAATTCTCTGACTTCCGCCCAGCAAACGGGTGATCGGTACTTTCGTCCATAAAGTGCTTCAAATGGTGCCGCTTTGATACTCGCATGGTAACTATTTTTGTATGAGAATTCTGCCAAAGGCAAATGTCTATCCCATCCTTTACCAAAATCTATTACACATGCCCTGAGCATATCTTCCAATGTTTGTATAGTCCTTTCGCTTTGCTCGTCGGTCTGTGGATGGTAAGCAGTGCTCATCTCTAACTGAGTACCCAAGGCTTTCTGAAGCGTTTCCCAAAATCGGGTTGTGGATGAAAGGAAATTGAAGATAAACTTAGAACCCTTAATTTACAGAAAATAAGAAACTGGAATTGTTTACCGGGATGATCTTGAAATCGAGTAATCTCTTTCAGATTAAACCATTTGTCCACACCAAGTGATTTAACCGGATAAGATCAAGATTGATTGCAAGAACTGAATTGGATTGATGAAGTTTTCTTCGTGCGTGTATTCTATTGTGTTTTACGGTTTCTTGGGGGGAAAACCGTTCTATCCTCTGTCCCAATTCAAGATGCATTTATCCTAATATGTATAACTAAAATTCCTTGGGTTTATTAGGTTTTACAATTTCAACCCAAACATTAACAAATAAGTTACAATAAATTACTAAAATTCCAACAATCCTCCCCCATTTTAGTAATATCCATGTTCAACACAACAAAACTTCATCAATAATCAAACTTATGCATAAATGAAATGTCCTAAGGATTGAATTTCACATTAGTATATTACACGATCCAAATATTCGAATATCAAGGTGTCACAATGGATTGAACCTGATTAATTCATTTGAATACTTGAAGATAATACACACATAAGTTCACAATTCTTTGTTCTAACTTGACACAATATTTTACTAGCCTATGTCCCATCCTTCAAAGAGTATATCAAAGCTAAGTCCGAGCTTCTTGAAGCAGCTAAACTTCATACTCTTATAGGTAGTCCTCATCTTGCACCTGCAAATGCAATTTACCAAAGAACTATTAAGAAACTATGTTTCAACCTTCTTTATCTTGCAGTCTGAACACATACCTTGGGATGACTATTGTTGTGTTCCAATATCTTCATGACAAGCTTTCCACATTTAATTCAGCATTTAACGTTGTATTAAATGGGAATTGGGTATCTTGGCATGAGATACTAAGAAATGGACTTCAAACCCATCCCCATGGCTGATTTCTTTACGAGATCTCTAGCTAACGATTTGGTTAAATGATCAGCCATATTGTATTGAGATCTAAAAAACTCAATAGATATCACTCCATTCATGATTAATTCCCTAACCATGCTATATCTAACACCTAAGTGTCTAGACTTTCCATTATACACTTGACTGTATGCTTTAGCCAGTGTAGCTTCACTATCACACCTAATTGAAATAGTAGATATTGGTTTGGGCCATAATGGAATATCAAATAATAGACTTCTTAGCCATTAAGCTTCTTTCCCAGCTGAAGCTAACGCTACAAACTCATACTCCATCGTAGAGCCTGTAATGCAAGTTTGCTTCTTGGAGGACCAAAAAATTGCACCTCCACCTAGTAGAAACACCCATCCACTAGTGGACGAATGATCTTCAGAATTCGTTATCCAACTTGCATCTGAAAACCCGTGCAGAATAGAAGGTGAACCTGAATAACACAAACCATAGTTCATGGTTCCTTTCAGGTATTTAAACAATCTATTCACTGCTTGCCAATGATGTGAGCTAGGATTACTTGTGTACTTGCTTAACCTTCCCACAACATAAGCTATATCAGGTCTGGTACTAATCATGGCATACATCAAACATCCTATTGCCTTAGCATAATCCAGCTGAGAGATAGGACTTCCTTGATTAGGCATAAACTTAGCAGTAGGACTCATAGGAGTTCCAACCGGAGAGCAATTCAAGCAGTTAAACTTCTTTAATATCTTCTCAATGTAATAAGATTGAGATATACTAATCCCATTGCACTCACGGGTAATTCTTATACAAAGAATTACTTCTGCCTCCCCCATATCTTTCATGGCAAACTTTGATGACAGAAATTCCTTAGTTTTATCTAATTGTTCTTGATCTGTACCAAGAATCAGCATGTCATCAACATATAGGGAAATTATGACTCCTTTTCCTGAGGATTCAAATTTACTATAAACACACTTGTTAGCTTGGTTAAGGAGAAAACCATCTGACAACACAACTTCATCAAACTTTTGATGCCATTGTTTTGGATCTTGTTTTAAGACATAAAGAGACTTAATTAGCTTACAAACTTTATGCTCTTGTCCGGGCATAACAAATCCTTCAGGTTGTCTCATATATATTTCTTCATCTAATTCACCATTTAAGAAAGCAGTTTTGACATCCATTTGATGAATTATGAGATTATGTATAGCTGCTAGAGCTAACAACAACCTTATGGTAGATATTCTTGCAACTGGAGCATAAGTATCGAAGAAGTCTATCCCTTCCTTCTGTCTAAAGCCTTGTATCACCAATTGGGCTTTATACTTATCTATGCTCCCATCTACCTTCATTTTCCTCTTGAAAAGCCATTTACACCCCAAAGGTTTACTTTCTGGAGGCAAATCAGCAAGTTTCCAAGTATTATTGTGCATGATGGAATCTATCTCATCTTGCACAACTTCCTTCCAGAAACTTGCATCTCTTGAAGCCATAGCTTCACCAAACATCTTAGGATCTTCCTTCATGTTAAGGCAATATTGATATTGATGTCCTATTTTGTCCCTTGAACCTTCAACTAAGTATAGTTGAAAGTCATCTCCAAAGGACTTTGACTTTCTAGCTCTAGTACTTTTCCTAGGCTCAAGAGAATCTATTGCATCATTAGTCGAGTCATTGGTCCTATTTTGCGAGCGTGGAACCACATTAGAAGGTCTAGGTATTGAGGTAAATCTTTCCTCATCAAAGATGGCATCTCTAGACTCTATAACAGTGTCAATTGACACTGAGTCATTAGGTTCTATTACATAAAACCTATATGCTTTAGAGTTCTCCGCATATCCAATAAAGATGCAGTCTATGCCTTTCTCGCCAAGATTCTTTCGTTTAGGCTCAGTAAGGCGTACCACTGCCCTACATCCCCAAACTCTAAGATAATGCAGATTGGGAGACCTTTTCTTCCATAACTCATATGGAGTTATTTTATTTTTCTTGTTAGGAGCTCTGTTTAACAAGTAACATGCAGTTAGCATAGCATCTCCTCAGAACCCATTACTCAAACCATAGTAAGATAACAAGGAATTAACCATTTCCTTTAGGGTTCTATTATTTCTTTCGGCAACACCATTTTGTTGTGGTGTGTATGGTGCCATGGACTGATGTATTATTCTAGTAGACTGAAAGAATACCGGATCATAATACTCTCCTCCCCGATCTGTTCTGAGGATTTTAATCTGACCGGATCTAAACACACTCCTTGTGTTAGATAGATACTTTGAATAATGATAACTAGCACTCGGAATTTACTAGTAAACACTTAGAAGATTTTGTATGTGTATGATGAATGAAACAGTGAAAACAATATACTTCAACGATTCAATATTATTAATAAATAATACGAGTACTCTAGCTAGTACTAGGGTTTACAACCTTGAATCAAAACGATAACTAAAGATATCTAAACCTTAACTATAGGCAATCCTTTTATACACTAAGGATTCCTGTACAAGATAACTATAATTCTAATTCTATAAGATATACATAATATCTTTTCCATAATTATCTACTACACGTTTACAAAAATCATAAGCCGTACTAACTTTCTAATGTGAGCAGTACTAACTGACTTAGTACTGTCAGTGTTATCTTAAATCTCTTCAGCCGTACTAACTTATGAACTAACAGTTCCAACTGTTAATCTTAATTCCCAACAATCCTCCCCTAAACTTATGATTTCTGTGCAAATCACTAAGTTTCTTTGAATTAAGCTTCATCTCCTATGATGGGGGAACTCTTCCAAACACCTACCACGTCAGTCTCTTGGTTTGGGCTTTCCTCTATTGAGCTAAATCAAAAATTCTTCTATAAAGTGTATATGCCATCTCTAATTTACTTTCAATCTCCAACTTTGACACCACCAATGTAAGCAAGTGAGAGGGATTCGATACACTATAAGGTGGTTAAACCTTTGTGACTTTGTGTATATTATATATTGAGTTAATATGATTAAGTATGCAGAATCTACTTAACCACACTCAGAAGGTTATTTTGGTTATGGAAATGGAAAAGTTATGTTTGTTATTTAACAATGAACAATGAAAGCTTAACACCAAACGATTCAATACATGCATACGTACTATCTTAGCTAAGTTCTTCCTTTTATAGTCCAAGGAAGATATTTACAATATTGTTAAGTCTTGTCAATCAACACATGTCTACTACTTGATCTTACACATACAACTTGTATATGTATCTAGTCATGCACTTAAGAGTATACAACTTTGTTTTCTCAACACTTATACAAAGATATTTTCTACCAAATGTATTTGACTTTTGTGCACTTATCCATCCAGCAAGCAGACTTAACATTTGAAGAGCAGACTTAATTTTGGTACTCACCAGAATTAATCACTAGACTTAATCACCAGACTTAACATTCAACGACCAGACTTAACCAGCAGACTTAACTTTGTACTCACCAGACTTAATCATCAAAGACCAGACTTAACTTTGCTGCAACCAGAATTAATCACTTAAGAGATTTTCCCGATACTTAATCTTCAGGATATTTAATTCCCAACAATCCTCCCCTAAACATGTGAACTCTATTCAATATGTTTTCTGAATTAAATGAGGAATTGTGAAGATCTTTCAAACACTTCATAGTCAGACCCTTGATCTGAACTTTCTTCTATTCTGAAAGATTAATATCTATCTCAGTAACTCATCTGCTTTCTGTTCTTTGACTTCAACAATATCAATACTGTTCTTCAGATGAAGGAATTATAAGAGGCTGTGTATCTTGGATGCTTGTTTCAAAAAGTGAAATCATCTTCCAGCATGCCTTTGCAAGTGATGAACAAACGTAGTGAACTGAAATTGAAACTGAAAACTCCTAGATAGAACTTTCTCCTTTTGAATGCTTCATCCCTTCTGAATATATAAAATACTCCAGTTCTGTTTTTGTCATTTTCAACCTTGATGTCTTTTCTGATTGAACTTGATATGTTTTCCTCCCCTGCAACTTTACCATTCTTCCTTTATTGGATATTCTTCCTCCCCTGATTTAATTATCTCCTCTGGGCTTTGAAGATTTCTCACCATGTACCAAAATATATCATCCCTTGGGGCAAAGAACCTTTCCTTCCTCCCCTGTTTGGAAGATCTCTTACTATCATCTGATCTACCATTTAGAACTTGTTATCAGACAATGTTGTACATGTAGCCATCAATTCCTTAAGAGTTTAAGTTGCTGCCCTCATCACTTCTAGGTGTGTTAACTCCTATGAGTGGTGAATCATGGGGCATTTAATCCATTGTCCATCATATGATGGTTTTTTCTGAATCACTTTGAAAAATCCTTTTTAAGAAACTTTTGCCTTAACAGTATGAACTTGATTTTATGATTGAAAAATCATACTGTTTACAACCATTTTGAAGGGATTAAGTGTAGTAACAGACACTTAATCAAGATTTCGGTTTAAAATAACCTTTGGTTGTGTGAGAACCAATGTTTTCAGTTATAAATAACTGCCTGTGTACAGATAAACCTATTCAAAAGGCTTTCTTGACAGTGTTTCCAGCTCATAGCAATTGTTACCTCTAACACAAGTGTTAGATTCACTTTTACTAGCTGTTCTTTCTATCAGATATCCTGAGATTAACACATTATACTTGAAAGTATAAAATGATAGAAATGAGTTGTATCAGTTACTATCTGATCAACTAAACCATTAATTCAATGTGAAAAATCATAATCAGGTTTCAAGAAAGAAGTTTTAAAGAAGTTTAAAATTCACAAACTCTTTCTATCATGAACCTATTATGTCAGCAACTAGTATCTCCATTCTGCTGCTCACACATTTCACTTGAAACTTCCTTTGTGTTCAAAAGTTCATACCTGAAATTGTTAGTCTAAAACCAAAAGAACAATGTACAAAGTACTTGTCTTGTATTAGAATAAATATAGGACTAACTGTATGAATAACACAATTTAAATTTGTACTACCAGCACAAACTTTTGTAATAGCAGAATTAATTGACAAATCGAATAGTACAAACAACAATTTATATACAAAAACACATCATATTGAAAAATTTAAAGATTAAGCATTCCAATACTTGCTACCAAGTACTGAAACCTTCCAACATCAAAAGCTTTTGTAAGTAGATCTGCAAAGTTTTGATCTGAAGCAATTTTCATTACTAGAATTAACTTTTTCTCATTGCAATCTCTAATAAAATGATGTCTAATTTCAATGTGTTTTGTTTTAGAATGTTGTACTGGATTCTTTATAATGCAAATTGTACTACTATTATCAATATGAATGACAGTGTTCATGAAATTGTACCCATAATCAATAAGTTGGTTTTGAAGCCATAGAACTTGACCACAGCAACTTGCAGCAGCTACATATTCAGCCTCAGTGGTTGAAGTTGCCACAATAGTTTTCTTCTTACACTGCCATGAGATAAGTCTACACCCAAGGAATTGACATCCTCCAGTTGTTGACTTTCTGTCCAAGCTAGCACCAGCATAATCACTATCCGAATATGCTACCAAGTCAAAAGGTGACTCCCTAGAATACCATAGACCCAACCTTGGTTGACCCTTGAGATATCTAAAAATTCTCTTGACTGCTGTTAAATGAGAAACCTTTGGAGTTACTTGAAATCTTGCACAAGCACAAACAGAGAACATGATATCAGGTCTTGATGATGTAAGATACATCAAAGATCCTATCATAGATCTGTATGTGTGTACATCTACATTTTCTCCATCTACATCTTTAAGAAGTGGCTTCTCAGAGTCCATTGGTGTGCTTGCTACTTTTGAATCAGCAAATTGAAATTTTCTAAGTATCTCTGCAACATATTTGTCTTGACTAATAAATATGCCTTCAGATGATTGCTTAACTTGCAAACCCAAAAAGAATGTAAGTTCCCCCATGGAACTCATCTGAAACTTATCATGCATAAGTTTCTCAAACTCTAAACACATCTCCTTCCTTGTAGATCCAAAGATAATGTCATCCACATACACCTGCACTAACAAAAGATCCTTCTTGTGCTGTTTGATGAAGAGTGTCTGATCAATCTTTCCTCTTTGAAATCCATTTGATTTTAAGTAGGAAGCAAGTGTTTCATACCAAGCTCTTGGTGCCTGATGAAGGCCATAAAGAGCTTTAACTACCTTGTACATCTTGTCTGGATGGTCAGGATCAGTAAAACCTGGAGGGTGTAAGACATAAACCTCTTCTTCAATAGTTACATATAAAAATGCACTCTTGACATCCATTCGGTAAACATGGAAGTTCATGTATGAAGCATAGGCCAAGAACAGCCTAATTGCCTCAATCCTTGCCACTGGAGCAAAAACCTCTTCATAGTGTATACCTTCTTCTTGTGTGTACCCTTGGGCTACTAATCTAGCCTTATTCCTAATCACGATGCCCCTTTCATCCCTTTTGTTTCTGAAAACCCATCTAGTGCCAATTACCTTTTCATTCTTAGGTAAATCAACTAGCACCCAAACCTTCTGAATTTTGAACTGAAGAAGCTCCTCTTGCATAGCCTCTACCCAGCTTGAATCATCTAGGGCTTTAAGAATGTTCTTTGGTTCATCTTGTGAGAGAAAACATACAAACAAGCAAGAGTTTGAAAACTCATGCTGCTTTGAAGCATAAAGGGCATCAAGAAGCCCTTGTTGGTCTAAAGACATCAGTTGTTGTCTTGTCTTCACACCTGATTGTACGTCTCCAATTACATTGTCCAGGGAGTGGACTTTGTGAATTCTTGTGTGTGGTGTAGAAGGAACTTGATAAACAGGTGGGAGATTGCTCAAATCCACCTCATCTTTTGTTAATTCTTCTTCTTCTGTTAATTCTGCTTCTTCTATTAAGAATGTTCTTTGGTTCATCTTGTGAGAGAAAACATACAAACAAGCAAGAGTTTGAAAACTCATGCTGCTTTGAAGCATAAAGGGTATCAAGAAGCCCTTGTTGGTCTAAATACATCAGTTGTTGTCTTGTCTTCACACCTGATTGTACATCTCCAATTACATTGTCCAGGGAGTGGACTTTGTGAATTCTTGTGTGTGGTGTAGAAGGAACTTGATAAACAGGTGGGAGATTGCTCAAATCCACCTCATCTTCTGTTAATTCTTCTTCTTCTGTTAATTCTGCTTCTTCTATTAAGTCTGCTTCTTCTGTTAAGTCTGTCTCAGCAGTATTATCAACAGCAGAACTATTTTCTTGTTCCTTTGTTCCATCTTCTTTGCTTTCATCTTCAACACCTTCTTTAGCTTTAACTGAAGAAGATTCACCATTTATTGAAGTTGAATCCACACTTGTACTTGACCATATTGGCATCATCACATAATTTTGATTTGTCTCCTTATCTAACCCTGCCGCATCTGTTGTTTCATCAGCTTTTGAACCTGAAAATTCATTAGTTTCTACAACAATAGGTACATAATTCATTGAATGGGTTAGAGTATCAAGATCAAAAAGCCATTTTGGTCCTCGACCTTCTACATTGGATTTAAGCTCTAAAAATTCCACATGTAGGTTTTCCTCTACTTTCTTAGTTCTTAAGTTGTACACACTAGATGCTTTGCTTTTGAGAGAATATCCAACTAAGAAACCTTCATCCGCTTTACCATCAAACTTTCCTAGATGGTCTAAGGTATTCAGAATTGTCACATGACATCCAAAAGGTCTAAGAAATCCTATTGCAGGAGTTCTACCTCTAAACAGTTCATATGATGTCTTATTGTGAGATTTGACAACTCAAACTCTATTCTGGACATAGCAAGCAGTGTTGACTGCTTCTGCCCAAAAAGTTATAGGCAACTTAGAGTCAGCTAACATTGTTCTAGCAGCTTCTATTAGTGTTCTATTTTTCCTTTCATCAACTCCATTCTGTTGTGGAGTTCTAGCAACACTAAATTCTCTCCTAATACCTTTTTCTTTCCAGAAATCATCCATAACTCTATTCTTAAACTCTGTCCCATTATCACATCTAATGACTTTTACTGTTTTGCTTACTAGATTCTCTATCTTTGTAATGAAAGTCTTAAGGATGCTAGAAGTCTCATCCTTAGTAGCTAAAAAGAAAACCAATGTAAATCTACTATAGTAATCAGTAATAACTAGACAATATCTCTTATGCTGCATACTTCTAACATTTGTAGGACCAAATAAGTCCATATGAGGCATAAACAATGATTGATTGATAGAGTTAAAAATCTTGGGCTTACAAGAGGCTTTGTGTTGTTTGCCTTTTAGACAAGCAATGCATGTTTGATCATTTTCAAAACGTTTTTGAGGTAAACCTCTTACCAAACCATTCTTAACAATCTGATTTAGGGTTTTAAAGTTAATATGACCAAGTCTCCTATGCCATTTCATTGATTCTCCGGTGAATAGCACCTAGGTTCTTCCCTTGTGAATAGCGCATTTTGGGGAACGATAACCGTCCGGTGAATAGCACCTAGGTTCTTCCCTTGTGAATAGCACATTTTGGGTAACGATAACCGTCCGGTGAATAGCACTGATGTGCCCGGTTCGGTGCAAGTTTTAAATTTATAAGGGGTGAATTACCGAATCTAATAACAACACATACGAGCAAGTATACTCGTCCGTTGTAGCAAGATTTTGATGGTAAGTCGGGATCGTTCGCAGGGATTTGTGTAGTGAATCAAATTGTAAGTTAATAGCAACTTTCTCAAACAAGTAGTAATGATATTATGAAAATTCAAATGATTAAAAACTACACTTGCTTAGACTAGTGTACTACAATTGACTAATATGATTGTGATAACTTTGGATAACATGTTGGTTGTGATAATTAGTTTTGACACTAATCTATTGTTTCTACAAATTAAACCTTCGTCAAGATCTTGGTTTATAAAAACAAGCATTACGTTTAACCAATCAATTCAAGATCAATTCAAGGTTCATGAGTTGGTGTTCCTCAAACACAAAAACAATCTTTTGTCTAATCAAACAAGCTTAGGAAATGGTCAATACAAAAGGTAACCGATTATAGACAAAAGGTCACAATTGAAAGCAAACTATTAATCTCTCGACCTTTAAAGTGGTTTACGATCAATCCGATTTGATAGACAAAAGCATTTTCATTACAATCATAATTGAGTTCCTTTGTTTAATCAAGAATAGTGGAAGACAACAATCATTCATAGACAAATGATTATAACTAGTGGAATAACAATAGTTCTTTCAACCCTTAAGATTACTAGCACTAGTTAAACTTGATTACCCAATTGTCACTATGAAACTTAATCACAATTGGTTCTTAGAATCAACTTGAAATTGGATTAAAACATGTTATCACAATCATATGCCAATCAATAAATAATAAACATCATCTAAGCAAGTGCACAAAGGCACTAGCCGCTCATAGCAAACATAAATGTAAACTCAATACTTTGAACATTAGAAACCATGATTGAAAGTCTTACAATGATTGGAAATAAGATTACAAGTGAAAGAAAATGATTCCACAAGCAATAGAAATGGTGTAATCGACTTTCTCCCTTCTCCTAGACTTATGGACAAATTTCTGAGTATTTTCTATGAATGGTTCTCTCCTCTAACAAGCAAGCACTCTCCCTTTCTTTA
Source organism: Artemisia tridentata subsp. tridentata (assembly GCA_021014915.2). Lineage (NCBI taxonomy): Eukaryota > Viridiplantae > Streptophyta > Magnoliopsida > Asterales > Asteraceae > Artemisia > Artemisia tridentata. The sequence continues at coordinate 4,156,765 of CP139505.1, read as the reverse complement.
GATTGATTTGTATATATAAATAACCAACAAATGGTTTAATAAATTGCTCTAACCAAGGGTCTAAGTGCATAAATGCTTCTCTTGCTCTCCAAGTAGTATTGAATGGTTAGAATACTGAAAAGAAGGACCTAGAACCGGATTTATAAAGTAACAATCCTTAATAAAAAAGTTTTGGTTCAACAGCGACTTCCAACCGATCGGATAGAATGGTCGACCGATCGGTTGGTCTTCTCGGTAAATCCAAAATCTCCCCATCCGATTCGGTTACGGGCGGCGACCGATCGGATGGCTACTGCTGGTGGACCTTTTTCTTGGACTTTTTCGTATGACTTGTTTCTCGGTCGTAGCTCTTGATTCTTTGATCTTTCCCTTCATCCTTAAGCTTATTAACTCGACTACTTGGACTTTAACTCATTGAAATACCTTACGGAGCAGAACTTGACACAAGAATCTTCATGCATTCATAAATATTTCCTTTTTCCTCATTTTTGCATCTTTTCCATCCATTTTCCTGTCTTTGGCTACAAATGCTTTGCAAACACACTTTGGTACGATTTAGTAACAAAAGCATATAAATATAACCACAAAACATATATAAAACTACCAATAACGCTACTAAAAACATGTTAGATTTACGCGTTATCAAATCCCCCACACTTGAACTTTGCTTGCCCTCAAGCAAATCTAGAAATAAAAACAATTATCCACATGGTATACACAAATGATTAGGAAAATGTGATGCAAATCTATCAAGCACGAGTACAAGCTAGATTCATCGTTTTAAGCTTTTATGGTTGAATCATCGAGATGTTTGACAATACCCAAATGATTTTCTTGCATGATACACATTACTAAACACCTCACGAAAGGACAATGAAATATAATTCACTCAAACACTCATTTGTATGATTGGAGTATATAAGAGGAATGACACTCATTTGCTCAGTCATGATCTAAATATTACCATAGGCTTCTACAAGAAACAAAACTACACCGAAATGGTGTGAGCGCCAAGTATACATATCAAAGAGGGCTTTTATTTGGGTTTAAGGCTTAAGGGTTGATGAAACGAAAAGTGTACCGCTTTTAAGGGGTCATTTAAGCCCTAAATCGTATTTATTTGATCAAATATTGCCCTAAATCGTTCCTTTTGTCATTTTAGGTACTTTTGAGGAGAAATCTGGAAAAGGAGGCATTTTGGACGTTTTTGGAGCATAAAAGTGAAGAAAACGACAAAGTCTCAAAATTATGCTGGAAATTACCTTTGACGGCGTCAGGATTTGTTCTGGACGGCGTCATGGCTTGGCAAAAGTGGTGGATGTGAAAATTACTCATGATAAGCCAGAGAAATTTGCATGGAATTCTGACGGCGTCACGCTTTAATGTGATCAAGGTCGTCACGGCTTAATTGAAAGAGGGACGGCGTCACGTCTAATTCTGACGGCGTCAAGCCTTGATAAGCCAGAACGGATTTTGGAGAGCTAAAGAGGGACGGCGTCAAGAAGGTCATCCGGGAACCCTAAAAGCGGCGAGGTGACGGCGTCACACTCCATAACGTGACGCCGTCAGATCTGAAAGTCTATATATAGTTTTCTAATTTTTTGTCATTAGTGTGGAACTTATTAAGGAACTTTGTGTGTAAGAACCCTAGGACGATTTTAGCAGCTTTTTCAAGGCTTTTTGCCTTGAGATCTTCCATGTTACATTGAAGATAAGTTATCAATTAATCATTCAATATGTCTATGTGTTGTTTGATTCTATCTTGTTCTTGTCTTTTGTTTAACATGCTAGGCTAGATTTATCTTGTGTTTGCTTAGATCTAATGAAACCTAGCTATTGATTATTGGTTATTAGTGTGTTATTAGTTGTATTGGATGATCGTTTATCTATGTTAGGCTTAAGAAAACTGGCTAACTTCCTATTCGGTAACTTGCTTGAACGTCTTAAGAAACATGAACCAATGCGTACTAAGGTTTTTATGGTTGTATTTAATGCACAAGCGAATTCTAGTGATCCCATGTTAGGAGCTTCCTAGCCGGCTCGACATAGGAGTGAAGTAGGAGCTTGTAGAGTTGGGGAAGTACGTACGCCACCCCACGATTGGTATTAAGGAATACACCCGTCATCCACGCGATTAATGCACACTAATTAACCGGTAAAAGATAGTTAGGGAGTAAGGAAATCTAAGTAAACACATTCCTCTCCACATAAGTTTTCACCACATTTTCATTTTCTGTTATTTTATTTTATTTGCATTCGTAGTTATTTGGGTTAGTTGACTAGCAACTAATTCCGCCCACTCTTTCAAACCCGAGATTTTACTTGCTTTCCATAAAAATATAAAAACACAAAAAGAATCTTCTCTCACCCTTAGACCTATTAGAGTAGTTTTTCATACCTAACGAACACTATTCCCTGTGGAGAACGATCAATCCCCCGTACTTACCACCACACTATACTACATCGGTCAGGTACACTGCCTGGTGGGGTTGTAAGCCTCTTGAGATCCCTTGAGAGGTAAAACTGTTGTAAGGTTGCAAAACCATGCATCAAGTTTTTGGCGCCGTTGCCGGGGAATAGTTATTGTTTAGGTTGAATTTTTATTTTATAGGTCTACTCACTAGATTCCTTTCTAGTGAGATTTTTATTTCATTTTTTTTTTTAGGTTTTCTTTAGTCTATCTATTTTCTTCGTGTTTTTGTTCGTATAAGATTTTCATTGACTATTCAGTTTGCCATTATGGAAAACGCGAATGCGCCCCTTACACCTGGCGAAGTAGCTTTGTTGCATAGCCAACTTGAGAATGAGATTAGTGAGCTCAGGGAGCTCAGTAGAATGATTGATATAGAGCTTGATTATGCCTTGAACAACTTAGGGACCACCATATACTCAGATAATTACTTAGAACGTAATAATCTTATGGTTGAGAAGTTGATTGAGAAAATTGAGGAAGTGAAGGTAGATCCAAGGTTGGATGATTATTTCAATGAATACCCCACTAAGGAGGAGATTGCTTACTATAACAACCTAGTTGATAACCCTCGACCACCTTTTGTTTGAATTGACCCAAAGATTAAGAGGGGTGATCCCGGGAATGTGAAGATACCATGTATGATTGGGTACCAATACGTTGAGCATGCTTACATTGACTGCGAATCCCCAATCAACGTGATGTCCTCAGGCCTTTATAGCCAGATCATAAACACACCACTTGAGCCTAGGATGGACCCCAAGTGCCCAGGCGGAGTTTGAAACTTTGTTGGAAGGATTAAGGATATGCATATTCTTGTTGGGAATTTTACCTTTGTCACCAACTTCATGATCTTAGAAGATTTGGCAAGTGTTGTTGACTGCCGCCTATCTCGCGTGGTGTTAGGAAAGCCGTTTGTTGAAGCATCCAATTTAAGGTATGATCGTTTGAAAGGCACAGTTCAGTTTTCTAATCACATAGATAGGATCACATATAGGATGCCTTATCGGGTAAATGAATTTCGTTTTGTGCCTCGATTTGACAAGGACAACATTGGTGCGATTGAGGACATCAATGATGAGGATAAAGAAAAAGGCATGGACTATGTTTGGAATAAGAGAAGCCTTTATTATAAAGATTGCTTGAACCTTGGACCTAAATACAAAATTGATATGGAGGTTGTTAGGATGATTAGAGGGGCAATTGAGAAGCAAAACGGAAAAACGTAGAACCCGTAACTTTGAGTCTAGCTACAAGACTCGTTAATAAAGAAAAGCGCTTCTTGGGAGGCAACCCAAGCTTTATTTGCTTTGTGTGTTTATTTATTTGTTTGTTTGATTTTATTTGTTTCCGTATGTATGTTTAAATTTTATTATTATTGATTCATGTTCAAAACTAATTTGTGAAAATGCTTTATTTTGTTTTTAACTTCGTCTTAACTACATATAAAGGTATTTTGCAAAAGTTAAGTGTAAGGGAAATCTAAATCGGTTTATTAGAACACAAATGAACATGAATCGTAATAATAATAAATTAACATACATATTAGTATTTGTTTGATTCAAATGCTTGTATCGAGTCATAATGATGTTGTGCAGGAATTCCAGGAAGTAAGGTATAGGTTTTTCCAAAATTTTTCCGGAAACGTAACATGAGAATTCTGTCAGATCATTTCTGACGGCGTCAGGTTTAATTTTCTGAAAATTTTTGAAAGTTTTGTTTTCATAAAAAGTTTTTATTAAATCTCTAACTTATAATCTCCAGGAATCTGCAAAATTATCATTCCACAAGCATTATATCCTTATATATAGAGTTTATCCCGCCGATGTTATGCAGGTTTTCGTGTTTGTTTTCTCAGGTTTAACAGGTTATTTTGGACAAGGAAATGTATGTGGAATCAAGCTTATGGCGATGCATTAGTCTTGGAGCTTCTACATTCTCTTGGAAGAAGATCTAACCATGTTACTTCATTATCCACCGAACGAATCAGGGGAGTATTTGATTTCATTCTTTTACTTTTTTCTTTTACATCTTGTTATTTGAACATTGGGGACAATGTTCATCTTAAGTGTAAGGGGGGGGGGGGGTAAAAGTACGATTAGAGAATGCTATTACGCTTGATTTTTGTTTGTTTAATGGTAGATGTGTAATAAAACTGAGATAAATACCTGTTAGGGTAATTTTAGTGCCAAATTTAAAATTTTTTACAACATTTAGGAGTGAAACTTTGATCTTAATGAGCGTCTCACGGATAGGAGTTATATGACTAGCACAAAAAACCGTACCACTAAATTTTTTTTTCCACCCCAAATATGTGAGGTTCGCCCCTAGAATTGGTAGGAAAAGCATTTATGCTATGATGTGTGTACCGGTAGCACTTAGATTCTAGAACTTGCGTTAGGACCATTCCGAGGCCACAAGTGAGACTACATTCGTGTAGTTAGATTTACTACATGATAAGAGGCATTAGGATTAACCCATTGTTTTACACCTGTGTTTTTGTTATAATTACATTGGCTACATTGGTCAAGTAATTCTCCCACACCCTTTGCGTTGTATCCATTTTTGGTACACGATACCCCTAGTACACCCCTCAGAGCCTATCTTTTCGTTTCGACCTTTAAGCATTTTACTTAAAGGAAGAATTTGTTACACCCCACTTAAATGTACACCCAAATCGCCTTAGCCTACCTTGTATGCACTCATTTTTAGTGCATTATTGTGACAACATTTGTTTAAACCCTTAGTTAATTATCTAATTGATTACATGGTTGCTAAGTCGAGTCATATCCTTGTACATATTGTTTTGGGACGATTGGGACTCATGGGTAAAGTACTAAGTGTAATGGAGTAATGGGGAAGAACATCATTTATTACCCCCATATGTGCTAAATATTTTAAAAGTACTCCAAGTGTTTTAATTATCTTAATTCGAGTCATTAGAATAGTTATTTGTAAAGTTATGTAAAAGTTCAAGTGTAAGGGAAATGCAATGCCCCTATGATGTATTATTTTGGATGGTAGGGCAAGAGTGTATGAAAAAAAATAATAATAAATAAATAAAAAAATCAAGAAAAATACAAAAAAATGAGAAAAAGAAAAATAGAAAAAAACATACGGACTACCATCCCGTTTTATTTTATGTTTATTTTATGTTTTTGTTATTTTCTTTCATTAGCTTAAATCGAGTCGAGTCTTGGCTTAGCAACATTGTATAGTACATGTAATTAATCAAGATCTTTAACTCGCCACCAGTAAAATATCCCTTATCCAACAAAACCGTGTTTTCCTTTTCCCTACACCTAACGTTATAACCCGTTTAAAAGCCCTCTTTGATAGTTTATCTTAGGTGCTTATGCCTAGTGGAGGAGGTTTTCGATCCTTTCCCAAGCCTATGGTAATCTATTTGCTATGACAGGTAGTGAGAGATATTATCCGTTTTCATTTATGAGATTTATTTTCATGACACTTGAGAGATGTGAGTATCTAAACACTACTTGTGAGGTGCTAGTATGTAATCTCCGTGCTTATTATGATTGAAGTGGAACGATTATTTGTTGCAATTACTTTTATATTAGCATTAAATGACCCCTAACTTGTATTTTGATTAGAATAAAAGCGCATTTGCTTGAGGACAAGCAAATCTCAAGTGTAAGGGTATTTGATGAAGCGAAAAGTGTACCGCTTTTAAGGGGTCATTTAAGCCCTAAATCGTATTTATTTGATCAAATATCGCCCTAAATCGTTCCTTTTGTCATTTTAGGTACTTTTGAGAAGAAATCTGGAAAAGGAGGCATTTTGGACGTTTTTTGAGCATAAAAGTGAAGAAAAATACAAAGTCTCAAAATTATGCTGGAAATTACCTTTGACGGCGTCAGGATTTGTTCTGGACGGCGTCATGGCTTGGCAAAAGTGGTGGATGTGAAAATTACTCATGATAAGCCAGAGAAATTTGCATGGAATTCTGACGGCGTCACGCTTTAATGTGATCAAGGTCGTCACGACTTAATTTAAAGAGGGACGGCGTCACGTCTAATTCTGACGGCGTCAAGCCTTGATAAGCCAGAACGGATTTTGGAGAGCTAAAGAGGGACGGCGTCAAGAAGGTCATCCGGGAACCCTAAAAGCGGCGAGGTGACGGCGTCACACTCCATAACGTGACGCCGTCAGATCTGAAAGTCTTATATATAGTTTTCTAATTTTTTGTCATTAGTGTGGAATTTATTGAGGAACTTTGTGTGTAAGAACCCTAGGACGATTTTAGCAGCTTTTTCAAGGCTTTTTGCCTTGAGATCTTCCATGTTACATTGAAGATAAGTTATCAATTAATCATTCAATATGTCTATGTGTTGTTTGATTCTATCTTGTTCTTGTCTTTTGTTTAACATGCTAGGCTACATTTATCTTGTGTTTGCTTAGATCTAATGAAACCTAGCTATTGATTATTGGTTATTAGTGTGTTATTAGTTGTATTGGATGATTGTTTATCTATGTTAGGCTTAAGAAAACTGGCTAACTTCCTATTCGGTAACTTGCTTGAACGTCTTAAGAAACATGAACCAATGCGTACTAAGGTTTTTATGGTTGTATTTAATGCACAAGCGAATTCTAGTGATCCCATTTTAGGAGCTTCCTAGCCGGCTCGACATAGGAGTGAAGTAGGAGCTTGTAGAGTTGGGGAAGTACGTACGCCACCCCACGATTGGTATTAAGGAATACACCCGTCATCCACGCGATTAATGCACACTAATTAACCGGTAAAAGATAGTTAGGGAGTAAGGAAATCTAAGTAAACACATTCCTCTCCACATAAGTTTTCACCACATTTTCATTTTCTGTTATTTTATTTTATTTGCATTCGTAGTTATTTGGGTTAGTTGACTAGCAACTAATTCCGCCCACTCTTTCAAACCCGAGATTTTACTTGCTTTCCATAAAAATATAAAAAACACAAAAAGAATCTTCTCTAACCCTTAGACCTATTAGAGTAGTTTTTCGTACCTAACGAACACTATTCCCTGTGGAGAACGATCAATCCCCCGTACTTACCACTACACTATACTACATCGGTCAGGTACACTGCCTGGTGGGTTTGTAAGCCTCTTGAGATCCCTTGAGAGGTAAAACCTGTTGTAAGGTTGCAAAACCACGCATCAAGGGTAATAATAGACTAATGCGCCACTATCTCATGCAAAACATAATAGCTCGCTAACAACGAATTCTTGCATTACCAAATAACGGATGGTCACTAGATTGTACCTTGGTTCGCTAACGACGTTACTTGCATAACGGATGGTCACCAAAATACGCCCTAGATCGCTAACAACGTTAGTCAATTCCTCAAGAAATCGGATGGTCACTACATGTCCAAACACTTAATAATTTCACAAAGTCAAAAAGGGTAGGATAAGGCATGGGATATATTTATGAAATTGGTTGAAAATAAAAACAAAATTAGTCAAAGTCTACGAACCAAATGTTACTAGCTATTACAAACCATTATCATGCCATTTTGCGAAAAACTCCATACTTCCTTTATTCATACTTGATTCACTAGCCCATTGGCTTATTCTTGTCACCTTATAGTTGCGATGACTCTTCTTCTTTTTCTCTTTTTTTTTTTTTTTTTTTTTTTTTTTTTTTTTTTTTTTTATAAATGCTTGTCATCTTATAGTTGCGATGACCTTACTTGGATAACAACTTTCGGAGCTTGCGCTTTCTTTGAACTTTCATGATTTCCACATAACATCCATCTTGCCAAATAGCTAGCAACCAACCAAGACTTGACTACGGATAAGGCTAGGCTAAAAAGGTGTAAAATCTTTTTGAATTTTTCTGGATTGTATCAAAAGAAGAGATAGGCTCGACAGGTGTAACTAGGGGTATCTAGCATTAAAGAAAAATGCTAACAAATGGGTCCATATGAGTGGTTAACTAGCCAATGTAGCTAGCTAATATAGCATTATATGAAAATGGAAGGCCATTTGGGATAAATCCTAAGGTTGCCTCTTATCACGCATATACACTTATATCACAAATGAAATGTGATCTCACAACGGTCTCATAATGATTTACAAGTACAAGTTCTAGAATAAATAAAATCACCGGCACACTCATAGCAAAAGATCTAAGCATAAAAAATGTATGCTATATATAGAACAGGCTCAAATCCTCACAATTTAGTGGAAAGGGCTATAATCTGTACTAGCTAATGTTATCGATCCCAGAATGGATTGCAATATTAATCGGGACACATCTCGAATTTTCAAAATTACAGATTTCACCAGCGGATAAATCCAGTTATTCTAGAATATGATCTTTAAAATGACAAAAGACTAGATTACAAGGGCAAACAAAATTTAAAATTCAGCTCGAAACTACAATCTATTCTTATTTTCCTATTCACCCCCCCCCCTCCCCACACTTAAGTTAAGCATTGTCCTCAATGTGATAAACGACAAAGAATGAAATAGGGAAATAAGAGAATAAACCTTATTTTCTGCTCAAGAGGAGTCTTGATCCTAGCGTCCAAGCTTCGAAATCATTGCCTGCAGTAATCTAAAGACAAAAGAAACACAAATACGAAATATTTCTTCGCTTTATTCAAAAGACAGTGATACACCCCCACACTTAAGTTCAACTAAGCAATTTAGAAAAACTTTGGGGTTTAATCACTAGAAAATAAAAATGAAAATAAAAATAACAAACACACGGGTTGCCTCCCGAGAAGCGCTTGTTTTATTAACGAGTCATCAGCCAGACTCGAACTTCTCTCTCTTCATGTTGGTGCACTTGCTGACTTCTTCTTTGGAAATTTTGGAACGTACAGCACATTTCCAATCACTATTCCTTCTCCAGTTTCATCTATGTATTCCAACTTAACTTTCTCCCACGGTCTTGGAAGAACATCATAGATGTAACCAGAATCCTCGGCCCACGGAGTGTTTTTCTTAAATCAGTCGGGAAGGGTGACATAAATGTTATAGCTTCATATTCTGATTCAGGAGGAATCTCTTGAATAGAAACTTCATTCATCTGCTCCTTGTCATAGTATAACTTAATTCGGTGCCCATTAACAATGAAACTTCCACCATGTTTGTCATGCAATTCAACATATCCCGATGGAAATCCATGTTTCACTGTATACGGTCCGAACCATTTCGGTTTCAGCTTGGGAGCTTTGAACTTATACTTCATGTTAAAAAGCAGAACTTTGTCTCCAGCTTTGAATTCTTTTCTGATTCTTAGCTTTCTGTCATGATAAGCTTTTGTTCTTGCTTTGTAAAGTTTGGAGTTCTCATAAGCTTGTAGTCTAAGCTCATCGAGTTCATGCAATTGCAAAAATCTCTTTTCTCCAGCTATTTTGAGGTCTGGGTTACAGTTTCTTAATGCCCAGTAAGCGCGATGTTCGATTTCGAACGGCAAATGACAAGTTTTTCCATACAACAATCTGTATGGTGTTGTACAGAGCATCATCTAGTTTTCTCGACCAAACGGCGGGATTGTCTTTAACCGTTTTTTCGAGTATCCTTTTTAAGGCTCTGTTGGTATTTTCGACTTGACCACTGGTCTGTGGGTGATAAGCTGTAGCGAAACGATGATGAACTCCATATCGCTTCATAATTTTCTCCATTTGTTTGTTACAGAAATGGGTTCCACGATCACTTATCAAAGCTTTAGGAATTCCATAACGAGCGAAAAGCTTTTTGAGAAAATTAACAACTACTCGTGCATCATTTGTGGGTAGAGCTTCTGCTTCAGCCCATTTGGAAACATAATCAATAGCAACGAGAATGTATTCGTATTTGTGTGATTTAGGAAACGGTCCCATGAAATCAATTCCCCAAATATCGAATAATTCACAGACTTGAATGCTCTTTTATGGCATTTCATCTCTTCGAGAAAGACTACCGGATTTTTGGCAAGCATCACAATTCTTAACAAGAGTATGGGCTTCTTAAAAAATAGTCGGCCAATAGAATCCAGCATCAAAGACTTTTTTAGCGGTGGTAGAAGGACCATAATGTCCCCCAGTTGGGCCATGATGACATTCATCGAGAATTCTTCTCGTTTCAGAACCATAAACACATCTTCTAATCATCCCATCGGGACATATTTTGAAAAGATAGGGTTCTTCCCAATAATAATGTTTAAGATCCGAAAAGAATTTACTTCGTTGGGCATGAGTTAATCTTTTCTTTAGAATTCCTCCAACGAGATAATTTGCATAATCGGCAAACCATGGAATTTCGTTCTCATCATTTGTATCAACAGTCATGAGTGTTTCATCCGGAAAATAATCGTCAATCTCATCTTCTTTTAACTCTTCCAGATTTGGATTTTCTAAACGAGATAGATGATCAGCGGCTAGATTTTCTGCTCCTTTTTTATCTTTGATTTCGATATCGAATTCTTGGAGTAGTAAAATCCATCGGATGAGACGCGGTTTGGCATCTTGTTTCGCAAACAAATATTTTAACGCTGAATGATCGGTGAACACGATTGTTTTCGAAAGTACAAGGTATGATCTGAATTTATCGAAAGCGAAAACAACGACTAACAATTCTTTCTCTGTAATTGTGTAATTCTGTTGAGCATTGTTGAGTGTTTTGCTGGCAAAATATATAGGACGAAAATGTTTCTCTTCGCGTTGTCCTAATACAGCTCCAACAGCAAAATCGCTTGCATCGCACATAAGCTCGAATGGTAGTGACCAATCAGGGGAAACCATAATGGGTGCACTAGTCAGTTGTGTTTTCAATGCTTCGAATGCTTTCATGCAGTCTGCATTAAAATCAAAAACATAATCTTTTTCAAGAAGTTTCGTCATTGGACGAGATATTTTGGAAAAATCCTTAATGAAACGACGGTAAAAACCTGCATGTCCTAGGAAACTTCTAACGGATTTAACGTTACTTGGGGGTGGTAATTTGGTAATGACATCGATCTTTGCTTTGTCAACCTCCATTCCTGCGCTGGAAATTTTGTGTCCTAACACAATTCCTTCAGTTACCATGAAATGACACTTCTCCCAGTTGAGAACAAGATGTGCAGCTTTACATCTTTCAAGCATTTTATCGAGGTTAAAAAGGCAAGCTTCGAATGAGCTTCCGAAAACTGAAAAGTCATCCATGAAAACTTCCATAGACGTTTCAAGCATATCTTGGAATATAGCAATCATACATCTTTGAAAAGTCGCGGGAGCATTACATAATCCAAAAGGCATACGCCGGTAAGCGTAAGTTCCAAAGGGACATGTGAATGTAGTCTTTTCTTGATCAGCCGGATCAATAGGAATTTGAAAATATCCTGAAAAACCATCAAGAAAAAAAAAGTATTTGTTTCCTGCTAATCTCTCAAGCATTTGATCCATGAAAGGCAAAGGAAAATGATCTTTTCTGGTGGCTTTGTTTAATTTTCTGTAATCAATACATACTCGCCATCCGGTGACAGTTCTAGTAGGAACTAATTCGTTTCGTTCATTGGTCACAACAGTCATTCCTCCTTTTTTCGGAACACAGTGAACAGGACTCACCCAAGGACTATCCTCGATGGGGTAAATGATACCTGCATCAAGAAGTTTGATGATTTCTTTTTTAACAACTTCTTTCATGTTGGGGTTGAGTCGACGTTGTCTTTCTACAACTGGTTTGGCATCTTCTTCGAAATTGATTTTGTGTTTGCAAAAATCAGGACTGATTCCTGGGATGTCAGAAGTTTTCCACGCAAAAGCTTCTTTATGCTTCTTAAGAACTGAGATCAGACATTCTTTCTCATAATCATTGAGCAACGAAGATATGACTACTGGAAGTAGTGAGTTGTCTTCCAAGTAAGCATACTCAAGATTTTCGGGAAGTGGTTTCAACTCAAGATCAGTCGGTGGTTCTTGAAGTGATGTTTTGATCCTCATTTGATCATTAAAACTGATTTCCTCAAAATCTTCTTCTATTATCTCTCCTTCTTCAACTTCTTCATCAATCTTTACTTCCATAAAATCAGCGAATTCTTTATCAAAAGTTGTTTCACTAATCTTCTCTGAAATAGTCATGAATGGATCAGAATCTTCAAGTAATGCATCCAATTCTTCCTCAGTGACTTCATCGATTACATCAATGTTAAAGCAAGTGTCATCACTGGAATGTGGATATTGCATTGCTTTATCGATTAAAAAGGTGATTCTATCTTCTCCAACTCCAAGATTGAGTTCTTTTCCTTTTACTTTGATGATCGCATCAGCGGTGTTTAGAAAAGGTCTTCCTAAAATAAGGGGTACTCTACTGTCTTCCTCCATTTCTAAGATCACAAAATCCACGGGAAAAATGAATTTACCTACTTGGACAAGCATATTCTCAGCAATACCAACAGGATATTGGTAAGTATGATTAGCTAATCAGATACTCATCCTTGTGGGTTTCAAGGTGTTGATGGAAAGTTTCGTATACAGCGAATAGGGCATCAAATTGATACTCGCACCTAAGTCGGCTAAAGCATCGCATGTGATGTTGTTTCCTAATATGCATGGAATCAGAAAACTTTTGGGATCTCCGAGTTTTTGTGGAATTTTGTTTTGAACAATAGCTGAACACTCTTCATTGAGAAAGGTAGCGGATATTTGCTCCAACTTGTTCTTGTTGTTAAGAAGTTCTTTCAAAAATTTCCCGTAATTGGGCATTCCGGCTAAAACATCAATGAGAGGTACATTGAGTATAACTTCTTTGATTATTTCAACAAACTTCTTATAACGCTCCTCCATTCTTTCTTTCTTAAGGCTCTGAGGATATGGAATTTTTGGAGTGTATGCCTTAACTGGTGGTTTGGGTTTGGGTTTTGGTTGTGTTTTTGGTGTATTTTCCTTCTTGGATTCTTCATCTTCATCCTCACTATCGTAATTGATAGTTGTGGTGTTGTTTGGGTTGGGTGGTGGATCATAAGACAGGCCACTTCTTGTGAATACAGCATTGATATGCTCATTTCTGGTTGGTGGTGGACGATAAGTCTTATCATTCGATGATGATGATGGTTTTGGGTTGGTTTGGGTGTTACTAGGCAACGAACCTGATGGTCTGGAAGAAATTTGATCAGAGAGTCTACCGAATTTGTTTTCAAGATCTTGGATAGACGCTTGATGATTTTTCTGACCTTGCTCAACTTTGGTCTTGAGATTGAAGAATTGATTCTTGACGAACTCGTTGGTTGATTTTTGAGCAGTGACGAATTCTCTCATCATTTTTTCAAAATCTGTTTCTTCAGGTTTCTTGTCAGAATTTTGTGAAGTTTGGTTCTCTACTTTTGGTTGGGACTCATGGTTGTTATCCCTTTGTCGGCGATCTTGCCAACTAGCAGAGTTTCGTCCGTAATAATTTCCACGATATCCTCCTCCACGGTATCTGATGCGTGGGTTTTGCAACCTTACAACAGGTTTTACCTCTCAAGGGATCTCAAGAGGCTTACAACCCCACCAGGCAGTGTACCTGACCGATGTAGTATAGTGTAGTGGTAAGTACGGGGGATTGATCGTTCTCCACAGGGAATAGTGTTCGTTAGGTGTGAAAGGCTACTCTAATTAGGTCTAAGGGTTGAGGAAGATTCTTTTTATGTTTTTATATTTTTATGAAAGCAAGTAAAATCTCGGGTTTTGAAGGAGTGGGCGGAATTAGTTGCTAGTCAACTAACCCAATTTACTACAAATGCAAATAAAATAAAATAACAAAAATGAAAAGTGGTGAGAAACTTATGTGTGGAGAAATGTGTTTACTTAGATTTCCTTACTCCCTAACTATCTTTTACCGGTTAATTAGTGTGTATTAGTCGCGTGGATGACGGGTGTATTCCTTAATACCATTCGTGGGGTGGCGTACTTACTTCCCCAAACTCTACAAGCTCCTACTTCACTCCTATGTCGAGCCGGCTAGGAAGCTCCTAACATGGGATCACTAGAATTCGCTTGTGCATTAAATACAACCATAAAAACCTTTAGTACGCATTTGGTTCATGTTTCTTAAGACGTTCAAGCAAGTTACCGAATAGGAAATTAGCCAGTTTTCTTAAGCCTAACATAGATAAACAATCATCCAATACAACTAACAACACACTAACAACCAATAATCAATAGCTAGGTTTCATTAGATCTAAGCAAACACAAGATAAAATTAGCCTAACATGTTAAACAAAAGACAAGCATAAGATAGAATCAAACAACACATAGACATATTGAATGATTAATTGATAACTTATCTTTCAATGAAACATGGAAGATCTCAAGGCAAGAAGCCCTGAAAAAGTAGCTAAAATCGTCTTAGGGTTTTATCCCAAAATTCCACACACTAAGCTCTCCTTTAATGACAAAAAATTAGAAAACTATATATAGACTTTGACATCTGACGGCGTCACCTTATGCATTGTGACGCCGTCACCTCGCCGCTTTTAGGGTTCCCGGGTGACCTTCTTGACGCCGTCCCTCTTTAGCTCTTCAAAAATCCATTCTGGCTTATCAAGGCTTGACGCCGTCGGACCTATAACGTGACGCCGTCCCTCTTTGATTTAAGCCGTGACGCCCTTGATTTAGTTAAAGCGTGACGCCGTCAGAATTCTCATGCAAACTCACTGGCCCGTCATGAGTAAATTTCACATCCAACTTTTCTTGCCAAGGCATGACGCCGTCTGGAGTAAATGTTGACGCCGTCAAAGGTGACTTTCAGCACAATTTTGAGACTTTGCCGTTTTCTTCACTTTTATGCTCCAAAAACGTCCAAAATGCCTCCTTTTCCAGATTTCTCCTCAAAAGTACCTAAAATGACAAAAGGAACGATTTAGGGCAATATTTGATCAAATAAATACGATTTCGGGCTTAAATGACCCCTTAAAAGCGGTACACTTTTCGCCTCATCAAATACCCTTACACTTGAGATTTGCTTGTCCTCAAGCAAATGCGCTTTTATTCTAATCAAAATACAAGTTAGGGGTCATTTAATGCAAACATAAAAGTAATTACAACAAATAATCGTTCCACTTCAATCATAATAAGCACGGAGATTACATACTAGCACCTCACAAGTAGTGTTTAGATACTCACATCTCTCAAGTGTCATCAAAATAAATCTCATAAATGAAAACGGAAAATATCTCTCACTACCTGTCATAGCAAATAGATTACCATAGGCTTGGGAAAGGATCGAAAACCTCCTCCACTAGGCGTAAGCACCTAAGATAAACTATCAAAGAGGGCTTTTAAATGGGTTATAACGTTAGGTGTAGGGAAAAGGAAAACACGGTTTTGTTGGATACGGGATATTTTACTGGTGGCGAGTTAAAGATCT
Source organism: Artemisia tridentata subsp. tridentata (assembly GCA_021014915.2). Taxonomy (NCBI): domain Eukaryota; kingdom Viridiplantae; phylum Streptophyta; class Magnoliopsida; order Asterales; family Asteraceae; genus Artemisia; species Artemisia tridentata. The sequence continues at coordinate 4,140,979 of CP139505.1, read as the reverse complement.
TGATCAATTACATGTACTATACAATGTTGCTAAGCCAAGACTAGACTCGATCTTAAGCTAATGAAAGAAAATAACAAAACATAAACATAAAATAAACATAAAATAAAACGGGATGGTAGTCCGTATGTTTTTTCTATTTTTCTTTTTCTCATTTTTTTGTATTTTTCTTGATTTTTTTTTTTTTTTTTTTTTTTTTTTGCATACACTTTTACCCTACCATCCAAAATAATACATCATAGGGGCATTGCATCCCCTTACACTTGAACTTTTACATAACTTTACAAATAACTATTCTAATGACTCGAATTAAGATAATTGAAAAACTTGGAGTACTTTTAAAACATTTAGCACATATGGGGGTAATAAATGATGTTCTTCCCCATTACTCCATTACACTAGTACTTTACCCATGAGTCCCAATCGTCCCAAAACAATATGTACAAGGATATGACTCGACTTAGCAACCATGTAATCAACTAGATAATTAACTTGGGTTTAAACAAATGTTGTCACAATAATGCACTAAAGATGAGTGCATACAAGGTAGGCTAAGGCGATTTGGGTGTACATTTAAGTGGGGTGTAACAAATTCTTCCTTTAAGTAAAATGCTTAAAGGTCGAAACGAAAAGATAGGCTCTGAGGGGTGTACTAGGGGTATCGTGTACTAAAAATGAGTACAACGCAAAGGGTGTGGGAGAATTACTTGACCAATGTAGCCAACGTAATTATAACAAAAACACAGGTGTAAAACATGGGTTAATCCTAATGCCTCTTATCATGTAGTAAATCTAACTACACGAATGTAGTCTCACTTGTGGCCTCGGAATGGTCCTAACGCAAGTTCTAGAATCTAAGTGCTACCGGTACACACATCATAGCATAAATGCTTTTCCTACCAATTCTAGGGGCGAACCTCACATATTTGGGGGTGGAAATTTTTTAGTGGTACGGTTTTTGTGCTAGTCATATAACTCCTATCCGTGAGACGCTCATTAAGATCAAAGTTTCACTCTTAAATGTTGTAAAAAATTTTAAATTTGGCACTAAAATTACCTTAACAAGTATTTCTCTCAGTTTTATTACACATCTACTATTAAATAAACAAAAATCAAACGCAATTGTATTCTCTAAAATCGTACTTTTACCCTCCCCTTACACTTAAGATGAACATTGTCCCTAATGTTCAAATAACAAGATGTAAAAGAAAAAGTAAAAGAATGAAATCAAATACTCCCCTGATTCGCTCGTTGGATAATGAAATTACACGGTTAAATCTTCCTCCAAAGAGAATGTTGAAGCTCCATGACTAATGCATCGCCATAAGCTTGATTCAAAACATTTCCTTGTCCAAAATAACCTGTTGAACCTGAGAAAACAAACACGAAAACCTGCATAACATCGGCGGGATAAAATCTATATATAAGGATATAATGCTTGTGGAATGATAACTTTGCAGATTCCTGGAGATTATAAGTTGGAGATTTTAATAAAAACTTTTTATGAAAACAAAATTTTCAAAAATTTCTGGAAATTAAATCTGACGCCGTCAGGTTATAACCCCTGACGCCGTCAGAAATGACCTGACAAAAATTTTCGTTTTAAGTTTCCGGAAAATTTCTGGAAAAACCTTTACCTTACTTCCTGGAAATCCTGCAAAACATCATTATGACTCGATACAAGCATTTGACTCAAACACATACGAATATGTATGTTAATTTATTATTATTACGATTCATGTTCATATGTGTTCTAATAAACCGATTTAGATTTCCCTTACACTTATCTTTTGCAAAATACCTTTATATGTAGTTAAGACGAAGTTAAAAACAAAATAAAGCATTTTCACAAATTAGTTTTTGAACATGAATCAATAAGAATAAAAATTAAACACACATACGGAAACAAAAAAAAATCAAACAAACAAATAAATAAACACACAAAGCAAATAAAACTAATAAAGCTTGGGTTGCCTCCCAAGAAGCGCTTTTCTTTATTAACGAGTCTTGTAGCTAGACTCAAAGTCACGCTACCCTATGTAAGTAAGCTCGTCATCAAGGACGTCTTTAGGGTTAAGCTTGGATTGAAGTTTCCTATTGGTCCGCTCAGTACGATATGTCTTTTCAAACTTCTCTCCATCCGGGTCATACAATGTCATCTTGATATGCCATGACCCATCTCCATCATTGGGTGGTTTATCCCAATTCCACTTATGATCATCTTCCTCACAAATCCACTTATTCATTCCTAGGTTAATTGGCAAAACTCCTAGGAAATCAATCATCCTTCTAAAAACTAGAGGGTCTTCAAATGGATCCAATTCGGTGTCCCTAGCCAAGAGTTGCTCTACCGAATGCGTTCGGTTAACAAAGTCCTCTTCTAGGTAAAATGGGCGTTGGGGTCCTATGAAGTCTCTATCAATCCAAGGTCCATATCTAGATGGTCTCCTATTTAATTCTAACCAATGGGGTGTCGGTTCCTCACTAGTATCATAGGCGTGTTTCTTAACATCATAGACTGACCAAGTATCTCCTTCTCCTACCGCTATCTTAGATTCCTTACAATCAATCATAGCACTAGCGGTCGCCAAAAATCCTCTACCTATCAACAAGGGGCATGTAGGGTCGCTAACCATATCAAGGACGTGGAAATCGGCTAAAATGGTTAGCTTTCCAATGTGTACTAACACGTCCTTAACTACTCCAACCGGGTAAGCAACACTTCCATCCGCTAAGCCTATTATCACCTCGGTTTCTTCAAGTTTTCCAAGTTTTAAAGAGGTGTAGAGAGGTAACGGAAGTAGGTTAAGGCTTGATCCAAGATCGGCTAATGTGTCATAAGCCTCCGAATTACCGATCTTGCAAGGTAGAACAAATAAGCCCGGATCATCTAACTTCTTAGGTAGCTTGTTTTGAACAAAGGCGGTCCCTTTTTCGCCTAACTTGAGCTTCTTCTCATCAACAACCGGACTTTCAAGGTGGAGCTCCTTGAATTCATCGTCAAGGTTTTGAGTGGGAGGTGTTTCAACTATGTTGTTGACCAATTTGGATGTCATAACTTCTTGGTCACTTGGAATGATTTGGGTTTGTTTGAAACACGTGCTCATGGAATTGACCGAATAATATTGTGGACAAGAACTAGGGGACGAAACCGATGAAATAGCGTTGACGTTTAGTTTCGGGTTCTTGACCGTGTTGCTAGGGAGTGCTCCCATTTCTTGGTCATTGAGGGCTTTCAACAAGGTGTCAATCTTATCGGTCATCTCGCTTTGTTTTTGTTTGAAATCGGCTTCAAACTTGGCTAAACGAGCTTCTTGAGATGCCATAAATTGAGACATCAATCCTTCAAAGTTATTGGTACTACCATTGCCGGAAGGATTGTTGTTGAAAGTACGGTTCGAGTTGGAACCGCTTGATTGGAAACGATTAGGTGGGTTGGAAGAATTGGGTTGTTGTGTGTTTTGGTTTTGTTTCCACCTAAGGTTCGGGTGATTTTTCCATGAGGGGTTGTATGAATCACCATAATGGTTTGGCTCGGGCTTGAAAGTGTACCACTTGTCTCCCGCTCCGTCGGTACGCGAGGATGCGTAGTCCGCAAAAGCTTGTTCGGGGAGTTCCATGCAATCACGAGTGTCGTGGGGACCACTACATAATTCACATGAAGAAGTGATTTTGTTCACTTGGCTTGAAGGTTTAGGAGCCTCGTAGGATTTCATGAGAAACTTGACTTGGTCTTCAAGTTCTATGATCCTACGGTCGGAAGTGCTTGAATTGTTAGAAGGCAAAGATATTGCCTTGACCGTTTTATTCAAATCACGGGGATCACTCCAACTTTCGTTGTCATAAAGAGCAAGATCCTCTAGGAGAGCCCATGATTGTTCCGCACTTAGATCACGTAGCTTGCCACCGGCCGATTGGTCAATGGTTTGCCTTGTGGAGAGATTGATATGGTCATAGAAGATTTGGACTTGGAGCCAAAGTTCTATGCCATGGTGAGGGACTTTTTGGAGTAAGTCCTTGAATCGAGTCCATGCCTCGTAGAGAGTTTCGCCTTGACGTTGTTGGAACATCAAGATATCATTCCTTAGCTTGGTAGTTCTTCCCGGTGGGAAAAACTGAGCAAGGAAACGAGTGGTGAGATCATCCCAAGAGGTGATGGATCCTGCGGGTTGACGTTCTAGCCACTGACTAGCTTGGTCCCGCAGAGAGAATTGGAAGAGACGCAATCGGGTCGTCTCTCGAGTGGCAACATCAAGGTCTATAGAATCAACGATTTTAAGAAAGTCCTTGAGATGTTGATTAGGATCTTCAGAACGAAGTCCATGGAATGCGCATCCGCTTTGCACCAACCGGATGGTGTCGGATCGCAAGGGTGTGATATTGGCTCCTTGAGTGAGCTCAATGGTGTTTCGATAGCCGTGGTGGCTAGGACGGGAATACTCTCCTAAAGTACGGGCTCTAGGAGGTGGTGGTGGTTGTTGTGGTGGTGGGTTGTGGGGTTAAGGATATTACCATCTTCCATGATGTCGGACGGTAATGGTTACGAACAAAGACACGAAGAAAATAGATAGACCAAAGAAAACCTAGAAAAATAAAATAAAAATCTCACTAGAAAGGAATCTAGTGAGTAGACCTAATAGAAATAAAAATTCAACCTAAACAATAACTATTCCCCGGCAGCGGCGCCAAAAACTTGATGCGTGGGTTTTGCAACCTTACAACAGGTTTTACCTCTCAAGGGATCTCAAGAGGCTTACAACCCCACCAGGCAGTGTACCTGACCGATGTAGTATAGTGTAGTGGTAAGTACGGGGGATTGATCGTTCTCCACAGGGAATAGTGTTCGTTAGGTGTGAAAGGCTACTCTAATTAGGTCTAAGGGTTGAGGAAGATTCTTTTTATGTTTTTATATTTTTATGAAAGCAAGTAAAATCTCGGGTTTTGAAGGAGTGGGCGGAATTAGTTGCTAGTCAACTAACCCAATTTACTACAAATGCAAATAAAATAAAATAACAAAAATGAAAAGTGGTGCGAAACTTATGTGTGGAGAAATGTGTTTACTTAGATTTCCTTACTCCCTAACTATCTTTTACCGGTTAATTAGTGTGTATTAGTCGCGTGGATGACGGGTGTATTCCTTAATACCATTCGTGGGGTGGCGTACTTACTTCCCCAAACTCTACAAGCTCCTACTTCACTCCTATGTCGAGCCGGCTAGGAAGCTCCTAACATGGGATCACTAGAATTCGCTTGTGCATTAAATACAACCATAAAAACCTTTAGTACGCATTTGGTTCATGTTTCTTAAGACGTTCAAGCAAGTTACCGAATAGGAAATTAGCCAGTTTTCTTAAGCCTAACATAGATAAACAATCATCCAATACAACTAACAACACACTAACAACCAATAATCAATAGCTAGGTTTCATTAGATCTAAGCAAACACAAGATAAAATTAGCCTAACATGTTAAACAAAAGACAAGCATAAGATAGAATCAAACAACACATAGACATATTGAATGATTAATTGATAACTTATCTTTCAATGAAACATGGAAGATCTCAAGGCAAGAAGCCCTGAAAAAGTAGCTAAAATCGTCTTAGGGTTTTATCCCAAAATTCCACACACTAAGCTCTCCTTTAATGACAAAAAATTAGAAAACTATATATAGACTTTGACATCTGACGGCGTCACCTTATGCATTGTGACGCCGTCACCTCGCCGCTTTTAGGGTTCCCGGGTGACCTTCTTGACGCCGTCCCTCTTTAGCTCTTCAAAAATCCATTCTGGCTTATCAAGGCTTGACGCCGTCGGACCTATAACGTGACGCCGTCCCTCTTTGATTTAAGCCGTGACGCCCTTGATTTAGTTAAAGCGTGACGCCGTCAGAATTCTCATGCAAACTCACTGGCCCGTCATGAGTAAATTTCACATCCAACTTTTCTTGCCAAGGCATGACGCCGTCTGGAGTAAATGTTGACGCCGTCAAAGGTGACTTTCAGCACAATTTTGAGACTTTGCCGTTTTCTTCACTTTTATGCTCCAAAAACGTCCAAAATGCCTCCTTTTCCAGATTTCTCCTCAAAAGTACCTAAAATGACAAAAGGAACGATTTAGGGCAATATTTGATCAAATAAATACGATTTCGGGCTTAAATGACCCCTTAAAAGCGGTACACTTTTCGCCTCATCAGTATCCTCCTTGGATGTAATTAGCTTCTCCTTCTTTTGGTTGATCCATAGGTTGATCATCGCATTCTGATGATGGGTGGTTACCTCCACAGTTGTTACAACCATCTCGCATTTCTTTCATCTCTCCTCTAAGATCTTTGTATTGCGAATCAATTTTGGAAACCAAGGTTTCCATTTTCTCCATGAGTTTAGATGAATCAGAACTTTCGGCAAAGGCAACGGTTTTTCTTAAGGGTTTTGTCTTGGCATCTTTTGACCAGTCGAGTTTGAGAAGAACTCGGTCTTCAAGCAATTGGTATGCCTGGTTAGGAGTCTTATAAAGAAAAATTCCTCCAACATCAAGAATTCCATGAGATGTTTCATCAAGTCCATGGTAAAAGATTTGGATAATGGTTCCTCGTCCTAAACCATGTCCATGACAACTTCGAAGTAAATCCTTCATACGAAGCCAGGCTTCGACGAGTGATTCGTTAGGGTTTTGTGTGAAAGCACGAATTTCTCCCATGAGTCGATCAAACATTGCAGGTGGAAAGAATCGGCTTACAAAAGCTTGCCTCATCTCCTCCCAAGTAGTGATGATTCATGGTGTTAATTCGTTATACCACACTTTTGCATCTCCAGCAAGTGATGACGGGAAAAGTTTGAGTTTAATGGCATCCACATTTGTATCACCGTATCGGAACATGCCACAAATTTCAATGAATTCAGCAACGTGTTTGTGAGGATCGGCCCTCGAACGGCCATCGAATTGACGGTCTTTTATCATAGAAAGATGGTGACCTTTCACGGTGAAATTGTCACCTAAGTTGACAGCAACAATAGCAGCTCCAGGAGTGGGTGCTACGGCTCGGTTTGCTTCCCACATGGGTCTATCGTCAGCCATGGGAAAAAGTTGATCAGTGAATGGGTTATAAACGACTTTGGCTTCAAAAAGGTTATCAAAAGTTGGGTTTGGTACTCTTGGCACACGATTGGATAATGGAACAAAGGGTGTTCTTCTTCTTCTTCTTCTAGATCTTGTTCGAATCAAACTTTCAGGATCGAAAAGTGGTGGAATTGGCTCTACTCCAGTTGATCGAGTGTTCATACAATTCCCCAGCGAATCGAGGCAATGTCTAAACAAACGAACAAAGAATGAAAACAATTTGAAAAGATCAGAATCGTCCAACCGATCGGATAGAATAGTCTACCGATCGGATAGATCTCTCGGTAAATTTGGTTTGAAGGATCCGATCGGATGGAAGTGTCCGCCGATCGGATGGTTCTCTCGGTAAATGAAAATTTTTGAAAACCGATCGGATGGATGAACAACCGATCGGATGGGCAGCTCGGTAAGACTTTTTTTTTTTTTTTTTTTTTTTACGAAAACTAACTATGAGAAATGGACTAAAACTTACAGAAACACGATCAAAATCCCCGGCAGCGGCGCCAAAAACTTGATGTGCCCGGTTCGGTGCAAGTTTTAAATTTATAAGGGGTGAATTACCGAATCTAATAACAACACATACGAGCAAGTATACTCGTCCGTTGTAGCAAGATTTTGATGGTAAGTCGGGATCGTTCGTAGGGATTTGTGTAGTGAATCAAATTGTAAGTTAAAAGCAACTTTCTCAAACAAGTAGTAATGATATTATGAAAATTCAAATGATTAAAAACTACACTTGCTTAGACTAGTGTACTACAATTGACTAATATGATTGTGATAACTTTGGATAACATGTTGGTTGTGATAATTAGTTTTGACACTAATCTATTGTTTCTACAAATTAAACCTTCGTCAAGATCTTGGTTTATAAAAACAAGCATTACGTTTAACCAATCAATTCAAGATCAATTCAAGGTTCATGAGTTGGTGTTCCTCAAACACAAAAACAATCTTTTGTCTAATCAAACAAGCTTAGGAAATGGTCAATACAAAAGGTAACCGATTATAGACAAAAGGTCACAATTGAAAGCAAACTATTAATCTCTCGACCTTTAAAGTGGTTTACGATCAATCCGATTTGATAGACAAAAGCATTTTCATTACAATCACAATTGAGTTCCTTTGTTTAATCAAGAATAGTGGAAGACAACAATCATTCATAGACAAATGATTATAAATAGTGGAATAACAATAGTTCTTTCAACCCTTAAGATTACTAGCACTAGTTAAACTTGATTACCCAAATGTCACTATGAAACTTAATCACAATTGGTTCTTAGAATCAACTTGAAATTGGATTAAAACATGTTATCACAATCATATGCCAATCAATAAATAATACACATCATCTAAGCAAGTGCACAAAGGCACTAGCCGCTCATAGCAAACATAAATGTAAACTCAATACTTTGAACATTAGAAACCATGATTGAAAGTCTTACAATGATTGGAAATAAGATTACAAGTGAAAGACAATGATTCCACAAGCAATGGAAATGGTGTAATCGACTTTCTCCCTTCTCCTGGACTTATGGACAAATTTCTGAGTATTTTCTATGAATGGTTCTCTCCTCTAACAAGCAAGCACTCTCCCTTTCTTTAGATTGATTAGTATATATAAATAACCAACAAATGGTTCAATAAATTGCTCTAACCAAGGGTCTAAGTGCATAAATGCTTCTCTTGCTCTCCAAGTAGTATTGAATGGTTAGAATACTGAAAAGAAGGACCTAGAACCGGATTTATAAAGTCACAATCCTTAATAAAGAAGTTTTGGTTCAACAGCGACTTCCAACCGATCGGATAGAATGGTCGACCAATCGGTTGGTCTTCTCGGTAAAACCAAAATCTCCCCATCCGATTCGGTTGCGGGCGGCGACCGATCGGATGGCTACTGCTGGTGGACCTTTTTCTTGGAATTTTCCGTATGACTTGTTTCTCGGTCGTAGCTCTTGATTCTTTGATCTTTCCCTTCATCCTTAAGCTTATTAACTCGACTACTTGGACTTTAACTCATTGAAATACCTTACGGAGCAGAACTTGACACAAGAATCTTCATGCATTCATAAATATTTCCTTTTTCCTCATTTTTGCATCTTTTCCATCCATTTTCCTGTCTTGGGCTACAAATGCTTTTCAAATACACTTTGGTACGATTTAGTAACAAAAGCATATAAATATAACCACAAAACATATATAAAACTACCAATAATGCTACTAAAAACATGTTAGATTTAGGCGTTATCAAGCACCTAGGTTCGTATAATAGACACTGACTACACATCGATCGGAGGCAGCTAGCCGTCCGTCGGAGTCATTATTAACTTATGTCTAACATTGTTTTGTCGGAAAATTGCCATCATCCCAACTCGGAATTTAGCGTACATTTCATTTCATATATATTAAACATTCGATTGTTAGGATTACATTCGTTTACATATAACATCGCCTTAGGTTCATTGCATTCCATATGCGTGGAACTTCCCTATCATCCATTGTCATGAGTTTGTAGGAGCCGTTTTGAAAAGCTTCTATCACTCGGTACGGTCCTTCCCAAGTAGGTCCAAGTTTTCCCAAGTTTTCCACCCTACTGGCTTCATTCTTCCGGTATACATTGGTCGGACCCTTTTGTTGTAGTACTGTTCCACTTTAGACTTGTATTTTGCTTCTCTTATGGCAGCTGCCTCCCGTCTTTCTTGTAATATGTCCAAGTTTAGCCGCATTTCGTCTTCATTCATTTTTTCTTGGATCATCATAGTCCTGTGAGTTGGCATTCCGATCTCCGCAGCAATTACTGCCTCGCTTCCGTATGTGAGGCTGAACGGTGTCTCGTCATTACTCATTTTTAGGGATGTCCGGTGAGCCCAGAGGACATTGGGGAGTTCGTCCACCCATTCAGCTCGTTCTCTTCCCAAGCATGTCTTAATGCCTTTCATTAAGCTTTTGTTAGCTCTTTCCACCAATCCATTGGCTTGTACATGCGCCACCGCTGTGTTTATCTGTGTTATCTTTAGCTTTTGGCACCAGGTTTTGAACGGATCCTTGACGAAGTTCGTTCCGTTGTCTATAACAATGATGGATGGGAGGCCATAACGGCACACTATGTTGTCCCACACAAACTTAATGACTTCCTTCCCCATGGTTCTGGCCAAAGGTTTTGCCTCGATCCACTTGGTAAAATAATCGATTGCTACTATGACGTACTGGATTTTTCCTGGTGCAGCTGAAAGGGGGCCGAGGACGTCCATCCCCCACTGGTAGAACAGCCATGATGCCATGATGGACGTCATAAGACATTTGGGTAGCTTTGGTACCGGAGCATGTATTTGGCATGAATCACACTTTTGTATCTCTTCTCTTGCATCTCGGTGCATGGTCGGCCAGTAGTACCCTTGTCGGATTGCCTTTGCTACTACTGAGCGCGGGCCGGAGTGCATTCCACACACCCCCTCATGTAGTTCCCGAATTACATAGTTTGCTTGCAGCAGACCGACACACCGGAGCATAGGCATTAGGTAAGATTTCTTAAAGAGTACATCTCCCTCCATAACGTATTGACTGATTTTTATGCGTAGAGTTCTGGCTTCATTTTTTTCGTCCGACCATATTCCTTCTTTGAGGCATCTCACGATCGGAGTCATCCAATTGTCCCCCTCTTCTTCTACTATTGTATTGACCTTCGTTGTTTCTACTGATGGCTTGTTCAATACTTCTACTAGTATTTCCTTGGTTAAATGGTTGAATGCTACTGAGGCCAACTTACTAAGGATGTCTACCTTCTGATTTTTGCCGCGCAGAAAGTTCTCTATCCGGAATTTTTGGAAATGACTTATGTTGCTTTTTGCCTCGGCCAGGTACTTTATCATGTTGTCACTGCAAGCTACGAACTCTCCATTGATCTGCCGGGCGACCAACTGGGAGTCCACTTTTACGGATAGAGCGGATACTTTCATCTCTCTGGCCATTCTTAGTCAAGCGAGTAGTGCCTCATACTCAGCCTGGTTGTTCGTGCTTTCAAAATCCAACCTAAGGGCATATGTGTATTCGGTCTTCGTTGGGCTAATCAGAACCAGACCAGCTCCTGATCCGCTCTTTCCTGATGCTCCGTCCGTATAGAGCGTCTACTCGTCTTTTCCGTCCAGATTTTGCGGTACACTTGGTATTTGTTCTAGCATCTTCCCCTCGCTGTCCACGGGGACTTCGTTTATGAAATCTGCCAATACCTGGCCCATGATTGAGTTCCTTGGTTCATACACTATGTCATACGTTCCCAGTTCGACCGAATACTTTGCTAATTTTCCGGAAGATTCTGCTTTGTTCAAGATCTGCTTGATTGGCTGATCGGTGATGACTTTGATTGGGTGTGCTTCGAAGTACCTTCTGAGGCGTCTGGATGTATGAAGTAGGGATAAAGCCAGTTTCTCTAGGGGGGCATAACTGCATTCGGCCTCGTGTAGGGTCCGGCTTACAAAGTGTACCGGGAGTTGTGATGCGTGCGTGCGAGTGCTCTAATTTATACCCACGGTATGTCGTTGTGGTTTTAGCAGTATTCAAGTTTTAAATTTATATTTAGCCGACTTATCAATAACACACACACTTTAACGAGCAGTGTACCCGGTCAGTATGAATATAATGGTAAGTAGAGTGTCGATCACTAAGAGTGGAACGTATTATCTAGTTATTCTAATCAGTATTTTAATATCTTAAGTTAGCTATACAACCTAATTTAACGCAAGGGGGTTCAGCCTGAGAGACTGGCACGGTTTGGTTGCAATTAAATAATAAACTAAACTAATAGGCACGAATCAGCGAATAGCACACACGTACACAGATAAATACTCGAGACAATAAGAAGGCCTGTCCTGATAGATAAGTAGCTTGTCACTTGTTTTATTGCTAGTTTTATATGAAGTGTATAGTTCGATGCAACGCACTGAGATTAAGTCCTTTCTCGTTGGTTCTAATCTTATCGGCGAGTAAACCCTTAATGATTACTTATGACTATCCTATTTATCTTTCTTCCTACTTTTCTACAGACGATAGAATGCATAGGCGATCTAATAAATAGGCGAGGGCAGAGGCATGGCGACCCGATCAACGCTCAGCTAGACACAGAGGTTATCAATGCACTAATAAAAGTCACCAAAGACATCAACATATAAACTTTAATTAATGGGAAAGAAGTTTTAAGGGAGTGCAACCTTTTCGTTGTCACATTACACAAGCCACCAATCCTGACGAATTAAAGTTTACTAACACAATAAAACAAAACTACTTAATGGATTAAATACATGCAGGACCTTCTTACAGCTCTTGTATCTTCGTTCAAGGTGTGTCTTGTGCTGCTAGTTCGACTGAATTCGTCTTAGGGTTCTTCTGTCTCGTACTTAGCTAAATGTCGAACTTTTTCTCTCGTCTGACTTTGGGGTATTTATAGTTTCTGTCTGAGGGTAAGATGCGGCGCATCTAATAAGTAGATGCGGCGCATTGACTTAACTTCGCGTGGGGTCCAAGATTAATATATTCAGGAATATTCGTACACCGCCAGAAGATGCGGCGTAACTCCATTTATAGATGCGGCGCATGTCCTCTTGTATCTTGGATCGTATCTTGTGAAATCTTGATAATGATGCGCCGTATGTAATAAGTAAGATGCGGCGTATCTAGAGCAGAATGTCTTGATCTTGTACATTTCAGTAGACTCTTAACTTCTTGCTTGTTTTGCTCCATAATTAGTCCAAAATCGCCAAGTTTCACCAAATGCTTGTTTTTACCTGAGAATTACAAAAGTAAAATATTAACGTATCAATTCTCACAGATAATATAATAAAACAAGTCAAATAAATAGGATAAATGATGGTAATAAAATGTACTTATTTGAGTTCATCAAATATCCCTCCACTTGAACTTTACTTGTCCCCAAGTAAACCTTAGAATTAATCTTATGAAAATGTATCCTAAAAGATATTAGGATTTATTTTTATATTTAAGCATGTATTCATTTTTGTCATAATCGCACAACCAAACACTTAACGAATTAGAAGTAAAATAAAATATTTCGATAAAAGCAAATCTAATCGTTTAACTGTCCAGTCGTGACGAATATTCTATCATAAGCTTGGCAAGTATACACATCTCCCCCACTAAAGCCAAGGAATAACAACTCTAAAGCGGTAAAAAGGGTTTGTAGGTTAAGGGTTAATCATTCTTCTTAATCTCTATCGATCTCAAATTCCAGAAAAGGCGAGAAAATCACAAATACATGATCGAATCCACGAACACGATACATGCAATTGCTCAAATCCTTAACTCGAATAGGCTAAAGATAGGACCAAGTAATCTTCACCAATAATATTATATCAAAAAGGGCGACAAAATCATAAATACATAGCCGAATCCACGACTACGATACTTAAGATTGCTCAAATCCCTAATCTCAATAAATCAAAGGTTTGGATAAAGAATAATGTAGGGTATGGATAATATTTGGGATACAAATAGGTGTAAAAATGAAAAATAAACAAAACAGATAAATTAAAATCCTAAGTGTGGTTAATCACTATCCCAACCATCCCATGAATAAGACTCATATCATTGAATAACTCACGCTTTAACACTTGAAACACACGCTTTAGGTAGACACGAATTATACTCAACAAGATCTCGATCAAAGGATAACCTTTAGTTGGCGTTCCCATAACGTTCAACTCCCATTCAATCCATAGATATAATATACAACAACTAGTGGTGATATCGACCACTTAATACAAAACTTTACTTAAGTTGGTTAAAACAAACTTCCAACTTTTCCTTTTTCTTTTTCTTTTCTATTTTTTCTATTTTTTTTTCTATTTTTTTTAACATCAACATATATGTGTAAAATTTCACCACATCACTATAACGATAACTCTGGATAATTTTTCCATACTTTTCATAACTTCAGAAATAACGGTAATAGTGAAAGTAGTAAACACACGAAAAATAAACTCAAAGATATACAATATTTACTTTCACTCCAATTGCATTGTGCAATTTCCCGACCTAACCAAAGATAATGAATTACGCACGCGAACACAGGTAATGTAAGGAAACACACTTTGCCTAAAGCAATTAACCAACCACGGATTTTAATCTACAGGGTAGGCTAAGGTGTAAGGGTGTAACAAAACATTATAACAAAGGTGTAAGAAACGAAAGGAATGGCTCTGAGTGTTTTTCTAGGGGTATCTTACTCTAAAAATGAGAGTAACAAAAGGGTTTATACGGGGGTTAACTAACCAGTGTAGTTAGCTAATAACACATAACATATAAAGGCTATTTGGGTGTAATCCTAGAATTTTACCAATTTAGACAAGTCATTCCAATTATATAAAATAATACTTATTATGGTGGTCTCGAATAGTATACAAGCCAAGTTCTAAAGTTTACAAGTCACCGGCACACTCATAGATTTGTGAATTTTTGAAAAAATCACAATTTTTGAAAATAACGTCATGTGTGCAGCTATGCAACTTAGATCTTAAACAAAAACATGCTAAAAATTTAAATTTTGATATATTAAGCACATTTTAAGCATATTTTGAAAATTTTAGTACATGTAAGTGTTTTAATTCTCCAATCCCCCCACTTAAGTTAAACAACATCCTCGTTGTTTGTATCAAAGGTTAAAAACTGGAAAATAAAAGAATTAGAACAGAAAAACTCCCCTGAGATTTGCTCGGTATGATCCTCCATTATTTGTATAAGAGCAAAAATCATCTTTCTTGTGGATGAGAACGTTTAAGCTTCATAATTGATGTATCCACAGGAAATGCAGGAATCTATAATACCACCAAGACTTTAAACACACCTAAGTTAAGAAGGTTCAAACTTGCATAATACATTAGTAGTTAGAAAAAATAAAACATAAAAATAAAAATGAAAATAATCAGGTCAGTCGATGCGCCGTATCTTATGGAAGAAGATACGCCGTATCGAGCCTGGAATAATTACGAATCAGAATAGAAGATGCGTCGCATCCTTAACCAGGGATGCGCCGCATTAAATAAACTGACAGAAAGTTTTAAAGTCAAAAATAAAAATGCAGAAAAATAAAGTAAGATATGACCAGTGCAGGAGATGCGTCGCATCTAGGGATTGAGATGCGCCGTATCTGCTGCGGGCCTGACTGACTCGACACAGAACAGAATAGTAGAAATTTTTCGGGTTGTCTCCCGGTCAGCACTTGTCTTTATTCCAGAGTCTTCAAGCTAGACTCACGTTCAGCTCCTTAATATCGATCATTGAAGGAGTCGGAAACATCGCGCTCCCTCATCGCCAATTCAGTAATATTGAACACTCCTTGCTCGTCCTTAAGTTCCACGCCATTCTTCTTTAATATCTGTATAAACAAAGTTCTGTCCCTTTCGGGCAGAGATGACAAAATGATAGACGGGAAATTCTTATTATTAAATAGGCACAAATATGCAAGGTGAGGTGGTAGTTCAATAAACACATCATTATTCAAATTCGTTTTCTCAACTATTCTCCTACGTTTGTTAATTACTACGCAATCATACCACTCGTCATCAGAATCATTAACAATATCGCGTCTAAGTTCGGTGGGTACATTAAGGTCAATAAATTCCTCAAAGTTCTCATGATTAGGATTAGTTGAGTTGTTTTGAATCAATGTTTCTCCCATAAGCCTAGCTTCAAGATCGAGGTCCATACGCTCTCTTAATCCTAGCACATAGACGCCTCTAATTATGTTTTTAACAGGATCTTGGCACTTATAGACTAGTTTATTATTCCCTACCCTTAATGAGATTTTTCTTTTAAACACATCAATCTTAGCACGGGCGGTAGACAAGAAAGGTCTTCCAAGGATTAAAGGAATCTTAACATCCTCAGGCATATCTAATATAACAAAGTCTACAGGGAAAACAAACTTCTCAATCTTAACTAGCACATTATTAGCAATCCCTTCAGGTCGTTTTACCGTTTTATCAGCCAATTCAATAAGCAACTTAGTTGGTGCTAATTTTCCTAGTCCTAGGGTAGTGAATGTCTTAAGGGGCATTACACTAACGCTAGCTCCTAAGTCAGCTAACACATTATTGAAATATATATCATTAATTGAACAAGGCAAAGTAAAACTTCCTGGGTCCTTTTCTTTATGAGGCAAGGAATTTAAGTCGGTTGCAGAGCTCTCCTCTTTCATTGTAGCCTTGATCTCCTCTTCAATCTTCGTCTTCTCTTTGAGTAGTCTCCTTAAACTGATTGAAGAATTAAAGAAAAATTCGGGTCTTGCACCATCATTACCATTCATCAGTCTTCTAGGAAAAGGAATGTTAGGAGTGACTTCTTCAGTGGTGCTTATGGCCTTGACATGATCTCTTGGGTTGGTTTCAGTTGAGCTAGGTAAACTTCCATATCCCCTTTCTTGAAGAACTTTGCTCATTTGACCAATTTGTTATTCCAGTGCTTTGATCGAAGCTCCTTGATTTCTTGTAATAGTGTCCGTTGAAGCTCGGATTTCTTTGATCATAGCAGTATTCTCTTCATGTCTTTTAGCAGCATCAGCCATAATTTGCTTTAGAGTGTCATCTAAAGTCTACCTCCTTTCTTGATAAGCGGGATTAAAGTTGTTCTTTTGATAGAATCCCGGGGTGGCTTCCCTAAATCTTCCTGAAGGTCGGAATGGTTGTCCAAATTGGGTGTAATATGATTCTTCAAACGTCTCACTTTCATTTTTATTCGGGCAATCTTTAGTGTAGTGAGGTCCTTCGCATTTTTCACATCCAACTTGGGCAGCATACACTTTTTCATCACGCTTCTTCATCTCTCTACTAATTTTATCCACTTGAGCTTGAATAGCAGCAAACCCGTCAAAATTAGTGCTGCTCTTAGATCTAGTAGAGGTCCCATCGTGCCATTTTTGAGAATGATCAGCAGCTTCTTGGATAGCTTTCCTAGCATTAGCTGCACTCATTTGAGGCACAGCTCCCTTAGCGTCCAAGATTTGTCTAGTAGGCACGTCCAATCCTTGATAAAACAATATTATCTCCTGCATAGGGGTTAGATAGTGTTGAGGACATTTTACCAGTAAATCTTTGAACCGTTCCCAAGCTTGATAAAGAGTTTCATCAGACTCTTGCTTGAAACTGTTGATGGCCTCCATCTTTTTAGCAGTCTTAGCAGGTGGACAATATCTCTTCAGGAATTTGCTCTTCAAATCTTCCCATGTAGTGATTGAACTAGCAGGTTCATTCCTTAGCCACTTGTTAGCAGCTCCTTTTAGCGAGATTGGAAAGATTCTTTGCATGAGTTGAACGTCAGTGACTCCTTCTGAAGTAAACAAATCCGCAATCTCGAGGACCTTTTCAACATGCTCATTAGCATCCTCATGTTCCGATCCACTGAAAGCATTTTCTCTTAGCTCCTTGAGAAACTGACCCTTCAATTCCAACTTTGACTTATAATCAAACTTTGGTCTAGCAACTCCTGAAGTGTAATCAGCACGGGTTTTGTTCATGTATTCCTCCATAGTTGTCTTTTCGCCCATTGCTTCTGTTTCTTCTTCCTCTTTCTCTTCAGAAAAATAATCAAGCTCGAATGAACTTGATATATCAAAGCTTTTTGTGTTGAAAAGCCTTTTAAGCGAATCAAAGGCTCGTTCAGGATCGTCGAAAGGTTGAATCAAGTTCTTCGTAGAACTCCTGGTCATGCACTTCCTGAAATCAACACAAAAATATCAGTAGGGTATGCTCAAGAAAGTAATATATCAGAAAATCAACAACGAAAACGGAATACGAAAAATTAAAGTTACTGATATCTGCAGACGATGCGCCGTATCCAAAAAGTTAGATACGCCGTATCTTATAATCGTTAAAATTTAATCAGACTTTTTTCAGAAAATAGATACGCCGCTTAGAAATTAGAATGCGCCGTATCAGTTTTAATTATAAAAAATCGATATTTATTTAAAATTAAATGCGTTGTATTAACAAAACTTAATGCGCCGTATTTTCGTTACGTTTCAAAATATAAGATTTTTGATTCAGAAGATACGCCGTATCGACAGAGATCGATGCGTCGTATCTGTTTAATAATTCGAAAACTATTTTTAATAAAAATAATAGATACGCCGTATCTGCTGAAGCAGATGCGTCGTATGGCGTTATCGCTTAAAAAAAAATTCTTGTTAAAAACAGATACGCCGTATCTTGGGGAAAGATGCGTCGTATCGAATTAATTAAACGCGTTGTATTTTATAAAAATTAAACGCAATACGCCGTATCTATGAAAATAGATGCGCCGTATCGTTTGAATAAGCTCAGTACAACGATAGCAGAATACAGAAAATACGAAAAATAAAAACAAATAAAAACAAACGAAAATAAACACAAAAAAAAGAAAATAAAAACAGACGAAAGCAGAAAATATGCAAAATAATACAATGAATGCAATTAATCTAATATACAACAGAGTTAGCGGTTAGATTAAAAATTAAAAAGAAAAACCTAATTAAAATACTAATCAAATTAACAGATAATAACAATTCACTCCCCGGCAACGGCGCCAAAAACTTGATGCGTGCGTGCGAGTGCTCTAATTTATACCCACGGTATGTCGTTGTGGTTTTAGCAGTATTCAAGTTTTAAATTTATATTTAGCCGACTTATCAATAACACACACACTTTAACGAGCAGTGTACCCGGTCAGTATGAATATAATGGTAAGTAGAGTGTCGATCACTAAGAGTGGAACGTATTATCTAGTTATTCTAATCAGTATTTTAATATCTTAAGTTAGCTATACAACCTAATTTAACGCAAGGGGGTTCAGCCTGAGAGACTGGCACGGTTTGGTTGCAATTAAATAATAAACTAAACTAATAGGCACGAATCAGCGAATAGCACACACGTACACAGATAAATACTCGAGACAATAAGAAGGCCTGTCCTGATAGATAAGTAGCTTGTCACTTGTTTTATTTCTAGTTTTATATGAAGTGTATAGTTCGATGCAACGCACCGAGATTAAGTCCTTTCTCGTTGGTTCTAATCTTATCGGCGAGTAAACCCTTAATGATTACTTATGACTATCCTATTTATCTTTCTTCCTACTTTTTTACAGACGATAGAATGCATAGGCGATCTAATAAATAGGCGAGGGCAGAGGCATGGCGACCCGATCAACGCTCAGCTAGACACAGAGGTTATCAATGCACTAATAAAAGTCACCAAAGACATCAACATATAAACTTTAATTAATGGGAAAGCAGTTTTAAGGGAGTGCAACCTTTCCGTTGTCACATTACACAAGCCACCAATCCTGATGAATTAAAGTTTACTAACACAATAAAACAAAACTACTTAATGAATTAAATACATGCAGGACCTTCTTACAGCTCTTGTATCTTCGTTCAAGGTGTGTCTTGTGCTGCTACTTCGACTGAATTCGTCCTAGGGTTCTTCTGTCTCGTACTTAGCTAAATGTCGAACTTTTTCTCTCGTCTGACTTTGGGGTATTTATAGTTTCTGTCTGAGGGTAAGATGCGGCGCATCTAATAAGTAGATGCGGCGCATTGACTTAACTTCGCGTGGGGTCCAAGATTAATATATTCAGGAATATTCGTACACCGCCAGAAGATGCGGCGTAACTCCATTTATGGATGCGGCGCATGTCCTCTTGTATCTTGGATCGTATCTTGTGAAATCTTGATAGTGATGCGCCGTATGTAATAAGTAAGATGCGGCGTATCTGGAGCAGAATGTCTTGATCTTGTACATTTCAGTAGACTTTTAACTTCTTGCTTGTTTTGCTCCATAATTAGTCCAAAATCGCCAAGTTTCACCAAATGCTTGTTTTTACCTGAGAATTACAAAAGTGAAATATTAACGTATCAATTCTCACAGATAATATAATAAAACAAGTCAAATAAATAGGATAAATGATGGTAATAAAATGTACTTATTTGAGTTCATCAAGTTGCTTTCCGTTTTGTTTGACTAGCAAGACCGCACTGACGGCCTCCTTTGCAGCAGCTAAGTATATGCAAAGTGTTTCCTTCGGCTTGGGAGAGGCTAGCGATGGCAGGTTGACAATAACTTTTTTCAGTTCTTGGAAAGCCTTTTCTGCGCTCTCCGTCCATCGGTATTCGTCTTTGTTCATCTTCGTGATGTTTTACAATGTTTCGAAGAAAGTTAAGGCTTTTTCGGCGGACCGGGCTAGGAAACGGTTTAGGGCGGCTAACTTTCCAGATAAGCTTTGCATTTCTCTTAATGTCCGGGGGGACTGCATGTCTGCAATAGCCTTTGTTTTTGATGGATTTACTCGTATTCCTTCAGACGTCACCATGTATCCCAAGAACTTTCCCTCTTCTACTCCGAATGAACATTTCTTGGGGTTCAGCTTCATGTTAATCCTCCTGAGGTTTTTGAATGTTTCTGCCACATCGGCCAATAATGCCTTTTCGGTTGAACTTTTAATCACCATGTCATCCACATACGCTTCTAAGTTCCGGCCGATCTATGTCTGGAAGGCCGAATCTACCAACCGTTGGTATGTGGCTCCTGCATTCTTTAGGCCGAACGGTATCTTAGTGTAGCAATACGTTCCTTGGTCCGTATAAAAGGCTGTTTTTTTTCGTCCTCTTCGGCCATTTGCACTTGGTGATACCCTTTAGACGCGTCCAAGAAGCATTTGTATTTAGAGCCTATTACTGATTCTACCTTTAAGTCAATCTCCGGGAGTGGGTAGTAGTGTTTTGGGCAGGCGGAGTTGATGTTTTTGAAGTCGATGCACATCCTCCAACTCTCGTCTCCTTTTTTTACTAACACCGGATTTGATATCCAAGTTGGATACTTGACTGGTCTTACTATGCCTGCCTTTAACCATTCGGCCACCTCTTTTGTTACCGCCTGACTTTTTTCCACTGACAAGGCCCTTCTTTTTTGACTTATGGGAGTAATTGATGGGTTAGCGTTCAACGTGTGTTCTAAGATGCGCCGGGGGACACCTGTCATGTCGGTTGGTTCCCATGCAAAAATGTTCAAATTCTTCTTGAGGAGGGTTTTTAAGCTTTCTGAGCCGGACGGAGATAGGTTTCGTCCTATGGCCACAAGTTGGTCCGGGTACGCCGGATTTACTAGGACTTCTTCGGTTAGGCCAATGGGAGCGGTTGGGGCGGCCTCCTTTTGTTATGTTTTTTCCTCCTCTATTTGCCTCCTCTTGTCTAAACCTCGACACTCGTATACCAAAGCCGTTTGTGTGACTAATGTAGCCACTCCACCCGAAGTGGGAAACTTCATCATTGAGTGAATCGTTGAGGGGATAGCCCGCAGCTTTTTTAATCCCGTCCGTCCTATAATTATGTTGAAAGGAGAAGATGCGGACGCCACAACGAATTTCATGGTTGTCCGGCTGCACAGCCCGTCGCTTTCAAAGCATACTTCCAGCTCTATCTTTCCTAAAGGCTTCACCTGTTCTCCCGAGAAACCAGCCAGGGTTGTTGCCGTTTCCACTATTTTTGCCCTTATGGACGGATGCAAATTGTCAAAGCAATACTTGAACATGATTTCACATGAAGCCCCTTCGTCAATATGAACTCTTCTTACGAGGTATCCGGCGACCTCCGCTTCTACCACTATGGCTTCTTCGGATAAGTCGTCCATCGATATCGGTGGGAATGTTATGGGCACATTCATCCAGCCTTCGGTGGTTGTCATTGTTTTCCTTTTTCGATCTTCCCCTCGGCTGCTTACCATGTTGATTATCTTTCCTTTTTGCGGGCCGTCCTTTTTCTGTTGGGCTTTTCCCCTTTGCCTCACGTCTTTGACTAGATGATTCAACTTACCGGACTCTAGAGCCAGTTCTAGTTGTTTCTTCAATTGGTAGCAGTCGTTGGTGTAATGTCCTTTCTCCCCATGATAATCACAATACCGGTCTAGGTTCTCTTTTCGGGGAGTGCCGGGCAGCGGGGGAGGTTGAGGTAGCTGAAGGTGGTGTTCAGTTGCCAGGATTTCCTTAGGTGTGCGTTTTAATGACTCCAGGGTTGGCCTGTTTTTATCGTCCCGGGCCCCGTATTTATAGTTCCGGTGTGGCTCTGGCCTTGGTGTTACGTACGACGGATGGTGGTCCCTCGGCCGATATGGAGGTTTCTGCCCCCAGTGTCTCCTGTCCTCAAAACTTTTATGAGACCGATCGTTTCTTATGGGTTGCGATCCTCCTGCGTCCTTCTTGGCGTATTCTCCTTTTGGTAGTTAGGTGTTCCGAAAGGCTTCCTCCGAACGGATGAAGTCCTCGAATCTCTCCAGCATTTCGTCCACCGTCTTGGGAATTTTGTCTGAGAATTTCTTGGCCAGCTCTGGGCAGTGATGTCCGTTCATGAACGAAGAAATTTGCATCACTTCCGGGGCGTCAGGAAAATAGTTTGCTTCGCTCACCCATCGCTCCTTGAAGTCCGGAAGGCTTTCGTTGGCTTTTCTGTGAATTTTGTTGACTTCTTTGACGTCCTTGACACATGCCCTTAATATACTGAACCTGTTTAGAAATTTCTTCTGGAGGTCATTCCAGCCGTCAATACTCCCGGTTGGAAGTTTATCAAACCAGCCCCTTGCTTTTCCGTCCAACGTCTGTTGGAACATTCGGCACCACACCGGCATCGGCCATTCTTCTTGGTTTCCCGCTCCCGTGAAGCGGTTGATATGGTCATCCGGGTCGGTCGTTCCATCGTACAACTTAAGATTCGTTGGTATCTTATGTTTTGGGGCAGAGAATTCTGTAATCCTCTTTGTAAAGGGACATTTTATCACCTCTTTGAACGGCTTGCTCAGATCATCATTTGCCACTTGCTTTCCTTTGCTGTTCGCCCCTCCACTGCCGTCCAATTCCTCGTTATCCGTGAAATCTTCTTCGAAGTTTAAGAGCATTGGTTTTATCAAGCCACGGTTGGCTTGTTGTTTGAGCAATTCTTTGAGGGCTGATACGTGGCCCTCCACGATGGCTCGCGTATCACGAGGGTTTTCTCCAGAATCTTCCCCTTCCGTACGTATAAGAGGGGTGCGTAGGTTGGGACCACTCATTCTAGGCTTTTTGGTAGATTGAATTTGGGTCCCACGGATGGCGCCAATTTGTTGAGGTAAAAAACTACCCTTGGTTCGTTTAGATCTTCTCCTTGACCTTGGATGAACCTGAAACAAAGATAATGCACGTTAGCCTCGTCTTGGGTTTTATCCCAAGACCAAGCTCCGGCGCGAGGATGAGTGTTCGTCCGGACGGGAGTAATAAATATGATTTTAGATGAGTAATAAATGAGAGTAGTAGAAGTTAGTTACTGCATTGAATGTGTTGGGGTATTTATAGTACCCCAATCACTGTGTATTCACTGTACCTGGAGACAAGGAGCCAACCTATACATAGTGGCCTAGGGAAGACTGTGCATGTACTTGAATTCCTATTCCACATTACCTGGGACGGCGTACTTTGGAGACATATCCCACGAAACCCGGGGGAGGCGGCACTATGTGTGTCTTGGTCTTTCCCAAGGTTCCTACTATTTGTCCTTGTTTATTATTTTATATTCCTGATATCCGGACCGGACGACCCGAATGGGGTCCGTTCGGTATGTTCCGTTCGGTATGGATCGTCCGGATACATACACGAACATTACCTCTAAATTATGTTACGGTGGTACACAACAAATAAGGTATTCTAAGTGATAATATATTTCATCATTTCAACAAGAAAAATATGGATTATTAATTAAAGACGGTGAAAATATTACGGCCTGTATTGTTACTAAATTTATGTTAAGTAATGGTCAAAATTTATGGTATATATTGTCGAGTCTCGCTCGGTGCATATTGGATTATCAGGATGACTAAGATGTCAACGGTTACAATGGGCTAAATAATTATCATTATTCAATGTGTTCGGTTCGGTTACAGACTTACAAAGGCTTAAACTTTTTAAAATAAGTTTACGTGATTTTATTAATCTTTTACAAGCTATGAGCTTACATAAGCACAAGTTAATTAAAACATGCTTATAAGGGTTTATAGTTAGTCAAATTACTTAAATACTATTACAAATATAATAGATTAACACATAAAAGCTTGAAATATATATAATTTAAATTGATTTATTTTTAGGTGATTTTACAATAATAAACTTCAACTAATTCGCAAAACAATTTTATGAAAAATGAACTAATGTTTTCGGCTTAAAGTATAAGTTATAACTCGTTTCACTGAACATACCTTTTGGGCCTGTTTGGTACGGCTAGATTTGGGCCAGGTCGGACTGAGTGGGCGATACAAGGGCCCCATTTCATGAAAAGCCCATGTATAAATATGCTCATGTGAAGCCTTCCTTAAAACCCAATAATGAGCCTTGGATAGTTATATTCAAATTTGAGGCCAGTTATTAATTCATCAATTATTACCTGTTAGCAAAAAACAAAAACAAACAAAAGAACAATAACTCATGCCCTCCTGAGTTTCATATCGATCAACATCATCGCATTTAGTTTATATTTTGCAATGATTTTTTTTGTTATGGAGAGGTAACTCGAGTCTTGAGCTTTGTTTTTCTCTTTTTTTTTGCATGTTTCGTTGAGATTTTCAATTCGCTTGGATTCATCGCATGTTATAAACTAGTGATCACTTAATTGCTCACGAATTGTATACTTAATTACTTAAGATAACAAGCTCTTCAGTGTGAAATATTTGTTTGTATTACAATAGTTAAAACGTGATATATTGGACTACAATTGCTCACGAATTGTATGTGTGTATATTGGTTTTTTAGTAGGCTAACATGTATTTATATTACTGTAGTTTTTAGTTGGTGGTCAATAATATAAGATGGATGGCCAAATGGATTGTGGTTAATAGAGTGATCAGTAAGTTTGCTTCGAAAATGCTATGAAAATTGCACTATATATCTAAATAATAGATTACTGGTTGGACTTCTATAGCATGTTTAGTCGTAATGGTGAATCTTTCAATGTATAAATTTTACACACTAAAAGGGCCTATTATTTGGTTTATCGCCAGGGCAACCGAAATTCCTGAGACGGTCTTGTTGTTTGGTATGGAACTTTTTTATAATTTTTTTGAGCTGTAAGCTTTTTGTTTTGAAAAACAAGGTCTTGCAAAAATAAAAGACTTGTTTGAATACACAAAATCAAAGCTTTTATACTAAAAAAGATCTCTAAATAAAAAAGCTAAACAAGAAAGCGTTCAAAATGAATTGGAGCTTTTTGTTTCTAAAATTATGTTTATACCTCTAACTATTACGTGGTCAATGTCTACAACCCTTTGTGTAGTGTATAATATTTAAAAAGAAATCTGATAAGATATACTACACGAGTAGTGTTTTACAAAAGTAATATTGGTCTAAAAACAAAATATTGGTCATGTAAATCTTCAATTGAGGTTTAGCCACTTTCGGCATTTAAAAAGAAATTGTAGTTCGTTTTACACGTTTTCCTTCATTCCTTGTACCAAAGGATGTAACATTCCAAGGACGTTTAGGTAAGCGCTCAAATGCAAGGTCACACAGAAATAAAAAATATAAAAGTTCATCAGCTTGCGACACATGTCCTCCCCTTCTTAAAGGTATGAAACTATGAATAACCTCCCCCTTTCCGATATAGATTGTGATTCTCCTACCATTTTGCATCAATAATTTGCTCGTTTAAATGAATTTCTCTAAAGTAACACTTCTTTATGGTTACTTTTCATTAAATATTGCAAATAATCCTATTTGTGGTTGTTCGATTGTTTTTTGTCAGCTTTTTGTATTTTGACTTTGCTTTGAACAAACTTTTTTTGTAACTTTTAAGATTATCTTTTGTGATCAAGGTAAACTTAGAACTCTACAAATCGCTATGCAAGATGTATGAAGCCTGATAAAACACTAGACTTTCACTATTTTTAGATTAAGTGATTAGGACATAATGACCTTCAAAGTTTTACATGCTGTTAACATATTTGGATGTTAGAGCAGCCAGTGCAGCTCGTTGAAGGCTTCGCCGTGGCCTACGTGGAGCCTCGCCTTCGCTCGCCGCTGCACCCCCAATCTTCGCCTTGTAATGGTTGCTCGTGCAGACGACGAGCAATCGTTTCTGACTTTGTGTACTTTAAACATTTTTTTGCCCCCCTTTTTTTTTTTTTTTTTTTTTTTTTTTTTTTTTTTTTTTTTTTGTAATGTTTGAATATGTAATGTATTAATATGTGGAGTTGTAAAGTTTTTATAAAACTTGTAATGTTTTATAAAAACTTGTAACGTTTTCTAAAGTAGGAAATTAAAATACATTAAGCATCAAATAGAAATACATTAAACGTCAAATAGAAATTACATTAAACTACGATACGGAAATTAAAACGAAACTACAAATGAAACTATGATACGGAAATTAAAACGAAAATACAAATGAAACGATACGGAAATTAAAATGAAACTACAAATTAATGGAAGGTATCATCTGAGACCCAACCGTCTTCACTCGAAGAGGAATCAGGTGAGAACCAACCCATTTCCCAGTTCTTCCTCCGTTCTTCTTCATCCCTGACTTGCTGCTCCAAACGAGCAGCTTTCTCTTGTAGTTTACGTTCTTCCATTTCTCGCTGGACTTCCAAATCTTGCTCCAGAAGTCTGAGTTCATCTTCAGTTAGACCAAATGGATTTGGTTCTTGTTCGACAACCGGTGGAGTGTTCACCGGTTCATTTTCTGGTTGGAAAACCGGAAAGATATCTTCCGGTGGAGTATTGACTGCTTCATGTGGCGGACTTGGAAATTGTTGGGAAAAATCTTGGCGAGGAGGACTGGGAATTGTTGGGAGAAATTTTTTTGAAAGACATTTGCAGTCTGGGGAATGTTGAGTTTGGATCTTGAATATCTAAAGTTTGAATGTGTTTATGTACGAGAATAGTTTGAGTAGTTGGGGTATTTATAGGTTTGAAATCTACTCGTTTTTTAAATTGAATTTGAATTTTAAACAGATATAAATATATCCCGCCCAAGATTCTTTAATTTGTATTTGAATTTTATATTCAAAATATAACCCGCCCGTTTTTTAAATTTGAATTTGAATTTATAAATTTTAAATATATCCCGCCCTTTCTTTAATTTGAATTTAAAATTTTTAAATTTTAAATATCCCGCTCGTTATGTTAATTCGAATTTTGAATTTGAAAGTTCAAACAGTTATAAATACCATACCATTCTTGGCTATTTTTCACACATTTGAAATGAATAATCGTTGGTCTAAAGAAGAAGAAAAGTTGCTAGCTGAACTTTGGGTTGCAGTTTCCCAAGACCCAAGGTTCAATAATGAAAACTCCTTTTGGAACCAGGTTGTAGACATGTTCAACAATCTGTCTAACGATGACAATCGTAACAGAAAGACGGTTACGGGTAAATGGACAAGACTTAGCAGTGAATGTCAAAAATTCAACGCTATTTACAAACATTTGCAGCGTACAGGCGGGGAGAATGACGGTGAGATTCTCAACAATACAAAGACAATTTTTGAACAGCGATTTGGGGGGGGGGAAGCTTTGAATACGTTCACGTGTGGGAGGTTTTGAGAAATGTTTATGTTGATACAAAAGTTGGGCGTTCCTTGATTCCGTACTAATCAGATCTTAATGCTTGTGACCTGCGCACTAAGAAAACAAAAAGACACCGTTAGGCTTATCGTGGGATTGTCTCCCACGATTATCCTCCGGCGTGAGAGTAAGTAATCGGTTTTTAGGGTTTAGTTGAAGAGTTAGGGTTTGTAAATCGTACCTTTGATGAGAGTCGAGAGACTCTTTATATACACACGAAACCCTAGTTGGTTTCGTGCTCCTCACTCCTCAGCGTATCCCGCATAGGTCGGTTTTGATACATATCCCATAAATAAGAGATATCTTATCAAGACCATAAATAACTTCGGGTTTGGGCCAACGTAAGCCCAAACCATTATCGCAATAGCCCATTCGTGATGGGCTTGAGCCCATTCGTGATGGGCTGGAGTCCATTCGTGATGGACTTGAGTATGGGTCGGGTTCGTGACCCGAATGCGGACTATACGTCATCATGTCACCCCAGTCTAGTGTGCGCAATGCGAAATTGCGGACGCTAGACTAACAATTGTAACTAAAAATATTACTTGATGCGTAGCGGGGAATTTTCAAGTGTTTCCCGCCAAAAGTAGCAAACTAACCTAGTCCAAGTACATCCGTATCTCCTTCGTAAATCGTGAGGGGTGGGTGAAAAAGTGCTTTACCTTTTTGCCTCCCAGCCACACGATTAGAGCAAGTGGGGTACATGTGTCGTTCATCCAAGAATATGTGTAACCCTATATAAAGGTCAGCCGTCTTTTCACTGTGTGTAACACCCCGACCCGACAAGGGTAAAGATGTCACAATGATGGTTTCATATCAGAACAAGCACAAGCATAAGACGTAAATAATACAATAGAATTCCAAGGTTTACAAAGGAAAATCTGAAACTACAAGGTTACCATACAATAACTTCTAAGTCTAATTGTAAATCCTTCTCGTCATCTTCAATAGCTAGTAGGGTCTTCTAAGTCCAAGATACTCTCCACTCATACCCAGCATCCATACTAAAACCTGCCGCAGGAAAAGAAATGCGGCTGAGCTACGAAAGCTCAGTGAACAGATATAACAATACAAAGCAGTAGTAAAGGGATAGTGAAGTAAGTGAAACAATACAAGGTGTAACATGAGTAGGAAAGAAATGAAAAAAGGTTATCAAGAATTGGTAACAATTTCTAAGTGTAAAGGAAACCATAACCCACCACCAGCCCAAGTTCAATTCAAGTCAAGTCAAGTGTCAAATCAAGCATAGGTTATAGGGTAACAGTAACAGTAATCCACTACGAGCCCAGAACATATCAAAGCAAATCAAGTCATATCAAGCAAGGTGTACGGAGGGGAGACCTCGGTACCAAGTACAATATGAGAGGATACCTCCAAGGGGTGGAGTAGCTATCTCCCAAGAGTGAATGACGTGTATCGCACACACCCATCATGTCACTAAGTAATACAAGTAATCAAGTCAAGTCAAGTACAAATCTAGGGTGCATCCATACGCCCCAGTAGGCTGCCACAATGTCTTCCTCTCCGTAACAAGTCAAGTATCAAGTCAAGGCAGGGACGGGATAGGACATCACTCTCCTACCCTAGAGTCAAGTCATCGGTGCATCAATGACAAGGACATGAAACCCTCATGCCTAGTTATGGCTCGTAATCTCAAACTGTGGGTCAAGGGTCAAGTATCAAGTATGTATCAAGTGTCAAGTGTACAAGTTCAAGTTTATCAAGTGGTTCAAGTCAAATCATATATCAAGGGGTTCAAGTCAAGTTTTCAATCCAAGTTTATCAAGGTTCAGGTCAAGGGCCAAGACAAGAGATCGTAGCAAAGGTATATAGTAAAGGTTCAATTTAAAAGTTCGTTTAAAAACAATCCTTTAATAATGGTTTTCGTAAAAATGATCTTTCAAAATAGTTTCCATGAAATGGTCTTTTAAAAAGGTTTTCATAAAGATAGTCGTAAAAATAGTTTTCTTAAAACATTTTCATAAATAATTAAAAAGGTTTTCTCATCCAGTTACAATATCAAGCATATTAGGGTTCAAGTCAAGGTTTATGGCAAGTTCATATCAGGGTTCATAGCAGGGTTCAAGGCAAGGTTCAAAACAAAAGATCAAGGCAAGGGTTCAAAACAAAGATTCAAGTCAAAGGAATCGTATCTAAGGTTCACATCAAGGGGAACATAGCAATGGCTTGGGGAATCCTAAACGAATCAAAACAAAAGATCAAGAGAAACGAAGGCTCCTTACAAGAAGGGCAGAATATCTGTACCTTATTACGAATGCAAGAACACAAGAGTAGCAAAACTGACAGGGATCAAATCACTCCCTCTTCGAACCTAAGGAGTAGAGGACAGAATTACAAAGGGGTTTCAGTTATCTTTCCATTTTAAGTAACTTTCTATTTTAAGCAGGTTTCCAAATTTAGTAAGTTCTCATACTTAGAAAGATTAAGGCATTATAAATTAGGTTAAGTCATTAGATAAGCATATTATGGACATAGGGTACATTTTAACAATTTATAATATTTTAGGGTTAAATATAATAACTTTTCATAAATTAGGGTTTTAAGTGTAATTATATCAAAGTTAAAGGTCTAAAGTGAAAGTATTACAATTTATTCATTCAAATCCATTATTTAACCATGTATACGATTTTAGTACTTCAAGTTTGCCAATTTTACATTTTATACCCTTTAGTTTATTAATTTCTAAAATCTACCTTATAATTACATAAGTTACAATTAACCCTTAATATATTCTTAATTACATAACTAGCCCTTACATTTACTAATTTACAGAATTTACCCTCAAGTTATGTATAGTACGAATTAACCCCAAGTTTTACATAATTACATATTTAGTCCTTCCATTTAATTAACTTCCAATTCAAATTACAAATATTATACGATTTACATATTTAACCTTAAAGTTACATATTTTACGAAAAAGGCCCCCATATTATATTTTATATGAATAGACCCTGTTCCAAAGTTTATTACAAAAATAACCCACGACTTTAAGAATTTACAGAACACACCCTTTCGTTTATTTTTCTTCTCGGTAACACTTTTAAAATACCAAACCTTAACCCTAAATTTCCCAATCATGTTCCAATCATCAAATCATCATTAATTTGTCATTAATTACTAGATCCAACCCCCAAAAGTTCTAAACCCTAATCGCAAGCTAGGGTTTTCTTTTCTTTTCTTGTTTTTCTTATTACCCGATCAATACAAAAATTACCCACGATCAAACTAAGCTTCTATAATTCGTTCCAACATTTTTCTCAGCTTATACAATGATCATAGAACCCATAAAAATTAATAACCTTGCCCAGAAAATTTGTATTCCATATTTTAGATTTTATACCCGTTTTTGATCTCTAAAATTATTTCGATTGATTAATCATGCATGGATCTGATTTTGTATTTTATTTAGGTCGTATATGATCCTAAGAACATAAGAAAAATACTACATGAGCAATTGAACATGCCAAAGGGATAATTAAAATTCTTACCTCTCGGTTGATATAATTCGACAAACAAAAATCCTTACGAGCAAACTAATGAACCCAAGACCTTTCCAATAATTTTCTTAGCTTCTTTAAGTATTTTAGAGTTCCAGAAAAATAGGCCACGAATTTATTCAGTTCGTATGAAGGTGTAGTCGAATTGTTAGGGTTTATTTGGTTTCTCGGTATATTGATTAAATAGGAGAAAAATCCCTAACCGACTTTAATTAGGATTCAAGGCCATATTTTTGGTCCAATAATGATAAAATACTGAATATTATGTTTCCTAATTTTATTAGGATTTATCTTGTATTTTTCCTAATTTTAATTTAATTAATTACATTAATAATACACATAAAATATATAACTGGATTTAATTTAATTATTTTGTGGGTTTTTATAATTTTTATACTTTTCAAAATACTAAAATATAATTATAAAAATTATTTGGTTTCATACTTAGCTCATTCCCGAAGGTTTGATATCACTTGGGTATTTTATACGCTTTTAAATAAAATTTTAAATTAGTAAGGGCATTTTGGTCATTTTGAACGCTTTCTAAATTTCAGGTATTACACTGTGGCTACCACAGTAAAAGATCATCATTTTCCGCCATTGTTAAACCTCCAAACAGCAATCAAAAAATCAACAAAAACTAAGGTAATAGCGCGTGCGCTTATAATAGTTTTTTGAAGGTTAATCATGGTTCTTCAATTGTCTGATTTTAATTCCGATTTATCTGAGGATGAACTTCGTCAGTTCACTTTGGATTATTACATCCCTCTCGCATTGCATCCGGTAGTTCCGGCCGCAAATGCGTCAATAGCGAATTTCCCGCAAGGGAAAGTAGGGGTATACACGCGTTTTTTCAAATTCGCTAACCAGCGTGCGCCCATTTCCCTCTTTTTGTGCGATATTCTAAATCACTATCGTCTTCATATTTCCCAACTGCACTGTATAGGTGCAGCAAAAATAACCAATTTTTGAAGTGAATTGTCGCTTGTTAGCGATAGAACCCACAATTCATCTATTCAGCGCGTTTTACCACACGTCGTGGTCAAACGGGAGGGTTTCCTTCTCCAAGCGCGCAGGGCCACTGCAGTGCTATACGGAGAAGTTAGACGCACCGAGGGATTGGAGAGAAAAATTCTTTTGGGTTGATAGGGCATTTTTCCCATGGATTTTTGAGTTCTACACTCGAGAATCATTACCGAGAGACGAGCGCCCAGACCCCGGATTGTATAACGTGGTTGATGTGGATATGATAAATACCAATCGCATACCGATCAAAGCGTACCCAGAAGAGTTTTTGGTGCACATGGGCATCAGTCGCAATTACTTCGGTAGTCCGGAAGAAGTGTCAACATTTTTGGATGGAAATAGCCGGGGTGGGTGCTTGTCTCCTCCTTCCTCTTCGCTTAGTAGTTGTAAGCGTTCTTCCTTTTATAGCTTATCTAACATATTTTGTGTTTGTTTGTTGTTTTGTTGCGCAGAGATGGATTTGTTCGGTGTTGTTCGCTTGGCGAAGCCCACTCAGGTGATCGTAGGGGTGCGCCCATTGAGAGATGGAGAGGAGCCAGTACTGCAGGCTACTGCAGGGCGCACGATGGTGATCGCGCAGGAGGAGACAGAGGAGACAAAGGAGATAGGGGAGGTCCCCACAGGTGTCACTATGGCTACTCCTCTGCGTAGCTTTCCCGCTCCTGGGTCGCAGATCCCTGTGGAGTTGTTGCATATAGACTCGTCGGGGAGTGCTATGGATGAGTCTGAGGAGGAGGGCCAAGGGTTAAAGCTCAAGAGATCGTCTGGTGATGATGGCGCAGGGAAATCAAGTAAGCGCCCTGCTATTTCTGTCAGGCAATCATCTGAGGAGGGTGCGTCATCGCATAAAACTCCTCCCCTCAAGTAAGTACTTGTATCTTTGGATCTTCAGTCCTTTAATCCGCGTTTAATACTATAGAGTAACTTTGTTATTTGCGTGCAGTGCTGAAACTGCTGTTGATGATGATGCATATGTTGGGAATTCGCCACCCAAGACTGGTTCTGCATATGTTGGTGAGTTTGTGCCTGAGAGTCCAGTGGACGAGGAAAAATCTTCTGGAGATGCACCGAGAAATTGCCTTATAGAGGAGTTGGTGTTGGCTGCTGCGCACCAGGCTTCATTGGTTGCGTGGCTACAGGCTGAATATGGTGGTGAGGGTAGCCTGGTTGCGCAGAAGGACAAGGAGATTGACATTCTGAAGGCGCAGTTGGCTGATGCGCAAGCTGAATTGAGGGCATCTGCTATGTACGACCAGAAAATTGCTGATGAGAAGATGTCGCTCATGGCCGAACTGAATCAGGAGCGCACTGGAGCAAAAGAATACAAGGCCTCCTGCCTTTGGGCCTTGAAATATATGGAGCTAAACAAGGGGAAACTCATCTCTGACTTGGATGAATTCCGCAAGGCTGTGGAGTCTTTGCTGGAGAATCAGGAGAGCAAGCTGCGCAAGCTCAGCATCGAATATGATGAGGAGTTGTATCCTCATTTGGTGTCAACTATTGCTGAGCGCAGGTGGCTTATCAGCCATGGCTTGCGTCTTGCTGCCTTGACGACGTTGGAGTCTCGAGAGGTCAAGGATCCTTTGGGGATGTGGTTCAACGTGCCCTAGTGCGCGGTAAGGTAGAAGCAGTAGAGGAGCTGTGTGCGATCAAGGTTTTGGCTATGTCTCCCTCCGAAGTACCTGGTTATAATGAGAACGCTTATGGTGAACTTGTTGCTGCTATGGAGAAGTTGAAACTTTTTGAGCTTCCTCATATTGCACAGCTGGAGCGTGACCAGGATTACCCCATAGGCGTGATCATGCAGGGTTTAACTTTGGCTAGGCACTCATCCGAAGACGCTGAGGCACATCTTGACTACTTTCTGAAGCCGGATGTGTCGCAGCTACATGTGCCTATTTTCGCTCGTCCCCGTGACATCCTTAACCCTTTTGCCCTTGAGAATGAAATTCCTCTAAAGAAGTCCTTAGAGGCCCATGAGATGAGACTTGCGAAGAAGAAGGGTATCAAGGGGAAGACCATTCTTTATGGTCTTGGTGCAGCCCATATTCCCAGATCTGATGGAGTGCCCGTTAGTTTGCCCACGGTAGCACCAAAGGATGCTGACCTATTGCAGAGGCTTAAAGGTGCTGGTAGTGTGGCGCGCCAAGCGGGTAGCTCAGGGCTCAGACGTACTCGTAGCACGTCTTGGTAATTTTGTGTGATAGACTAACATTTTGTTGCACATGTGCATGTTAAGTCTATATCTTGTATGAGCTTGTTATCCATAATAAAGTGTTGATTAGAAAAATACGATTGTACGCATATTGTTTCAAGTTTGATTGTGGTTATAAGTTTTGTACTTAGTTATTTTGTCTTTGCATAAAAGATGTCTAAGCATCAAACCGTTTGTATAAACACATTTAAAAAGGGTTACCAGGATTTATAATCACTTATATCATAGTCGTGTATGAAATTCATGACTTAATCGTGTATAACATAAGCGTGTATGAAATTTATGATATAGTCGTGTATGACATGATTGTGTATAACATAATTGTGTATGAAATGCACAAGTTGTTGTGTATCCATCGTGGGGTGCACAAGTGTATGGATTGCAGCGTGCTGCGAATACCATCTTAAGGGGTTAATTGTCTTAACTCCTAATTTGTTAAACGCGCACGGTGTGCATTGATGTGTATCCGTCGTGGGGTACGCATCGAACTTACTCCAACGTCTTGAGAGTAAGGTGTTTAACAAGGATGCGTGATCCGATGTTGATGGGTTTGCAGCCCTCTTACTCAACGAGTCATTTAGTAGGTTTACTCATCCTTTTACCATCGTGGGTTTTTAATTAGTGCATGCACGCCTTGTAGGCAAAAGATAATGTAACAAACAGTATTGAGACATAAATGATATGTAAGCAATTGATGCGTGGTTTTGCAACCTTACAACAGGTTTTACCTCTCGAGGGATCTCAAGAGGCTTACAACCCCACCAGGCAGTGTACCTGAGCGATGTAGTATAGTGTAGTGGTAAGTACGGGGGATTGATCGTTCTCCATAGGGAATAGTGTTCGTTAGGTATGAAAGACTACTCTAATAGGTCTAAGGGTTGAGGAAGATTCTTTTTTATGTTTTTATAATTTTATGAAAG
The DNA here is from genome assembly GCA_021014915.2 of Artemisia tridentata subsp. tridentata. Lineage (NCBI taxonomy): Eukaryota > Viridiplantae > Streptophyta > Magnoliopsida > Asterales > Asteraceae > Artemisia > Artemisia tridentata. Next base: position 4,105,578 of record CP139505.1, on the reverse strand, counting down.
CAAGTAAAATCTCGGGTTTGAAAGAGTGGGCGGAATTAGTTGCTAGTCAACTAACCCAAATAACTACGAATGCAAATAAAATAAAATAACAAAAATGAAAAGTTTGGTGGAAACTTATATGTAGAGAAATGTGTTCACTTAGATTTCCTTACTCCCTAACTATCTTTTACCGGTTGATTAGTGTGTATTAGTTGCGTGGATGACGGGTGTATTCCTTAATACCATTCGTGGGGTGGCGTACGTACTTCCCCAACTCTACAAGCTCCTACTTTACTCCTATGTCGAGCCGGCTAGGAAGCTCCTAACATGGGATCACTAGAATTCGCTTGTGCATTAAATACAACCATAAAAACCTTTAGTACGCATTTGGTTCATGTTTCTTAAGACGTTCAAGCAAGTTACCGAATAGGAAGTTAGCCAGTTTTCTTAAGCCTAACATAGATAAACAATCATCCAATACAACTAATAACACACTAATAACCAATAATCAATAGCTAGGTTTCATTAGATCTAAGCAAACACAAGATAAATCTAGCCTAACATGTTAAACAAAAGACAAGAATAAGATAGAATCAAACAACACATAGACATATTGAATGATTAATTGATAACTTATCTTTCAATGTAACATGGAAGATCTCAAGGCAAAAAGCCTTGAAAAAGATGCTAAAATCGTCTTAGGGTTTTCTCCCAAAATTCCACACTAAGTTCCACACTAATGACAAAAAATTAGAAAACTATATATAGACTTTTACATCTGACGGCGTCACGTTATGGATTGTGACGCCGTCACCTCGCCGCTTTTAGGGTTCCCGGATGACCTTCTTGACGCCGTCCCTCTTTAGCTCTCCAAAATCCATTCTGGCTTATCAAGGCTTGACGCCGTCGGACCTTGAACGTGACGTCGTCCCTCTTTGAAATAAGCCGTGACGCCCTTGATCAGGTTAAAGCGTGACGCCGTCAGAATTCACATGCAATTTTCACTGGCTTATCATGAGTAAATTTCACGTCCACCTTTTCTTGCCAAGTCATGACGCCGTCCAGGGTAAAATCTGACGTCGTCAAAGGTAACTTTCAGCATGATTTTGAGACTTTGTCGTTTTCTTCACTTTAATGCTCCAAAAACGTCCAAAATGCCTCCTTTTCCAGATTTCTCCTCAAAAGTACCTAAAATGACAAAAGGAACGATTTAGGGCAATATTTGATCAAATAAATACGATTTAGGGCTTAAATGACCCCTTAAAAGCGGTACACTTTTCGCTTCATCAAATACCCTTACACTTGAGATTTGCTTGTCCTCAAGCAAATGCGCTTTTATTCTAATCAAAATACAAGTTAGGGGTCATTTAATGCTAACATAAAAGTAATTACAACAAATATTCGTTCCACTTTAATCATAATAAGCACGAAGATTACAAACTAGCACCTCACAAGTAGTGTTTAGATACTCACATCTCTCAAGTGTCATCAAAATAAATCTCATAAATGAAAACGGATAATATCTCTCACTACCTGTCATAGCAAATAGATTACCATAGGCTTGGGAAAGGATCAAAAACCTCCTCCACTAGGCGTAAGCACCTAAGATAAACTATCAAAGAGGGCTTTTAAATGGGTTATAACGTTAGGTGTAGGGAAAAGGAAAACACGGTTTTGTTGGATAAAGGATATTTTACTGGTGGCGAGTTAAAGATCTTGATCAATTACATGTACTATACAATGTTGCTAAGCCAAGACTAGACTCGATCTTAAGCTAGAAACAAAATAACAAAATAACAAAAACATAAAATAAACATAAAATGAAACGGGATGGTAGTCCGTATGTTTTTTCTATTTTTCTTTTTCTCATTTTTTTTTTCTTGATTTTTCGATTTTTTTTTTTTTTTTTTTTTTTTTTTTTTTTTTTTTTTGCTTACACTTTTGCCCTACCATCCAAAATAATACATCATAGGGGCATTGCATCCCCTTACACTTGAACTTTTACATAACTTTACAAATACTAATCTAATGACTCGAATTAAGATAATTGAAAAACTTGGAGTACTTTTAAAATATTTAGCACATATGGGGGTAATAAATGATGTTCTTCCCCATTACTCCGTTACACTAGTACTTTACCCATGAGTCCCAATCGTCCCAAAACAATATGTACAAGGATATGACTCGACTTAGCAACCATGTAATCAATTAGATAATTAACTTGGGTTTAAACAAATGTTGTAACAATAATGCACTAAAAATGAGTGCATACAAGGTAGGCTAAGGCGATTTGGGTGTACATTTTAGTGGGGTGTAAACAAATTCTTCCTTTAAGTAAAATGCTTAAAGGTCGAAACGAAAATATAGGCTCTGAGGGGTGTACTAGGGGTATCGTGTACTAAAAATGAGTACAACGCAAAGGGTGTGGGAGAATTACTTGACCAATGTAGCCAAAGTAATTATAACAAAAACACAGGTGTAAAACAATGGGTTAATCCTAATGCCTCTTATCATGTAGTAAATCTAACTACACGAATGTAGTCTCACTTGTGGCCTCGGAATGGTCCTAACGCAAGTTCTAGAATCTAAGTGCTACCGGTACACACATCATAGCATAAATGCTTTTCCTACCAATTCTAGGGGCGAACCTCACATATTTGGGGGTGGAAAATTTTTTAGTGGTACGGTTTTTGTGCTAGTCATATAACTCCTATCCGTGAGACGCTCATTAAGATAACAGGTATTTATCTCAGTTTTATTACACATCTACTATTAAACAAACAAAAATCAAGCGCAATTGTATTCTCTAAAATCGTACTTTTACCCTCCCCTTACACTTAAGATGAACATTGTCCCCAATGTTCAAATAACAAATGTAAAAGCATAAAGTAAAAGAATGAAATCAAATACTCCCCTGATTCGCTCGGTGGATAATGAAGTAACACGGTTAGATCTTCTTCCAAAGTAATGTTGAAGCTCCATGACTAATGCATCGCCAAAAGCTTGATTCAAAACATTTCCTTGTCCAAAATAACTGATTGCGTAGTTTTGTAACCTTACAACAGGTTTTACCTCTCGAGGGATCTCAAGAGGCTTACAACCCCACCAGGCAGTGTACCTGACCGATGTAGTATAGTGTAGTGGTAAGTACGGGGGATTGATCGTTCTCCACAGGGAATAGTGTTCGTTAGGTGTGAAAGGCTACTCTAATTAGGTCTAAGGGTTGAGGAAGATTCTTTTTATGTTTTTATATTTTTATGAAAGCAAGTAAAATCTCGGTTTTGAAGGAGTGGGCGGAATTAGTTGCTAGTCAACTAACCCAAATTACTACGAATGCAAATAAAATAAAATAACAAAAATGAAAATGTGGAGAGAAACTTATGTGTAGAGAAATGTGTTTACTTAGATTTCCTTACTCCCTAACTATCTTTTACCGGTTAATTAGTGTGTATTAGTTGCGTGGATGACGGGTGTATTCCTTAATACCATTCGTGGGGTGGCGTACTTACTTCCCCAACTCTACAAGCTCCTACTTCACTCCTATGTCGAGCCGGCTAGGAAGCTCCTAACATGGGATCATTAGAATTCGCTTGTGCATTAAATACAACCATAAAAACCTTTAGTACGCATTTGGTTCATGTTTCTTAAGACGTTCAAGCAAGTTACCGAATAGGAAGTTAGCCAGTTTTCTTAAGCCTAACATAGATAAACAATCATCCAATACAACTAATAACACACTAACAACCAATAATCAATAGCTAGGTTTCATTAGATCTAAGCAAACACAAGATAAATTTAGCCTAACATGTTAAACAAAAGACAAGAATAAGATAGAATCAAACAACACATAGACATATTGAATGATTAATTGATAACTTATCTTTCAATGAAACATGGAAGATCTCAAGGCAAAAAGCCCTGAAAAAGTAGCTAAAATCGTCTTAGGGTTTTCTCCCAAAATTCCACACACTAAGCTCTCTCTAATGACAAAAAATTAGAAAACTATATATAGATTTTTGGATCTGACGGCGTCACCTTATGGAGTGTGACGCCGTCACCTCGCCGCTTTTAGGGTTCCCGGATGACCTTCTTGACGCCGTCCCTCTTTAGCTCTTCAAAAATCCATTCTGGCTTATCAAGGCTTGACGCCGTCTAACCATGAACGTGACGCTGTCCCCTTATGATTTAAGCCGTGACGCCCTCGATCAAGTTAAAGCGTGACGCCGTCAGAATTCACATGCTATTTTCACTGGCCCGTCATGAGTAAATTTCACGTCCAACTTTTCTTGCCAAGGCATGACGCCGTCCAGAGTAAAGTCTGACGCCGTCAAGAGTAACTTTTAGCCGATTTTTGAGACTTTGCCGTTTTCTTCACTTTAATGCTCCAAAAACGTCCAAAATGCCTCCTTTTCCAGATTTCTCCTCAAAAGTACCTAAAATGACAAAAGGAACGATTTAGGGCGATATTTGATCAAATAAATACGATTTAAGGCTTAAATGACCCCTTAAAAGCGGTACACATTTCGCTTCATCAAATACCCTTACACTTGAGATTTGCTTGTCCTCAAGCAAATGTGCTTTTATTCTAATCAAAATACAAGTTAGGGGTCATTTAATGCTAACATAAAAGTAATTACAACAAATAATCGTTCCACTTCAATCATAATAAGCACGGAGATTACATACTAGCACCTCACAAGTAGTGTTTAGATACTCACATCTCTCAAGTGTCATCAAAATAAATCTCATAAATGAAAACGGATAATATCTCTCACTACCTGTCATAGCAAATATATTACCATAGGCTTGGGAAAGGATCGAAAACCTCCTCCACTAGGCGTAAGCACCTAAGATAAACTATCAAAGAGGGCTTTTAAATGGGTTATAACGTTAGGTGTAGGGAAAAGGAAAACACGGTTTTGTTGGATAAAGGATATTTTACTGGTGGCTAGTTAAAAATCTTGATCAATTACATGTACTATACAATGTTGCTAAGCCAAGACTAGACTCGATCTTAAGCTAATGAAAGAAGATAACAAAACATAAACAAAACATAAAATGAAACGGGATGGTAGTCCGTATGTTTTTTTCTATTTTTCATTTTCTCATTTTTTTGTGTTTTTCTTGATTTTTTTTTTTTTTTTTTTTTTTTTTTTTTTTTTTTTTTTTTTTTTTGCATACACTTTTACCCTACCATCCAAAATAATACATCATAGGGGCATTGCATTCCCCTTACACTTGAATTTTTACATAACTTTACAAATACTAATCTAATGACTCGAATTAAGATAATTGAAAAACTTGGAGTACTTTTAAAATATTTAGCACATATGGGGGTAATAAATGATGTTCTTCCCCATTACTCCATTACACTAGTACTTTACCCATGAGTCCCAATCGTCCCAAAACAATATGTAAAAGGATATGACTCGACTTAGCAACCATGTAATCAACTAGATAATTAACTTGGGTTTAAACAAATGTTGTAACAATAATGCACTAAAAATGAGTGCATACAAGGTAGGCTAAGGCGATTTGGGTGTACATTTAAGTGGGGTGTAACAAATTCTTCCTTTAAGTAAAATGCTTAAAGGTCGAAACGAAAAGATAGGCTCTGAGGGGTGTACTAGGGGTATCGTGTACTAAAAATGAGTACAACGCAAAGGGTGTGGGGGAATTACTTGACCAATGTAGCCAAAGTAATTATAACAAAAACACAGGTGTAAAACAATGGGTTAATCCTAATGCCTCTTATCATGTAGTAAATCTAACTACACGAATGTAGTCTCACTTGTGGCCTTGGAATGGTCCTAACGCAAGTTCTAGAATCTAAGTGCTACCGGTACACACATCATAGCATAAATGCTTTTCCTACCAATTCTAGGGGCGAACCTCACATATTTGGGGTGGAAAATTTTTTAGTGGTACGGTTTTTGTGCTAGTCATATAACTCCTATCCGTGAGACGCTCATTAAGATCAAAGTTTCACTCCTATATGTTGTAAAAAATTTTAAATTTGGCACTAAAATTGCCTTAACAAGTATTTCTCTCAGTTTTATTACACATCTACTATTAAACAAACAAAAATCAAGCGCAATTGTATTTTCTAAAATCGTACTTTTACCCTCCCTTACACTTAAGATGAACATTGTCCCCAATGTTCAAATAACAAGATGTAAAAGAAAAAAGTAAAAGGATGAAATCAAATACTCCCCTGATTCGCTCGGTGGATAGTGAAATTACACGGTTAAATCTTCCTCCAAAGAGAAGGTTGAAGCTCCATGACTAATGCATCGCCATAAGCTTGATTCCATAAACATCTCCTTGTCCAAAATAACCTGTTAAACCTGAGAAAACAAACACGAAAACCTGCATAACATCGGCGGGAAAAATCTATATATAAGGATATAATGCTTGTGGACTGATAATTTTGCAGATTCCTGGAGATTATAAGTTGGAGATTTAATAAAAACTTTTTATGAAAACAAAACTTTCAAAAATTTCTGGAAATTAAATCTGACGCCGTCAGGTTATAACCCCTGACGCCGTCAGAAATGACCTGACAAAAATTTTCATTTTAAGTTTCCGGAAAATTTCTGGAAAAACCTTTACCTTACTTCCTGGAAATCCTGCAAAACATCATTATGACTCGATACAAGCATTTGACTCAAACAAACACTAATATGTATGCTAATTTATTATTATTACGATTCATGTTAATTTGTGTTCTAATAAACCGATTTAGATTTCCCTTACACTTATCTTTTGCAAAATACCTTTATATGTAGTTAAGACGAAGTTAAAAACAAAATAAAGCATTTTCACAAATTACTTTTGAACATGAATCAATACTAATAAAAATTAAACACACATACGGAAACAAATAAAATCAAACAAGCAAACAAATAAACACACAAAGCAAATAAAATAACAATCAAATGAGGCTAGCATGCGATAAATAAAATCAATGTAACAAATGTTTTAAGGCAAACAGATGCCTTCCCTAAATTATTACAGACCATATTGTTTCAACACATACAACCAAATATCAAATTGTTCAAACATCAACACATCAAATCACATCATCACTGGTGTGGGGGTCCTTGGCGATAGTCATAGCCAGGAGGAAGATGCCCATGGTACCCATAGGGTGGGTAATCCTGCTCACGACCCGGGAAAGGGTCAATCTGCAGATGCGGGTCCAACTGATCACGTGTGGAAAGATGCTGCATCTGACGAACCGTGTGATCCTACATCCAGTCGAACCTGTCGTCTACCCTGGTCCTCCACGTATCAACCTGGCCCATCCAGGTCCCCTGGTGAGCCTGCCAGTCCCCCATGCTCATATGCCGGTAGTAATCAGCTGTACCGGCCTCGTAACCATCATGCTGCTGCTGCTGGGGCTCCTCCTCCTCATCATCATCCTCATCATCATCATCCTCAGCTCCAACCGGGTGATACCACATAAAGGACCCGTCATGCATCTCCATGATCACCTCCATCTGCTTCAGGGACCTCTCCTTCACCGTCCTGCATTTATCACCACTCAAATACCTCATGACCTCGGGCCTGAGGACTCCATAAGACTGAGCCAGTCGGGTGATAAACATCCCACCATAAATCCTGTCACCTTCCCTCTCCCCAACTCCACCATGCATAAAGCTAGCAACCCAAAATGGGATGTTGCAGTAAACATCATTAGAGTAGATGGTGTACAGGTAGAAGAGATCAGAAGCTGTGACACGGTGGTGAGAGCTGTGACGCCCTGTCAAGTTATAGGTGAGGCAACGATGAGTCAACCGAACCCTAGGATCCCTGATTTGGGATGCCACAGTGGTCGAGGTATAAACCCCATCCCCAATAGTCTGCCAGAACATGGAGCACCTAAAATCATTCTTCATCGACTCCCCACGCAACAACCTCTGCATGAACCCTGCCTGAATGGTATCATGCTGATCATATAACCCAAGTCTCCACCCAAACTCAGTAACAGAACACGTCCTTAGCTCACCCCCCAGCCTGAAGTAGATCGTGGTACCGCCCACATCGGTCCTTGCCTCAGCCATGTCAAAATGAAAGGTGGCAAAGAACTCCCGTACCAACTCCTCATATACCGGCTCCTGAATCTTAAACAGTCTTTCCCACTGTGGGCCGGTAAACCCATCCGTCTGAAAACTTTGGAGAAAAGTCTGCTCAAGACCTACTCTCCTCAGAAAGCCCCAGTCAACCACTGCTCCATTCTCGACCTTGTGTAGTAGCAATTGTGCGTATTTGCTTGTAGCAGCATCGTTGTCAAAGATACCCCAACTGAGGACCGTATCCCCAAAGTTTTCTTGAGATCGGGAAGAACTTCCTCGGCTGGGTCTTTGACGCTTACTCATTATCACGTGGAAATTGATGACGAAAGTCGGTGAATTTGATCCTGGAAATTCGAAGGTGGGGTTGGAGTGGATATGGTTTGTGGGGTTTGTGATGAAAGTGATGGAAATTAAGTTATTATTGCTGTGCAGACGGGGTGACGGCGTCACGTTCAAATTCTGACGCCGTCAGATTAGCGTATTTTGCTACTTTGTGCCAGTTTACAAATGAGCCCCTCGTACTTTAAGAGAGCAGCTAGTCAGGGTCAATAATCCTGATAGCTAGTCTCGTTAACAAGTTCCTCCTGGGTCAAATGTTTTGTTACTGTCACGGGGTGTAGTAAAATGTTGAAAAGGGTCGGTTGACGTCTTATTCGGGTCCCAATTTCCATCAAGGCGAGTATTCAAGGAGTGAGAGGAACTTTCCCAAGGGGTTTTCGAAATGATGGTGTGCTTTAATTGAGTTCTTCTCACACCTGGCTTAAAGCCAAAAGATCGTTTCCTAGCTTCATGAAAGTTAGGGAGCGTGACAACCATGCTCCCCACGAAAATGCTACGATCTTGAGAGTTTTTCTCGCGAGAGGATCCAAATAAATAAGAGGGTTTTGAAAGTGAAGGCTCGGGGAGGAGGGTTTCATCATCCCATTCGTTGTATGGTTCATTAGGGACCGGGAGTTCAAAGATCTTCTCGATCTTTTTGTATGAGGCTTCTTCCCTAATTTTCTCTTTTATTCTCGAGATGAATTTTTCTGCTAGTTCCATGAACATATCTTGGGTGTTTTTCAAGTGAGTTTCTAATTCCTTGATACGTCTCTCTTGGTTGTTCACGAAAGTTAGCATTATCCCTTCAAATTCATCTTGTCGTGAGAATTGGTGAAACGTATGTTTACCAATTGTGTTCACGCACTCATCGGGATTTTTATCAGCCGTAGGTATCTCAGCTTTCATTAAGCTCTCAACCTGCCTTTTTATGTTTGCGAACAGCTGTTCTTGGGTTGCACTCATGCAATTTAAAATCCCTTCTTCCGAGAATGTTGAGTCATCCCATTCTTCTTCTTCGTACTGTGCTAAGTCCTCAATGACTTCCCAGCACTTATCGACACTAAGCCTGCTCAATCTCCCATTGGCGGCGTAATCTATGGCTCTTCTAGTTTGATGATTGACACCATCATAGAAGATTTGGATTTGTAGACAAGGATCCATGCCATGGTGAGGGACCTTTCGGAGTAAGTCCTTGAATCGAGTCCATGCCTCATAGAGAGTTTCGCCTTGACGCTGTTGGAACATCAAGATATCATTCCTTAGCTTGGTGGTTCTTCCCGGTGGGAAAAACTGAGCAAGGAAACGAGTGGTGAGATCATCCCAAGAGGTGATGGATCCTGCGGGTTGACGTTCTAGCCACTGACTAGCTTGGTCCCGCAAAGAGAATTGGAAGAGACGCAATCGGGTCGTCTCTCGAGTGGCAACATCAAGGTCTATAGAATCAACGATTTTAAGAAAGTCCTTGAGATGTTGATTAGGATCTTCAGAACGAAGTCCATGGAATGCGCATCCGCTTTGCCCCAACCGGATGGTGTCGGATCGCAAGGGTGTGATATTGGCTCCTTGAGTGAGCTCAATGGTGTTTCGATAGCCATGGTGGCTAGGACGGGAATACTCTCCTAAAGTACGGGCTCTAGGAGGTGGTGGTGGTTGTTGTGGTGGTGGGTTGTGGGGGTTAAGGATATTACCATCTTCCATGATGTCGGACGGTAATGGTTACGAACAAAGACACGAAGAAAATAGATAGACTAAAGAAAACCTAGAAAAATAAAATAAAAATCTCACTAGAAAGGAATCTAGTGAGTAGACCTAATAGAAATAAAAATTCAACCTAAACAATAACTATTCCCCGGCAGCGGCGCCAAAAACTTGATTGCGTGGTTTTGTAACCTTACAACAGGTTTTACCTCTCGAGGGATCTCAAGAGGCTTACAACCCCACCAGGCAGTGTACCTGACCGATGTAGTATAGTGTAGTGGTAAGTACGGGGGATTGATCGTTCTCCACAGGGAATAGTGTTCGTTAGGTGTGAAAGGCTACTCTAATTAGGTCTAAGGGTTGAGGAAGATTCTTTTTATGTTTTTATATTTTTATGAAAGCAAGTAAAATCTCGGTTTTGAAGGAGTGGGCGGAATTAGTTGCTAGTCAACTAACCCAAATTACTACGAATGCAAATAAAATAAAATAACAAAAATGAAAATGTGGAGAGAAACTTATGTGTAGAGAAATGTGTTTACTTAGATTTCCTTACTCCCTAACTATCTTTTACCGGTTAATTAGTGTGTATTAGTTGCGTGGATGACGGGTGTATTCCTTAATACCATTCGTGGGGTGGCGTACTTACTTCCCCAACTCTACAAGCTCCTACTTCACTCCTATGTCGAGCCGGCTAGGAAGCTCCTAACATGGGATCACTAGAATTCGCTTGTGCATTAAATACAACCATAAAAACCTTTAGTACGCATTTGGTTCATGTTTCTTAAGACGTTCAAGCAAGTTACCGAATAGGAAGTTAGCCAGTTTTCTTAAGCCTAACATAGATAAACAATCATCCAATACAACTAATAACACACTAACAACCAATAATCAATAGCTAGGTTTCATTAGATCTAAGCAAACACAAGATAAATTTAGCCTAACATGTTAAACAAAAGACAAGAATAAGATAGAATCAAACAACACATAGACATATTGAATGATTAATTGATAACTTATCTTTCAATGAAACATGGAAGATCTCAAGGCAAAAATCCCTGAAAAAGTAGCTAAAATCGTCTTAGGGTTTTCTCCCAAAATTCCACACACTAAGCTCTCTCTAATGACAAAAAATTAGAAAACTATATATAGATTTTTGGATCTGACGGCGTCACCTTATGGAGTGTGACGCCGTCACCTCGCCGCTTTTAGGGTTCCCGGATGACCTTCTTGACGCCGTCCCTCTTTAGCTCTTCAAAAATCCATTCTGGCTTATCAAGGCTTGACGCCGTCTAACCATGAACGTGACGCCGTCCCCTTATGATTTAAGCCGTGACGCCCTCGATCAAGTTAAAGCGTGACGCCGTCAGAATTCACATGCTATTTTCACTGGCCCGTCATGAGTAAATTTCACGTCCAACTTTTCTTGCCAAGGCATGACGCCGTCCAGAGTAAAGTCTGACGCCGTCAAGAGTAACTTTTAGCCGATTTTTGAGACTTTGCCGTTTTCTTCACTTTAATGCTCCAAAAACGTCCAAAATGCCTCCTTTTCCAGATTTCTCCTCAAAAGTACCTAAAATGACAAAAGGAACGATTTAGGGCGATATTTGATCAAATAAATACGATTTAGGGCTTAAATGACCCCTTAAAAGCGGTACACTTTTCGCCTCATCAATAACCTGTTAAACCTGAGAAAACAAACACGAAAACCTGCATAACATCGGCGGGATAAAATCTATATATAAGGATATAATGCTTGTGGAATGATAATTTTGCAGATTCCTGGAGATTATAAGTTGGAGATTTAATAAAAACTTTTTATGAAAACAAAACTTTCAAAAATTTCTGAAAATTAAATCTGACGCCGTCAGGTTATAAACCCTGACGCCGTCAGAAATGACCTGACAAAAATTCTCATTTTAAGTTTCCGGAAAATTTCTGGAAAAACCTTTACCTTACTTCCTGGAAATCCTGCAAAACATCACTATGACTCGATACAAGCATTTGACTCAAACAAACACTAATATGTATGTTCATTTAATATTATTATGATTCATGTTCATTTGTGTTCTAATAAACCGATTTAGATTTCCCTTACACTTATCTTTTGCAAAATACCTTTATATGTAGTTAAGACGAAGTTAAAAACAAGATAAAGCATTTTCACAAATTACTTTTGAACATGAATCAATAACGATAAAAATTAAACATACATACGGAAACAAATAAAATCAAACAAACTAATAAATAAACACACAAAGCAAATAAATAAAGCTCGGGTTGCCTCCCAAGAAGCGCTTTTCTTTATTAACGAGTCTTGTAGCTAGACTCAAAGTCACGTACATTACGTGATTCCATCATTCATAATGACGTATCCCTGATAGATATAATCCTTGTTATCAGGGTGGTGGTGTCTCAATCGCTCGACATTCACAGTCACATCACCTCCTCCTTTGCTGGTCAAGCTTACTACCCCATCTTGGTGTAGACTTTTAATTGTGAATGGTCCGTACCACCAGGGACTTGGTTCATCGGTAGGTGCTTTTGTTTCTGAATGCCTTAGAAGCACTGAGTCTCCTTTTGTAAATTCAGCGGGGTTATTAGGCTGCTCACCAGCCTCAATATAATCGTTATTTCCACCCTTACATTCTCTAATCTCATTTTCATTGTAATTCTTAATCCTTGCCTCCCATGCAAGGATTTTCTCTCGAACATTACCACGGATTACATTGGGGTTAGCCTCCATCTTTTTTTGTAGAGCAACATCTCGTATATGACGTGGAATCGTTGGGAAGTTTATCGTCTTCTTCCCCTTCTTCATTTGGATGGTACTTTTTTCGTAATTGATTTGTGCCCTAGTGGTCGCGAGAAAGGGTGGCCCAAGGATTATTGGCATATTCATGTCATTTCTTTCAATAATCATGAAGTCGACCGGATATAGGAATCCGGCAACGTTGACCAACACATCTTCCGCAATTCCTAACGGGTACTCGTAAGAATGTTTTGCAAAGGAGAGTTTAGTACGGGTGATGGATGGCAGTTCGTCGGTTAACTGGACATAAACGGATAAAGGCATCAAATTTACGTCGGAACCTTGGTCAGCTACCGCATCCAGATACTTGAGTTTTCCAATGCTGCATGGTATTTCGAAGACCCCGTAGAATTCCTGCTTTTCCACTAACTTTTGTCTTACGAGGCACTCATACAATTGCCCCCCGGGTAATGTGTCGGATTCATCATCCGGTTCCATCTTCTTTGACTCCTTGTTGGGTAGATGAGTACGTCGATAGTTTCTCACCCAATCGTTTATGGTCTCCTTGTTTATTTCGTGCTTCAAGTAATGCCTCACTTGTTGTGACACTGGCGGTTCAACCAATTGGCGCTCCTCAGAGGGCGCCTCCTCTCCCTTGTCGGAATCGCATTTATTGGTGTTTCCATTATTAAGTGGGATGAGGTCAACTTTGTTAACTTCCATAATTATGGATTTCCCTCTTCCATCATTTCCGCCCTCTTGGACGACGGAGGTGGCCTTGACAAATTTAGTGTTAGGAACTTCAGTGTCATTCCTCACCAACACTTTTTCAGGGGCTTTTGTATTTGTGTATTCTTTCAAAAGATTCATCATCTCCGCCATCTTCTCTTCCATTTCCTCCTTCTGTTTGTAGACGGCTTCCTCAAATTTTGCCAACCGTTCGGAGTGTTTCGACATGTACTCTCTCATTCGAGCTTCGAATGTTGGACTAAGTTCCTGAGGTGGTGAGTTGGGTTGAGCGTGCTTATGGAAGGGTTTAGCATTTTCCCTAAGGGGTGATTCGGACAATGGTGTTTGCTTAACGCTTGAGACTGAGTTAATTGTTGCTTTTTGTGGACTTAAGGGTCTCTTTTGCTTTTCCATAAGATATGCAACCCTTTTCTCAAGTTCACTAACGCTTTCCTCAGTGATTTGATTAGCCGTATCGGGCGATGAATATGTCTTGACTGCCGAGCGCACGTCGTGGGAGACTTGCAATAATTCATCATCGTCGGATGCAAGCTCATCAATGATCTCCCATGATTCCTCGGCGCTTTTGTCGCGCAATCTGCCCCCGGCGGCTCGATCGATGGCACGCTTGGTGTGGTAATCAACATGGTCATAGAAGATTTGGATTTGAAGCCAGAGATTTATGCCATGATGAGGGAATTTTTGGAGTAAGTCCTTGAATCGAATCCATGCTCCATAGAGGGTTTCGCCTCGACGTTGTTCAAACATCAGGATATCCTTCCTTAGCTTGGTAGTTCTTCCCGGTGGGAAAAACTGAGCAAGGAAACGAGTGGTGAGATCATCCCAAGAGGTAATGGATCCTGCGGGTTGACGTTCTAGCCATTAACTAGCTTGGTCCCGCAGAGAGAATTAAAAGAGACGCAATCGGGTCGTCTCTCGAGTGGCAACATCAAGGTCTATAGAATCAACGATTTTAAGAAAGTCCTTGAGATGTTGATTAGGATCTTCAGAACGAAGTCCATGGAATGCGCATCCGCTTTGCACCAACCGGATGGTGTCGGATCGCAAGGGTGTGACATTGGCTCCTTGAGTGAGCTCAATGGTGTTTCGATAGCCATGGTGGCTAGGACGGGAATACTCTCCTAAAGTACGGGCTCTAGGAGGTGGTGGTTGTTGTGGTGGGTTGTTGGGATCGAGGATATTACCATCTTCCATGATGTCGAATGGTAATGGTTACGAACAAAGAAAAGAAGAAAATAGATAGACTAAAGAAAACCTAGAAAAATAAAATAAAAATCTCACTAGAAAGGAATCTAGTGAGTAGACCTATAAAATAAAAATTCAACCTAAACAATAACTATTCCCCGGCAGCGGCGCCAAAAACTTGATGCGTGGTTTTGCAACCTTACAACAGGTTTTACCTCTCGAGGGATCTCAAGAGGCTTACAACCCCACCAGGCAGTGTACCTGACCGATGTAGTATAGTGTAGTGGTAAGTACGGGGGATTGATCGTTCTCCACAGGGAATAGTATTCGTTAGGTATGAAAGACTACTCTAATAGGTCTAAGGGTTGAGGAAGATTCTTTTTTATGTTTTTATAATTTTATGAAAGCAAGTAAAATCTCGGGTTTGAAAGAGTGGGCGGAATTAGTTGCTAGTCAACTAACCCAAATAACTACGAATGCAAATAAAATAAAATAACAAAAATGAAAAGTTTGGTGGAAACTTATATGTAGGGAAATGTGTTCACTTAGATTTCCTTACTCCCTAACTATCTTTTACCGGTTGATTAGTGTGTATTAATTGCGTGGATGACGGGTGTATTCCTTAATACCATTCGTGGGGTGGCGTACGTACTTCCCCAAATCTACAAGCTCCTACTTCACTCCTATGTCGAGCCGGCTAGGAAGCTCCTAACATGGGATCACTAGAATTCGCTTGTGCATTAAATACAACCATAAAAACCTTTAGTACGCATTTGGTTCATGTTTCTTAAGACGTTCAAGCAAGTTACCGAATAGGAAGTTAGCCAGTTTTCTTAAGCCTAACATAGATAAACAATCATCCAATACAACTAATAACACACTAATAACCAATAATCAATAGCTAGGTTTCATTAGATCTAAGCAAGCACAAGATAAATCTAGCCTAACATGTTAAACAAAAGACAAGAATAAGATAGAATCAAACAACACATAGACATATTGAATGATTAATTGATAACTTATCTTTCAATGTAACATGGAAGATCTCAAGGCAAAAAGCCTTGAAAAAGATGCTAAAATCGTCTTAGGGTTTTCTCCCAAAATTCCACACTAAGTTCCACCCTAATGACAAAAAATTAGAAAACTATATATAGACTTTTACATCTGACGGCGTCACGTTATGGATTGTGACGCCATCACCTCGCCGCTTTTAGGGTTCCCGAATGACCTTCTTGACGCCGTCCCTCTTTAGCTCTCCAAAATCCATTCTGGCTTATCAAGGCTTGACGCCGTCGGACCTTGAACGTGACGTTGTCCCTTTTTGAAATAAGCCGTGACGCCCTTAATCAGGTTAAAGCGTGACGCCGTCAGAATTCACATGCAATTTTCACTGGCTTATCATGAGTAAATTTCACGTCCACCTTTTCTTGCCAAGTCATGACGCCGTCCAGGGTAAAATCTGACGCCGTCAAAGGTAACTTTCAGCATGATTTTGAGACTTTGTCGTTTTCTTCACTTTAATGCTCCAAAAACGTCCAAAATGCCTCCTTTTCCAGATTTCTCCTCAAAAGTACCTAAAATGACAAAAGGAATGATTTAGGGCAATATTTGATCAAATAAATACGATTTAGGGCTTAAATGACCCCTTAAAAGCGGTACACTTTTCGCTTCATCAGCAATAAAGTAAAGTGTGTCACGGAGTTAGCTAGAAACCGCAACATTTTATTAATACTTGCAAGTTTTTGTAAAAAGAAAAACATTTGTCTAAATGAAACAAAAATGTAAATACACGGATATTTATTGGGCACTTACTAAAGTGCGAAAGTGTCCGTGTGTTGGGTCGTAACCTTTCCTAAAGATAGCATCTCTTGAGATTGCAAATATTCCATGTGCGTTGTAGCTCACGGCCATCCATGTCACGCAGCTTGTACGCGCCTTGTCCTAGTGCTTCAATGACCTCATAGGGTCCTTCCCACTTTGGTCTAAGTTTACCTGTGTCTTTTGTGTGGCTTGCATCATTAGCGCGATACACAAAGTCGCCTGGTCTGAATGAGGTGCTTTGAACCTTAGCATCGTAGTATCCCTTCATCTTTGACTTGGTTTTTGCTTCATGTATAGGTGCGTGCTCGCGCCTTTCTTCCAATAGGTCCAAGTCTATTCGTCGTTCGTCGTTATTGGTCACGACATTGACTTCTGCGGTGCGGATAGTTGGCATCCTGATTTCAGCTGGTATGACAGCTTCTGTCCCGTAGACAAGGGAAAAAGGAGTGTCTCCATTGCTAACTTTGATTGTCGTGCGGTGCGCCCATAAGACATGCGACAATTCGTCCACCCATCTTCCTTTGTGTTTGTCCAGGCGCGCTTTAATTCCTTCGCCTAGACTACGATTTGCGCGCTCAACTAAACCATTGGTTTGTGGGTGTTTAACTGATGCGAAGTGTTGTGTGATATTTAACTCTGCGCACCAGTCTTTGAACGGGTTATCACGGAATTGTTTTCCGTTGTCCGAAACAATCTCCCCAGGTAATCCAAAGCGGCATACAATATTTTCCCAAACGAATCGTTTTACTTGATTACCTGTGATTGTCGCCACTGCTTTTGCCTCAATCCACTTAGTGAAGTAGTCAATTGCAACAATAAGGAATTTCAGTCCTCCTGCCGCGACAGGAAAAGGACCCGCAATGTCGATACCCCATTTATAGAATGGCCACGGAGAAGTGATAGGTGTTAGCTCTTGTTGTGGTCTGCGCGGGATGGGTCTATGAACTTGGCAGTCGTTGCATCTCTTTATCACATCGCGCGCATCCCGGTGCATAGTGGGCCAGTAGTATCCTGAGCGTAATGCTCGCGCTACGACGGACCGTGGTCCTGAATGCATGCTGCATGAACCAGCGTGGATCTCTCGGAGTACGTAATCTACCTGAAGAGGTCCAACGCACCGAAGCCATGGTTGTAGGAATGAGCGCCGATATAGGATACCATCTCTAAGTTCGAACCTCTGCGCTGTGCGCCGTATCCGTCGAGCGTCCTTCTGCTCATCGGGCAGTTTGCCCTTACTTATGAATTCGATGATGGGGGTCATCCACGTAGGATTCTCCTCTTCTATTACCGTGGATATCTCCATCTCCGAGATGGACTTGTTCTTTAGGATCTCCACTAACACTTGTTTTGACAGGTGCGCAAAGCTAGTAGATGCGATCTTGCTTAGCGCATCTGCATTCTTATTTTCACCTCTAGGAACTTGTTTAATAGTAAACCTGTCAAAACCTTGGATTAGTGATTTTGTCTTGTCGAGGTATTGAACCATGTTATCCTCTTTAGCCACATATTCGCCCAACACATGGTTGGCTACTAATCGGGAGTCCACATTTGCTTCTAGGTTGCGTACACCCATTCGATTTGCAATGCGTAATCCGGCGATTAGGGCTTCATATTCTGCCTCGTTGTTCGTGGCTGTGAATTCAAAACGCAGTGCGTAGGTGAATTCCATTCCTTCTGGATTAGTGAGGATAAGGCCAGCGCCCGATCTATCTACGCATGAAGATCCATCTGTGAACAAGACCCATGGTTCTTGTAGTTCTACCTCGCCTTGTGGGGGTGCAGCATCGGTGTCTGGTTTTTCGATGATGAAGTCTGCTAGTATTTGCCCCTTGACCGCAGTGCGTGGTCTATAAGAGATGTTATACTCTCCTAGCAGTACACTCCATTTTTGTAATCGCCCCGATGCGTCAGGTTTAGAAATAACTTGCTTGATTGGCTGATCTGTGATTACCGCTATTGGGTGCGCTTGAAAGTATCTGCGCAGTCTTTTGGCGGCGAATACCAATGCCAAGACCAATTTTTCCATTGGGCTATAGTTAATCTCTGTCTTCTTGAGCGCCTTGCTTACGAAATATACCGGTGTTTGTACAGAGTTCCTCTCTGTCAGTAGCACTGCGCTAACTGCTCCATGAGTCGCAGACAAGTAGACGATTAACTCCTCCCCTGGTCGGGGTGCGACTAGCTTAGGAAGTGCTGCTATATGTTGCTTAAGCTGTGTGAAAGCTTCTTCCGCTTCCGCAGTCCAATGAAAGTCTCCCTTTTTTGTACACTTCTTGAGTGTTTTAAATAAAGGAAGTGACTTATCCGCTGATTTGGACAGGAATCTGTTCAAACCGGCTAGCTTTCCATTCAGAGATTGAACTTCTTTCAACGTGCGCGGTGAAGGAAGTTGGATGACAGCCTCTGTTTTTTCTGGGCATGGCTTAATGCCATCTGGTTCTATCAAATAGCCTAGGAACATGCCTTCTGTAGCGCCAAAAGTGCATTTCTTAGGATTCAACTTCATGTTGATATTTCGTAGTGTTCTAAATGTTTCTTCAATATCGCGCACCACTTCGTCTTCAGTATGGCTTTTTATGACAAGATCGTCCACATAGACCTCTAAGTTGCGGCCCACTTGCTTTTCAAATGCATTATCTACCAATCGCTGGTAGGTAGCGCCCGCATTCTTCAGGCCAAAAGGCATCTTTGTGTAACAATAGACACCTTGGCTTGTGTGGAAGGCTGTTTTTTCCTCGTCTTCCTTGGCCATTTGGATTTGGTGGTATCCTTTGTATGCGTCTAAGAAACATTTAAAGGGATATCCGCACAGAGATTCTACCTTCCAGTCTATCTCTGGCAGCGGATAGCAGTCCTGTGGACATGCTTTGTTGAGATCAGTGAAATCCACGCACATCCGCCAACTGCCATCACCCTTCTTGACCATGACTGGATTGGAGAGCCAGTCATGGTAATAGACTTCTCGCATGATGCCTGCGTCCACCAGTTTGTGTACTTCCTCCAGAATGGCTTTTGCGCGCTCTGCAATCCTTGTCGGATTTTCAGCTTGTGTTCTGCAATCGAGCGTGGCACACCAGTCATGTGCTTTGGTTCCCATGCGAAGATATCCAGATTCCTTTGCAAGAGCGCGCACACGGCCGCTCTGCCTTTGTCAGACAACGATCCTCCAATCGATACTTCTTGCTCCGGGTATTCAGGGTGAATTGCAACCTTTAGGTTTGGTATTTTAGCTGCGCTCTGTTCTGGAGTGTGCGTCGTTTCACATGTAACCGTGTTACACTCTCCTGGTGGCGCAGCGTTGTTGTAGATGGTGACAATGCCGCCTTCTACTGGGAATTTGAGCATCCCATGTGCTGTGGACGGTACCGCGCGCATCGCCGAAATTCCTGATCTTCCAATAATGCCATTGTATGGCGAAGGAGATCTGATCACCATAAAGTTCATCCAGGCTGTCGTGGAGTGTTCCTTATTACCAACAACGACCAGTAGTCGTAGTTGCCCCATGGGCCATATCTTTTCTCCTGTAAAGCCAGTCAACGCAGTCGTGGCTGGGCTTAACTGTCTTTGTATCTCAGGGCGCAATCTCTTGAAACAATGCTCATACATTATGTCCGCTGATGCCCCTCCATCAACATACATGCGGTGGATATCGTGACCCCCCGCATTTATCTCAATGGTGAGTGGTTCTGCCACTGCGTTGTCCGCAGCCAAGGTGGGGAAAGAGATTTCGTTTCCATGAGAAAATTTCTGACTCACCTTTTGCCTAGTCTTTCGCTGCCACGATTGTATCATGTAGATAGTATCAGCTTTTTCCTTAGGCGCTTCTTTCTTTTTCTCGGTCTTTTGTTTGTTTTTCCCCTCCTTGATGTTCTTAACCAGATGATCCAATCTGCCTTCTTTTACTAACTTTTCAATTAGTTGGCGCAATTGGACACACTCATTGGTGGTATGGCCCTTCTGTGCGTGATACTCGCAGTACCCGGTCCCTACGCCCTGCCCTTCTGGGGTGCGCATTGGTGGGGGTCTCGGAAAGTTCGCGCCTTCCGTTGCAAATATTTCCCTTAGAGTCTTCGTTAATAGGGTATACTTGTCGTTTCCCCGTCCGCCCCCTTGGCTGCGATAGTTTTTGTTACGATTGCTACTCTGGTCATTGGATTGTCTCTTTGGCTCTTCTTGTGACCTATGGTTTGAGTAGCCTTTCTTGCTATCCGCAGCGGCGGCTTCTCCTTGGATGAAGGACCTCGTGCGCTTCATCAGTTCATCAAAGGTTTGGGGAACCCTATCGTTTAACTTTTTTATCAGATCTGGGTTATTGATCCCATTCATAAAACCTGAGATCTTTAGTATTTCAGGACACGCCTTGACGTGTATGCATTCGTCCTTATAGTGCTCCATGAAAGCGCTTGTGGATTCCCCTTGGCGCTGTTTTACCCTAGCGAGCTCGACAGGGTTTTTGGCGCACTTCTTCCTTTGAGTAAAGTTTAAATGAAACGCCTTTCGCAACTCTTTAAACCCACCGATGCTTCTGCGTGGAAGCTTACTGAACCAGTTGCGCGTATTCCCTACTAATGTAGAGTTTGACATGTGGCACCACACAGGTTGTGGCCAATTTTCGATAGTGGCTGCTGATTCGAAAATTTTTAGGTGATCATCAGGATCACCTGTCCCATCATAAGTTTTGACATTAGCGGGCATGCGCCTTCTCTTATTTTCCAAAAAATCGCTGATGCGCCGAGTGAATGCATCAACTTTTTGGCGGCGCCAGGGACGAGACATGTCGTCGTCCTCCTGGTCGCGGTGTTTTTCCCTTGATTTCCAGTGTCCTGTTTCTTTATCCTCGTTGTCCGAGGAGTCACTTGAGGATGAGCTTACTCTTTTGCGACGCTTGCGTCGACTATCATCGGAATCCGAGCTCGCTCCTCTGCGGCGCGTGCGCCGACTATCCTCGGAGTCAGAGCTTGAAGGGCTTTCGCTTGGGGAACACCGTCGTCCAAGCCTATCATGAACCCGGCGACTACCAAGCCTAGTGTGGACATTGGCGCGCCGTTCCCCATCTTCATGCTCCTCCAGATACTGAAAGCCGGCTGCTTCGTCATCGATAACCTTCCTTCCAATCCTGGTAAACACTGGGTGTTTGTGGCTATCCTTCTCGCGTCTTTCCTTTCGGTGGCGCGATGGGGATGCTTCATGCTCAGGGTCGAAGTTGAGCCTGGCGTGCAGACTTTGACTTGACCTTCTTTTCGCCTCCTCTCGCATGAGCGCAGCCAAGGTTTCGTAGTTTTGGGACACGAAATCACTTGGCGCTAGTTCAGGCGTGACTCCTTCTAGCGCGAGGGTGTCTGTTTCCAAAATAAGATCCTTATTTCGGATAGGCGCATTTGGTGGCTCAGTGAAGTTTACTTCTGGTATGGTGAGAGGAGTGCGCTGTAGGTCTACCGCGCCAATACTTGTCGTAGTAGCCTGAGTAGTCCTTGTGAGCGGTTCTACTGGAGTAAAAGCCAGATCTGAGAATGATCCTAGGCTTTTGGGCGCACTGGTTGTTCCAGGGGCCTGCTTAGCAGCTGAGTCAGTTTGCTGCTTCTTCCCCAGTAGGTCGTCATGTGTTTTCTTCGTATGCGGAGTCCGCTGACTTGAGTTTCCATGCTTTGTCATTCTAGTTCTTAGCAAAGTTCTTAGTGTAGGGTCCCACGGATGGCGCCACTTGTTGATACAAAAGTTGGGCGTTCCTTGATTCCGTACCAATCAGATCTTAATGCTTGAGACCTGCGCACTAAGAAAACAAAAAGACACCATTAGGCTTATCGTGGGATTGTCTCCCACGATTATCCTCCGGCGTGAGAGTAAGTAATCGGTTTTTGGGGTTTAGTTGAAGAGTTAGGGTTTGTAAATCGTACCTTTGATGAGAGTCGAGAGACTCTTTATATACACACGAAACCCTAGTTGGTTTCGTGCTCCTCACTCCTCAGCGTATCCCGCATAGGTCGGTTTTGATACATATCCCATAAATAAGAGATATCCTATCAAGACCATAAATAACTTCGGGTTTGGGCCAACGTAAGCCCAAACCGTTATCGCAATAGCCCATTCGTGATGGGCTTGAGCCCATTCGTGATGGGCTGGAGTCCATTCGTGATGGACTTGAGTATGGGTCGGGTTCGTGACCCGAATGCGGACTAGACGTCATCAGTTTAACAGTGTTGTATGATTTGTTTTCCGTATCGTGTTTATCTTTTCCCGTATCGTTTTTAATATGTTGTACTGTTAGTTTACGTTTGAATTTGAATAATACTCGTACGGTTACTTTTACTTTGAATCTAAATTTTAAAATAGCCTCCAACGGCTAGTTTAACGACTAGTTTAACTGCTAGTTTCCACTATAAAAGCCACTTTCACGACACTTCATTTTCTCACACAACTTCTTATAAAACTCTCTCGCAAGTATCACTAATTTTAACACAAACACTATGGCTAACGAACCAGCAGAGGTGCAAAAGAGTATCCTCACCCGATTACGCAATGAACAAGAAAACAAAAATCAAACTGATTAACAATTTGCTAGGTGAGATAACTCGTATTATGATACAGATGCATAATCGTGCTCCAGAGGTCGAAAGGTTGCGTGAGTTGCCTCAAGACCATCCAGCTATCAGGGTCGGTCTAGAAACTCTATTAAGAAATGATGAAACAGATCTGCAACTTCATGTCGCCTTGAAGATGGTTAGGGAGCAAGTGTTACAAGTGTGGGAGGAGAAGTCGGATCTCATCGACAATTACAAATCTATATAAAATTTCGTATCGTATTGTGATTCGTATTTAAAATTTTGTAGCGTGTTTTTTTTTTTCGTGTATTTATTTTATGTTTCGTATGTGTTTTAATATGTTGTAATGTATTTTTTTTTTAATTAAATGAATTTAGTGTATTTGGATATTTGAATAAAAGAAATAAAAATAGATAGTGGTGGGGCCGGGACCCAAATGAGTAAGTTGTGGTATGTTATTAGGGAGGGGGGTTGTAAAGGGAGGTATGTCATGGTGACGTGACACCCCGTGAGGCCCGAATGAGTAAGTTGTGAATGCCATTGCACCTGGTGCTCTTACTGAATTTTGCGGTTTTGTTCATTTATTCCTTTATTTTTTCCACTTGATATTTAGATCTCTTTATAAAACGTACTAATCGTTAAAACAAGTGATTTGAGGGCAAAAAAATTAAAAGTTTATCAGCTTAAACTTATATTTTTTTAAGTTAGTAATCCATAAATCGCTTTATATATTCAGCATAATGTTAGTAAATAAAAATGAATTTGCAAAATTACTCCCAACTTGCACTAAAAACTTCGCTAATAAACTCTTCTAATTAACCCGGTCCGCCAATACTGTCCACAGTCCACACTACTCTAGATTCTAAGGGTTAATTTAAGACCATCAAAACTACAGGGTTTATTTCAAAACAACATTCTAACTAAGAGGACTAGAACGACGATTCCCACTTCCCAGTGTAACCAAAAGGATGTATGATTTCAAGAACGTTTAAGTGAGCGCTCAAATACAAAATCACACAAAAATATAAGTATAAAATGTCGCCAGCTTACGACACGTGTCCTCCCTTTCTTGAAGGTATGAAACTATGAATAACCTCCCCATTTCCAATATAGATTGTGATTCTCCTACCATTTTGCATCAATAATTTGCTCGTTTATTTAAACTTCTCTAAATAACACTTCTTTATGATTTACTTTTCATTAAATATTGCAAATAGTGTAGAATAATACAGAGTAAATCCTATTTGTGGTTGTTGGATTGTTTTTTGTTAGCTTTTAGTACTTTGACTTTGCTTTGAACAAACTTTTTTTGAAACTTTTAAGATTAACTTTTGGGATCAAGGTAAAGTTAGAATTCCACAAATCACTATGCAAGACGTATGAAGCCTGACAAATCCGGAATTTCACTATTTTTAGATTAAGTGATTAGGACATAATGACCTTCAAAAGTTTTACATGCATGCTTAACTATAGATAAAGAGGTTAACATATTTGGATGCGACTGAATTTTGCTTTTTTATTCATCTATTCCTTTATTTTTTTTCACTTGATATTTAGATATCTTTATAAAACTAATCGTTAAAACAAGTGATTTGAGGGTAAAAAATTTAAAAGTTTATCAGCTTAAACGTATATTTTTTTAAGTTAGTAATCCATATATCGCTTTATATATTCAGCATAATGTTAGTAAATAAAAATGAATTTGCAAAATTACTCCCAACTTGCACTAAAAACTTCGCTAATAAACTCTTCTAATTAACCGGTCCGCCAATACTGTCCACAGTCCACACTACTCTAGATTCTAAGGGTTAATTAAGACCATCAAAACTACAGGGTTCATTTTAAAACAACATTCTAACTAAGAGGACTAGAACGACGATTCCCAGTGTAACCAATTCTGACATTCTGGTCCACGCTTCAAACCCAAAAAGATCCAACTCTCGGTTCAATGCGACTCGCTCTAAAAAGTTCATTTTGAACTCTAATAACCAATGTCTATCTAGGGGTTCTTTTAAAACTTAAAGGACCAGAATCAGTAGTCCATGTGCAAAAGTCCAACCATTTACCCGATCCTCCATACCTCGAATACGGTCAACACAGCAAACTAAATTTCAGGGGTTCTTTAAAAACTACAGGGTTCATTTCGAAGCATAATCATAATCATAAGTTTCATAACCAATTCTGACAATTTTATGCACCGTGCACCCGTCATTAATATTCCGCAAGTAAATTCTGGTTCATTTAAAATTATTTGAGCTATAAGGTTCATTTCAAAACAGCATCACAACTTTAGTTGATAGTAAAAAGTGAATGTAGTTTGAACATACACCTGGCTGCTATTTTAGTTCACGTGTTTTTGGTGTCTCCGGTGTTAATAATGGTAGTGTTAGCCCTTAAAGTTATGTTATAGTAGGGAATTGCAATAGAATAAAATACAAGGTCTAGTTTTGCCATTTGTGTAAAGTTAGGCTTGTAAAATAGTATAAATACCCTCCTAGTCTCAACTAGGAGGGTGGGATTCTCAGTTTGTAATAAGGTGTGTGTGTTTTTCTTTACTTTCTCTCTCTAGAAACACACACACCTCCCCATTCTTAATCTGATAAATACCATGTTTAACCTTTATTTCGAGTTCCCCCGACCTCCTTAATGTGAATCTTATCATTACAATTGGTACCAGAGCTAACCAGGGGCGAATCGTGGTGATTTGTGGTGAAAAAATGTGATTTTTGGTGATTTCTCGCGAAAAAAGTACGTGTTTCTCCGAGTAAGGAAGAAAATCCTCCGAGTTAGGACATTTTTTTCCGAGTAAGCACACAAAAGTTTCCGAGTAAGTCCAAAAATTTCCGAGTTAGGAAACAAAAATTTCCGAGTAAGTGCCAAAAATTCCGAGTAAATGCAAAATTTTCCGAGCAAAACTTCCGAGTAAGTCCAAAACTTCCGAGCAAGTGGATTTCCGAGTAAGTGCAAAATTTCCGAGTTAGGAACTTTCGAGCAAGTTTTTCTCCGAGCAAATAGAAATCTTCCGAGTTAGAGAAAAATTTCCGAGCAAGGAAAACATCGAGTATGCCAAAAAAAAAAGTTTTTTGGCGGGAAAATCTGAGTAAAATTTAATTTTTACAGGGGACTAAACGTTCAATTTTTACGCGAAATTCAAATTTTGGTATAATAGTGAAAATTTTGGCCCAAAATTCAAATTTTTAGGTCAAAATTCGAATTTTTTCTGTGAAAATTGGCGTCAAAATATGTAACACTCAAATTTTTCTAGCCTTCTTATAATTGCATTTCCTAGTATATTTCAAATTATGAAAAAAAATAATAATAATAATAAATGATATTATTGGCATACACCGTCAACATCACCACGTATAGCTTAAAGATCCTGATCAAGATTCACAATCAAATGACAATGGCTAAATATTGATTGTTGATTGTTATCAACTGTGACTACAAGGATGATGATTCATTATTACCTATTTGAAGTTGAAGTGGAATATCACGGGTGTGTGTACTTAGTATCTTGAAGATATCGAGGTTGGTTGGATGCATGATTCTTCGAGATCTTGTTTGAGCTAACAGATCATTGAATGATTAAGTCTTGATTTATCTAGTTTTCATAGGTCAAAGGGGTGGATGGACGAAGACCTAGTCAACTATCACTTAAAGGAAATACATTGTAGTACTCAGTGTCACACAAAGATGTGGATAATTCAAGAGATGTTCATATACTATTAAGGAAGGTTGGATGGGTATATGAAATGACCTATGATTTAAGGAGTTACGTTGTAGTGCTCAGCATAGGTACTTAGTCATACAACAGTGCAAGTTTAAGTCACAAGTTTGAGTTATTTTACTTAAGCCTCACATTCGTCATAGTGGGTTTTCTCTATCAGTAGTTACTACAGAAAGCCGTTGTTGTTTTTTTATAAAGGAGGTTGATAAAGAGTTAGACATTTCAAATGGTATTATTAGTAGATTGGGTATATCGACATCTTCTCACGGTCTGATATGATTCCTGATTGAAGAAGCGAAAAGTGTACCGCTTTTAAGGGGTCATTTAAGCCCTAAATCGTATTTATTTGATCAAATATTGCCCTAAATCGTTCCTTTTGTCATTTTAGGTACTTTTGAGGAGAAATCTGGAAAAGGAAGCATTTTGGACGTTTTTGGAGCATAAAAGTGAAGAAAACGACACAGTCTCAAAATTGTGCTGGAAATTACCTTTGACGGCGTCAGGATTTGTTCTGGACGGCGTCATGGCTTGGCAAAAGTGGTGGATGTGAAAATTTACTCATGATAAGCCAGAGAAATTGCATGAGAATTTTGACGGCGTCACCCTTTAATCTGATCAAGGTCATCACAGCTTAATTTAAAGAGGGGCGGCGTCACGCCTAATTCTGACGGCGTCAAGCCTTGATAAGCCAGAACGGATTTTTGGAGAGCTAAAGAGGGACGGCGTCAAGAAGGCCATCCGGGAACCCTAAAAGCGGCGAGGTGACGGCGTCACACTCCATAACGTGACGCCGTCAGATCTGAAAGTCTATATATAGTTTTCTAATTTTTTGTCATTAGGGTGGAACTTATTGAGGAACTTTGTGTGTAAGAACCCTAAGACAATTTTAGCAGCTTTTTCAAGGCTTTTTGCCTTGAGATCTTCCATGTTACATTGAAGATAAGTTATCAATTAATCATTCAATATGTCTATGTGTTGTTTGATTCTATCTTGTTCTTGTCTTTTGTTTAACATGCTAGGCTAGATTTATCTTGTGTTTGCTTAGATCTAATGAAACCTAGCTATTGATTATTGGTTATTAGTGTGCTATTAGTTGTATTGGATGATTGTTCATCTATGTTAGGCTTAAGAAAACTGGCTAACTTCCTATTCGGTAACTTGCTTGAACGTCTTAAGAAACATGAACCAATGCGTACTAAGGTTTTTATGGTTGTATTTAATGCACAAGCGAATTCTAGTGATCCCATGTTAGGAGCTTCCTAGCCGGCTCGACATAGGAGTGAAGTAGGAGCTTGTAGAGTTGGGGAAGTACGTACGCCACCCCACGATTGGTATTAAGGAATACACCCGTCATCCACGCAATTAATACACACTAATTAACCGGTAAAAGATAGTTAGGGAGTAAGGAAATCTAAGTAAACACATTCCTCTCCATATAAGTTTTACCACCTTTTCATTTTCTGTTATTTTATTTTATTTGCATTTGTAGTAATTTGGGTTAGTTGATTAGCAACTAATTCCGCCCACTCTTTCAAACCCGAGATTTTACTTGCTTTCATAAAAAAATATAAAAACATAAAAAAAGAATCTTCTCTCACCCTTAGACCTATTAGAGTAGTTTTTCATACCTAACGAACACTATTCCCTGTGGAGAACGATCAATCCCCCGTACTTACCACTACACTATACTACATCGGTCAGGTACACTGCCTGGTGGGGTTGTAAGCCTCTTGAGATCCCTCGAGAGGTAAAACCTGTTGTAAGGTTGCAAAACCACGCATCAAGTTTTTGGCGCCGCTGCCGGGGAATAGTTATTGTTTAGGTTGAATTTTTATTTTATAGGTCTACTCACTAGATTCCTTTCTAGTGAGATTTTTATTTTTCTAGGTTTTCTTTAGTCTATCTTTTTCCGCTCTATCCATTGCTCAAATCTTCCTTGGCCATCATGGTAAACGAAGATTTCTCCAATCTCAGAGTCACCAGGAGTCGTAGTTCACTAAGCGACCTTATTCCACCCTACGCAGAACCTGATAGGGAAATGCGAAGATTAAGGCGACTCTTTGCAACACCCGAACCATCTGGCATTGCCATCGACTTTGATGATGCCCTCTCCGAGGAAGAATCCAATCATCATTCTACACCTCCTAGCCCTCAACCCAATCACAATATGGAGATTCCCGAAATCCCAATCCCTAAATGTCTCAAGGACTACTCTTCTCCCACCCCTCGTGGTTTTTCCAATGCTATCGTTTTTCCAAATGAACGCACGGATGGGGTCTTGCGTGCAACTGATATTTGGCTGGTCCAAAGTGTATGCAAGTTTCACGGATTGAAAACTGAAGATCCAATCCAACACATCAAGGACTTCCTGAAAATAGTGGATACCCTCCATACGGACGGAGCCACTAGAGATACCTCCCGGCTGCGATTCTTTCCCTTCACCCTTCATGAAAAAGCCAGAGACTGGTATAACCAGCTTCCCTCCGAATCCATTTTCACATGGGAACAGCTTGTTTCAAAATTCTATGAGAAATTCTTTCCAATAGGAAGAACTTCAACATTAAGAGACGAAATCTTCCGCTTCCACGTTGGACCAGCTGAACCCATTCACGAATCCTGGATCAGATTTAAAGATCTGATTAGACACGTCCCTCACCATGGCATTGAACTCTGGCTTCTTGTCCAAATCTTTTATGATAGCGTCCCTAAAAGCGACCAATTTGGCATTAATAGTTCGATAAAAGGAAAAATAGCCAACCTAAGCGCTGAGGAAGGATGGAATAGAATTGAGGAATACGCAAATGATCAAGACGATACCTGGGATGAACCCGATTCGATCATGAGCATTTCCAAGATCATGAAAGAGCCTCCTTTTGCTAGCCGGTTGAGTAGAATGAATTATCAAGTCTCTTATTTAGACAAGTCACAACCAACTAAACGGTTGTCAAACCCATACTTGATCTGTGACCAATGTGGTGGCCCGCATGAAGTGGAGGAATGCGGGGATGATACCACCACCGAACAAGCATGCTTGTCAAGCCCCGACATCTTCGATGATCTTTCGCTCTTAACTTTCTACCAAAACAATGATTTCACCCCTTGGGGAAATCTTGTGAGAGAAGAGGGAGGGGGAGAATATCCTGACTATAAGGTTAGGAGCACTTTTGAGGATGATCTTGGGCATTTCACGTTTGAAAAGAATTTGCAACTAAATGGTCTCGACAACCTCATCAATAGCCAACAAAATGACATAAGGGCCATATTCGCAGAACTCAACGCCACTCTCGACGGCCTTGGTGAACCTCAAAGAGATCCCTTACTCGCCATCACCACTCGTGCTGGAACAACTACTAAGGATCCTCCCTACCCAGCTCAACAATCTAACGTCATGGAACCCAACACTCCTCATGAGGAGGAAGATAATGTGAACGATGAGAATCCCGAACAAACCCCTCCGGTAACTCCCTCTCCACCTACTCTAACCAAACAGCCCATTGAAGTCCCATACCCGTCCCGTCTCAAGAATCAAAAGGTCGAAAATGATAATAAAAGATTCCTGTCATATTTGAAGAATTCGGTCGTCACCATACCCCTTCTTGATGCATGCTACCATATGCCCAAATATAGTACATACTTCAAGAAGTTGCTAACCAACAGAAAAGGGCTCGAGGGTCTTGTAACCTTAGGAGAAGAATGTTCTGTGGTGACTCAACGAGGGCTGCCAAAGAAGGTGGACGATCCAGGTAGTTTCACCCTACCCTGCTCAATAGGATCTCTTTCAGTCAAGAATGCTTTAGCCGACTTAGGAGCAAGTATCAATCTTATGCCGCATTCCATGTTCCTTAAATTAGGGTATTCTGGGTTGAAACCAACCCGTATGAACATCCAACTAGCCGATAGATCAGTCAAATACCCCTTAGGAATATGTGAGAATGTGCTGGTTAAAGTAGGGAAGTTCAAATTTCCAGTTGACTTCGTCATCTTAGAGATGGAAGAAGACGACTTAGTGCCCATCATTCTGGGGAGGCCATTCCTTGCAACTGCTCGTGCTGTTATTGATGTTCACGACGGCAAACTGACCTTACGAGTGGGGACCGATAGCTTAACCTTCGACATCAAGGACACAATGAATCTTTCTCTCGAAGCAGATAATCAGCTGTATTTCATCGAAGAAATCGATGAACTATCCGACGAGATTGACAATTGTATAGATGAACAGATGGAAGCTGGTTGGTTGCGAGATGAAGCTTTCTTACCCATCTTAGAGCAGGAGAAGGCTATGGATGTAAACGCAGTCTCCTTCTACCCCAGACAAGAAATCGAACAGCTTGAGCTTCGTAAACCCGAGAACAAACTTAAACCCTCCATCATCGAGCCACCTGCGGTAGAACTCAAGGAACTCCCAAACAACCTTGAATATGCTTTCCTCCAAGGGGAAGATCAACTTCCGGTAATCATAAGCTCTTCCTTGAAAAGTGAACAAAAGGATAAACTCTTAGGAGTTTTAAAAAAATATAAAGGAGTTATAGCATGGAGTGTAGCCGACATCAAGGGGATTGACTCTACTTTTTGCACGCATAAAATCCTCATGGAGGAGGATTATAAACCCACCGTGCAACCTCAAAGGCGAGTAAACCCCAACATTAAGGAAGTCGTAAAAAAGGAAGTCATTAAGCTCCTAGATGCAGGGCTAATTTACCCAATTTCGGACAGTCCATGGGTAAGTCCTGTACAGGTTGTACCAAAAAAGGGAGGAATGACAGTAGTAAAGAACGATAAGGATGAGTTAGTGCCTCAACGAACAGTAACTGGATGGCGTGTGTGCATCGATTATAGGAAGTTGAATGATGCAACCCGAAAAGATCATTTCCCTCTCCCATTTATCGACCAAATGTTGGAAAGGTTAGCAGGGCATGAGTACTACTGCTTCCTAGATGGGTTCTCAGGGTATTTCCAAATCCCTATCGCTCCTGAGGACCAAGAAAAGACTACGTTTACATGCCCTTATGGCACCTTCGCCTACAAGCGAATGCCCTTTGGACTATGTAACGCCCCCGCCACTTTCCAGCGCTGCATGACGGCAATCTTCCATGAGTTAATGGAAGACAGCATGGAGGTCTTCATGGATGATTTTTCAGTCTTTGGAAACTCTTTTGATCGTTGTCTTGCTAACCTTGATAAAATGCTCAAACGTTGTGAGGAGACTAACTTGGTACTAAACTGGGAAAAGTGCCACTTTATGGTGAAAGAAGGGATTGTGCTAGGGCACAAAATTTCAGGAAGTGGAATTGAAGTAGACCGGGCAAAAATTGAAGCTATATCCAAACTTCCCTATCCAACAACTGTCAAGGCAATCCGTAGCTTTTTGGGTCATGCTGGCTTCTATAGGAGATTCATTAAAGATTCCTCAAAGGTAGCTAAACCAATGACTCAGTTGCTCATGAAGGATGCCCCGTTCGACTTCTCTCAAGAGTGCAAGGATGCATTCGATCGACTGAAGCAGGAACTTACCCAAGCTCCAATTATGGTCACCCCTAACTGGGAGTTACCCTTTGAAATCATGTGCGATGCTAGTGATTATGCTGTTGGAGCAGTATTAGGCCAAAGGCTTAACAAACACTTCCAGCCAATATACTACGCTAGCAAAACCATGAATCCTGCTCAAGAAAACTACACTACCACTGAAAAGGAATTACTAGCCGTGGTATTTGCTTTTGATAAGTTTCGCCAGTATCTTGTCCTTTCTAAAACGGTTGTTTTTACGGACCATTCAGCTATTCGATATCTTTTCGCTAAACACGATGCTAAACCACGGTTACTTCGTTGGATCCTACTATTGCAAGAGTTCGATGTTGAGATTCGTGATAAGAAAGGAGCAGAGAATCTTGCGGCTGATCATCTCTCTCGTCTCGAAAACCCCAGCCTCGCTGAATCTGACAAGAGTGAGATTCGGGAGTCATTTCCTGAGGAGCAGCTCATGTCAATAAATGATTCTGAACCTTGGTATGCAGATTATGCTAACTACCTGGCAAGTAGAGTCATCCCTGAGCATATGAGCAGGCATGAAAAAAAGAGGTTCTTCAATCAATTAAAGTACTACTTTTGGGATGAACCTTTCTTATTCCGAAGATTTCCGGATCAGGTAATCAGGCGTTGTGTTTCGGAAAAAGAGGCTGTCAGAATTATGAAAGAGTGTCATGCAGGTCCATCGGGAGGACATCACGGAATGAACACTACTGCACGAAAGGTCTTCGACGCAGGATTCTATTGGCCTACAATATTTCGTGATGTAAAGGGAATGATACAGACTTGTGACGCGTGTCAAAGAGCTGGGAATATCTCTAGGAGGGATGAAGCCCCACAGAACTATATACTAGTTTGCAAGGTTTTCGATGTTTGGGGAATTGATTTCATGGGACCCTTCCCATCTTCAGGAGGGAATGAATACATCTTAGTGGCAATTGACTATGTTTCGAAATGGGTGGAAGCGCAAGCCCTTAGGACTAACGACGCTAGGGTAGTCATTCATTTCTTAAAAAAATTGTTCGCTAGGTTCGGAATTTCGAAGGCTCTTATTAGCGACAGGGGAACCCATTTTTGCAATTCGCAAATGGAGAAAGTTATGAAAAGATATGGAGTCTCTCACCGATTCTCCACCGCTTACCATCCTCAAACCAATGGTCAAGTCTAAAACACTAATAGAGCCATAAAGAGAATACTAGAGAAAACGGTCAATCAAAACAGAAAAGATTGGTCTTTTAAGCTCGATGAAGCTTTGTGGGCATTTCGAACCGCTTATAAGACACCAATCGGGACAACCCCATTCCGTATAGTATATGGCAAGGCATGCCACCTTCCAGTAGAACTGGAACACAAGGCGTATTGGGCACTTAAGGCTTGTAATTTGGATTATACGGTTGCGGGAACAAATAGATTCTTACAGCTCCAAGAGCTCGATGAATTGAGATTAGAGGCTTATGAATCTTCCATTACATACAAAGAAAGGGCAAAAAGATGGCATGACCAACGGATTAAGAGACCAAAGGAGTTTTCAGAAGGAGACAAGGTCTTACTATATAATTCTCGCTTAAGACTATTTCCTGGAAAACTTAAATCTAGATGGTATGGACCTTTTACCGTAAGGAGCTCCTCTAAAACCGGAGCCGTTGTGTTGATTGACGACGAAGATAGAGAATTCACTGTGAATATACAACGAGTCAAGCATTATCAAGAGAATGGTAATGAAATGATCAATGAGGAAGACATAACTTTTGATGAAGAAATCACGTAATGTACGTGACTTTGAGTCTAGCTACAAGACTCGTTAATAAAGAAAAGCGCTTCTTGGGAGGCAACCCAAGTTTTATTTGCTTTGTGTGTTTATTTGTTTGTTTGATTTTATTTGTTTCCGTATGTATGCTTAAATTTTATTATTATTGATTCATGTTCAAAACTAATTTGTGAAAATGCTTTATTTTGTTTTTAACTTCGTCTTAACTACATATAAAGGTATTTTGCAAAAGTTAAGTGTAAGGGAAATCCAAATCGGTTTATTAGAACACAAATAAACATGAATCGTAATAATAATAAATGAACATACATATTAGTATTTGTTTGAGTCAAATGCTTGTATCGAGTCATAATGATGTTTTGCAGGAATTCCAGGAAGTAAGGTGTAGGTTTTTCCAAAAATTTTCCGGAAACGTAACATGAGAATTCTGTCAGATCATTTCTGACGGCGTCAGGCTTTACAACCTGACGGCGTCAGGTTTAATTTTCTGAAAATTTTTGAAAGTTTTGTTTTCATAAAAAGTTTTTATTAAATCTATAACTTATAATCTCCAGGAATCTACAAAATTATCATTCCACAAGCATTATATCCTTATATATAGAGTTTATCCCGCCGATGTTATGCAGGTTTTCGTGTTTGTTTTCTCAGGTTTAACAGGTTATTTTGGACAAGGAAATGTTTTGGATCAAGCTTTTGGCGATGCATTAGTCATGGAGCTTCAACATTCTCTTGGAAGAAGATTTAACCGTGTTACTTCATTAACCACCAAGCGAATCAGGGGAGTATTTGATTTCATTCTTTTACTTTTTTCTTTTACATCTTGTTATTTGAACATTGGGGACAATGTTCATCTTAAGTGTAAGGGGGGGGGGGGGTTAAAAGTACGATTAGAGAATGCTATTACGCTTGTAAGGGGGGGGTAATAGTAGATGTGTAATAAAACTGAGAGAAATACCTGTTAGGGCAATTTTAGTGCCAAATTTAAAATTTTTTACAACATATAGGAGTGAAACTTTGATCTTAATAAGCGTCTCACGGATAGGAGTTATATGACTAGCACAAAAACCATACCACTAAAAAAATTTTCCACCCCAAATATGTGAGGTTCGCCCTAGAATTGGTAGGAAAAGCATTTATGCTATGATGTGTGTACCGGTAGCACTTAGATTCTAGAACTTGCGTTAGGACCATTCCAAGGCCACAAGTGAGACTACATTCGTGTAGTTAGATTTACTACATGATAAGAGGCATTAGGATTAACCCATTGTTTTACACCTGTGTTTTTGTTATAATTACGTTGGCTACATTGGTCAAGTAATTCTCCCACACCCTTTGCGTTGTACTCATTTTTAGTACACGATACCCCTAGTACACCCCTCAGAGCCTATCTTTTCGTTTCAACCTTTAAGCATTTTACTTAAAGGAAGAATTTGTTACACCCCACTAAAATGTACACCCAAATCGCCTTAGCCTACCTTGCATGCACTCATCTTTAGTGCATTATTGTGACAACATTTGTTTAAACCCAAGTTAATTATCTAATTGATTACATGGTTGCTAAGTCGAGTCATATCCTTGTACATATTGTTTTGGGATGATTGGGACTCATGGGTAAAGTACTAGTGTAATGGAGTAATGGGGAAGAACATCATTTATTACCCCCATATGTGCTAAATATTTTTAAAAGTACTCCAAGTGTTTTAATTATCTTAATTCGAGTCGTTAGAATAGTTATTTGTAAAGTTATGTAAAAGTTCAAGTGTAAGGGGAATGCAACGCCCCTATGATGTATTATTTTGGATGGTAGGGCAAGAATGTATGAAAAAAAAAAAAAAAAAAAAAAAAAAAAAATCGAAAAATCAAGAAAAATACAAAAAATGAGAAAAAGAAAAGTAGAAAAAAACATACGGACTACCATCCCGTTTCATTTTATGTTTGTTTTATGTTTTTATTATTTTGTTTTTAGCTTAAATCGAGTCGAGTCTTGGCTTAGCAACATTGTATAGTACATGTAATTGATCAAGATCTTTAACTCGCCACCAGTAAAATATCCTTTATCCAACAAATCCGTGTTTTCCTTTTCCCTACACCTAACGTTATAACCCATTTAAAAGCCCTCTTTGATAGTTTATCTTAGGTGCTTACGCCTAGTGGAGGAGGTTTTCGATCCTTTCCCAAGCCTATGGTAATCTATTTGCTATGACAGGTAGTGAGAGATATTATCCGTTTTCATTTATGAGATTTATTTTGATGACACTTGAGAGATGTGAGTATCTAAACACAACTTGTGAGGTGCTAGTTTGTAATCTCCGTGCTTATTATGATTGAAGTGGAACGATTATTTGTTGCAATTACTTTTATATTAGCATTAAATGACCCCTAACTTGTATTTTGATTAGAATAAAAGCGCATTTGCTTGAGGACAAGCAAATCTCAAGTGTAAGGGTATTTGATGAAGCGAAAAGTGTACCGCTTTTAAGGGGTCATTTAAGACCTAAATCGTATTTATTTGATCAAATATTGCCCTAAATCGTTCCTTTTGTCATTTTAGGTACTTTTGAGGAGAAATCTGGAAAAGGAAGCATTTTGGACGTTTTTGGAGCATAAAAGTGAAGAAAACGACACAGTCTCAAAATTGTGCTGGAAATTACCTTTGACGGCGTCAGGATTTGTTCTGGACGGCGTCATGGCTTGGCAAAAGTGGTGGATGTGAAAATTTACTCATGATAAGCCAGAGAAATTGCATGAGAATTCTGACGGCATCACCCTTTAATTTGATCAAGGTCATCACGGCTTAATTTAAAGAGGGACGGTGTCACGCCTAATTCTGACGGCGTCAAGCCTTGATAAGCCAGAACGGATTTTTGGAGAGCTAAAGAGGGACGGCGTCAGGAAGGCCATCCGGGAACCCTAAAAGCGGCGAGGTGACGGCGTCACACTCCATAACGTGACGCCGTCAGATCTGAAAGTCTATATATAGTTTTCTAATTTTTTGTCATTAGGGTGGAACTTATTGAGGAACTTTGTGTGTAAGAACCCTAAGACGATTTTAGCAGCTTTTTCAAGGCTTTTTGCCTTGAGATCTTCCATGTTACATTGAAGATAAGTTATCAATTAATCATTCAATATGTCTATGTGTTGTTTGATTCTATCTTGTTCTTGTCTTTTGTTTAAGATGCTAGGCTAGATTTATCTTGTGTTTGCTTAGATCTAATGAAACCTAGCTATTGATTATTGGTTATTAGTGTGCTATTAGTTGTATTGGATGATTGTTCATCTATGTTAGGCTTAAGAAAACTGGCTAACTTCCTATTCGGTAACTTGCTTGAACGTCTTAAGAAACATGAACCAATGCGTACTAAGGTTTTTATGGTTGTATTTAATGCACAAGCGAATTCTAGTGATCCCATGTTAGGAGCTTCCTAGCCGGCTCGACATAGGAGTGAAGTAGGAGCTTGTAGAGTTGGGGAAGTACGTACGCCACCCCACGATTGGTATTAAGGAATACACCCGTCATCCACGCAATTAATACACACTAATTAACCGGTAAAAGATAGTTAGGGAGTAAGGAAATCTAAGTAAACACATTCCACTCCATATAAGTTTTACCACCTTTTCATTTTCTGTTATTTTATT
The DNA here is from genome assembly GCA_021014915.2 of Artemisia tridentata subsp. tridentata. Taxonomy (NCBI): domain Eukaryota; kingdom Viridiplantae; phylum Streptophyta; class Magnoliopsida; order Asterales; family Asteraceae; genus Artemisia; species Artemisia tridentata. The sequence goes on along the minus strand of CP139505.1, from coordinate 4,067,801 downwards.
TTATTTGCATTTGTAGTAATTTGGGTTAGTTGATTAGCAACTAATTCCGCCCACTCTTTCAAACCCGAGATTTTACTTGCTTTCATAAAAAAATATAAAAACATAAAAAAAGAATCTTCTCTCACCCTTAGACCTATTAGAGTAGTTTTTCATACCTAACGAACACTATTCCCTGTGGAGAACGATCAATCCCCCGTACTTACCACTACACTATACTACATCGATCAGGTACACTGCCTGGTGGGGTTGTAAGCCTCTTGAGATCCCTTGAGAGGTAAAACCTGTTGTAAGGTTGCAAAACCACGCATCACTGATAAAGGGCTTCCAATTGATACTTCACGTACACATCATTATGTTGATTCCGATGAATCATAATCATCAGGGGAGAGAAATGTGTACATCGAGGACATAACTGGGATGCATTTCAAGTTTTACGAGTTGTTGGTGGTTGTTGATCAAGAAAAGATGGCTACAAAAAGCCTATCGCAAATCTGACCCTTTCGCAATTGGTTGAACTCTTTCGCAATTGGTCCCTTTCGCAATTGGTCCCTTTCGCAACTGGTCTCTTTCGCAATTGGCCTTTTTCGCAATTGTTTCTCGGACAAAGACTATCGCATTTGGTAAGATGAAGATGTTGATACTCTATTCCCCCGAACAGCAGGGCACTCAGGGCACTCATAAGTATGGTTGTCAGTTTGGGGGAGAGCACTAATTAGGGGAGAGCACTAATTAGGGGAGAGCACTCAGGACCCACAGAATTAAACCCTAATTAGATTTGCTCATATAGTTCTTCTGCAAGTAAAGAAATGAAAGCTGAGAAGATTCTGCAAGCTGAACGAAGTAATGAAGTTTGAAGATCATTCTCATGTTTTGTATTGAATTCTACTTGTAGGGAACGTTGTAAGCAATTCCCGTATAACATCACTTTGGGGAGAGATTGTTAGCCTTTAAAGTTATGTTATAGTAGGGAATTGCAATAGAATAAAGTACAAGGTCTAGTTTTGCCATTTGTGTAAAGTTAGGCTTGTAAAATAGTATAAATACCCTCCTAGTCTCAACTAGGAGGGTGGGATTCTCAGTTTGTAATAAGGTGTGTGTGTTTTTCTTTACTTTCTCTCTCTAGAAAAACACACACACCTCCCCATTCAATAATCTAATTCTACCATGTTTAACCTTTATTTCGAGTTTCCCCAACCTCCTGAACGTGAATCTTGTCATAACAGGTAGGCAAGTCCTCGCTTCATAGGCTGCAATGCAATAGTTGATTAACTTCCGAGATGATGGACTGAATTTGAAGGTTTTTTCAAAAGCTATCTGTTTATTATTAGGGCTTAGAGCTTCTGTTACTTGACTATGTAAGTTTATGTGTCATCATATTGATTTGCTTAAATGGTATATTATGAGGTTGTCGAACTTGAAGTTAACAATGCTGCATTTATATGTGTCACTTTAAGATATTGATCGGGCATATGTAGGATTGTAGGCTACCTGTTTATGCTGGGTGTGTTCAGACATGTGATAGCTGTCTTTAATGGGGTTGACTTCTTTAATGTGTTATTCTGATCTAATGTTCTATGTCATATCTTTAATCCTTGGGTTGCATCTTTCTTAGTAAGGTTTCCAAATTTTGTTTAAGTTATTGAGTAATATTAATGATTTTATGAATGGCTTCTGTTACTTCATTTGCTATCACTTTTATTCTAAGAACTGTTCTGGAATTTGTAACATGCATTTCTCTACAGTCCAGTTTGACTTTCAAAAGTTTTCCCTTTCTTTATTGAAAATATTTTTTTAAAGAGATCTAGTGAATGTGGCAAAATGGTAAGGCTATGTAACCTCTCATAATTTTCCCTATGAATAGTAAATGCTAATAAATGATTAATAAATCATTACGTTATTTAATAAACATTTCTACTGGTAACAAATTTTTTTTTGTTATTTATGCTACACTATTTAAATCATAACGATACTTGTGATTACCGATTACCTAGAAACGATGCTTACACACGAACCTTGATAGTCTAAAATCGCGAAATTATCTAAAACCATTAACGTTTAATACTTAACGTTTATACGTTTCGTCCATTAACCGAACGTGATCAAATACATTCCCGAGCTCACAAAAATTTTCACGAGTACTCAGTAACTACATTGGGCCTCGACCCAATACCCAGATGGACTGTCAGATCATTGGGCCTTAGCCCAATATTTCGGCAAACCCAACACAACAAACGGACCTTTAAGTATTTTTTTTTCTTGCTTCTTGGACTAGCCCACCAACGAGCCCAAATCACAAACCCAAATCCAATTCTACAAAATTTTAACTTATAAAAACGCAACGAGGGACGTTTACTTTGCCACGATTTCTCCCAATTCGACTTAACAACCATGTAATTATTTTACATGACTAAATTCTCAACCTAGCCGAGAATCGAGCGTGACAAACTTTGTGTGATGATTCGAACATTTGCTTGTTTAAAATCCCTCAAAGCTCGGCCTATGTATCATAGATCGACAAAACTCAAGGACTCATTTTTATTTATAAGTCATATGCATTCGACCCACAAACAACTCCACTCGAGCCACAAATGATCTCGAACACGTTTTCTATATCACCTCGATCGTTAGGAGTCACAAACGAACCTTACACTAAATTCTTGATCACGTATAAAATGTGTTAAAACCTTGAAGTATTCGACCAAGCCACAAAACACAACATGTAAAAACTCACTTTGTCTCTTTCCTTTTGGATGTGAGCGCCGGCTAATAGCATCAAAAAGAGCCATCATTTGGGTTACTAGCACACTCCAAGATGACTAAACAATGACACTCACTGCTACTCTTGTACACACTCGAGATGGTTCATCATTTCCTTCATACTAACACTCAATGGATTGCCTATAAAATCACCCTCAATCATGCGGCATTCAACCATCCACAAACAAAATCCAACTCAAAATATCTCTAAGTCTTTTCATTGATGAAACCCGCCTAGCTTAGCCTAAAGTTCAAGACATTCGAGCAAAGCCAAGGATCATATTAAACTCACTCCTAAATCTTTGAAGTGCAAAGAATAGAGCTACACCATCCTTTCGGCCTAACTCAGTTCGACTTGGTGATTACGCCCCACCTTTTGAGGTGAAGTGAGTACCTTTCGAACTTTTTCTTATGATTATATATTTTTATAATTTCATTTCTATCGTAAACCATTTTACTTTAGGCAAATATTTCGTTAAATATATTAACAACACCCATAAGTAAATCGACACCTTAAATATTTGCTATACTAACTAACGAGAGAAACATTTATTCGAACCTTATATAAACATGCTAACCTTAAAAATTACACGTTACATGTCACATTGGCCACTTTTGAAATTCATTAAAACACTTAGAAAATTTTTGAACTTTAAAACAGTTTTCATAATGGCCAAGTCGCGATAACTTTGACCTCGTATCTCACAAACTCGACACACAATACCTAAGTTTTATAACTCGACCTAATAATCGTGCTACCAAACTTACGGGTTGCATATTCCTTTCGACCTAGTAAACTCATGTAATGCCTAAATAAACCCCAAAGTAAAACTCACTCGCCACAGTTTTAAGAACTTAAAATGTGTAACGAGTGGGCTTAAAGCCCAATAAGCTACTTTTAAGCTTATCGTATAAGCTGATGGTATAAGCCCTTTTGTTATGTTTTTATAACCCATCAATGAGCCCAAAGTCAAGCCCAAACCCCCTCCAAAACCATTGGATCGAAAACCCATAATGGGCTACACATTTAGCTCGTTAAAAGCCCATAAGCTGAAAAATAAGCTTTCGATAATAATAAGCAGTTTGTATAAGTTACAAAAGCTATTTTAAACTTAGTTATGAAATAAAAATGATAAACTTTGATTTTTATAAATTTTGGACTCGATTTGCAAAGGTTTGCTAACCGAGGGACTAAAATTGTCAAATTGGAAACTTACGGTAAACATTGTCATTTTTAACATCTTGTGATGAAAACTATAAATTTAAGAACTTTTGGGTATAATATGTAAATAATAAATGTTTTGGACTTAAAGTGTAACAAAACTTAACCGAGGACTAACGGTGCAAATATTATGCCGTTAGGGTCAAAAGTGTAACTTTGTGAAACTTAAAGGTTATTTCAAAAATAATTATAAGTTTATATCATTACTTTATAAACTCGTCAATCGACGTTAACGACGTTATTTTCACTATAATTATATGCATATATATATTTATAACTTATAAATATATATATATATATATATATATATATATATATATATATATATATATATATATATATATATATATATATATATAATATATATATATATATAAAACATAACCGCTTAACGAAACGTTAAACCTATAACGTAACATAACATCAACCAACTTTGATTTACCAACGACGATTTCCTCATCGATCTTATATACTCCTGACAAACGAAAACTTACTCAAGAGTTATATATATGTGTATATATATATATATATATATATATATATATATATATATATATATATATATATATATATATATATATATAACTTTAGTTTTGAACTTTAAACATTTAAACACACATGTTTTAAATGTTACGAATTAATCATCAAATCGATAAAACCCTAAACGTTATGATTCGCGATAAACCAAACTTAGACTATCAAACCACTAAAACTTGCCATATATTATTTAGGTCGTGTGTTGAAGCCGTTTCCTTTCATCGTTTGAGTAACGATACTACTACCACTACTGTACTACAAGGTGAGTTCATAGCCCACACTTAAACTTATAAATCTTTTGTGGGGAGATACATGCTACAAACCTGAACACAAACTTTTTGTATGCTGTGACTGTTATTATTATTACTTAAGTAGCTATTGCCAAAAGTCCCTCAATCATGAACCTTAATCACTTACGAGTGAACGTAAATAATTGTGAATAGATCTATTTGGGACTGACAATCCCCGTTTGGGTCTGCTAGGATGAGCCACCCAGACGCACTTTATTTGAACAAACTTATGGGTTATTGGCAAATACCCATCTCGAGGGCCTATATACTTTACATCATATTTGATGCCTGTTAAGCGTTGCGTGTCATGAGCTTAATGCAATAATAACTTGATTTTAACTTGTTAATTGTAATTCGATGCAATTAACACTTATACTTGTGTTCAAACTATTAAACTTAAACCTATGAATATCACTCAACTTTTGTTGACTTTTAGCATGTTATCTCAGGTAACTAAAGGCTGGAACTCAAGGCACGGAGTGGGCATTAAACCCTGTATGGGTGGTTTAAATAAATGTTTTATCATTCAAATCTAAATAAACGTGTTGACTATGAAACATCTTTGTATTTTAAATGTTTGTATTTTGAATGATAAACTTAAAACGTCTTTCTAAAGTCATTTTCTATGATTATGACGAAAGATCCTCTACGTAACACCTAATTAAGTCTTCCGCTGTTGTTATCCGAAATTGGGGGTGTTACAGATTGGCATCAGAGCTCATGGTTATAGAGAAACAGATGTATTTTAAACATTGGACTATAACTACATTTTTTTTAAAACGGACCATTGTAAAGAAAAACCAACTTATGCCCTCCGTGCCTACACACTTCCAACATTTTTAGATGTTGCTTACTATACGAGTGATGCGCGTGTGCGAGTGCTCTAATTTATACCCACGGTATGTCGTTGTGGTTTTAGCAGTCTTCAAGTTTTAAATTTATATTTAGCCGACTTATCAATAACACACACACTTTAACGAGCAGTGTACCCGGTCAGTATGTATATAATGGTAAGTAGAGTGTCGATCACTAAGAGTGGAACGTATTATCTAGTTATTCTAATCAGTATTTTAATATCTTAAGTTAGCTATACAACCTATTCTAACGCAAGGGGGTTCAGCCTGAGAGACTGGCAAGTTTTGGTTGCAATTAAATAATAAACTAAACTAATGAGCACGAATCAGCGATAGACATGCACGTACACAGATAAATACTCGAGACAATAAGAAGACCTGTCCTGATGATTAAGTAGATTGTCACTTGTTTTATTGATAGTTTTATATGAAGTGTATGTAATTAACCCTTTCTCGTTGGCCCTAATCTTATCGGCGAGAAATCCCTTAATGATTACTTATGTCTAAAAGTTATTCCTAAGTGATCAATTTATTAACAACCGTGGGAGCCACATTCTCTTCCGTAGTCAAATGCGCAGGCCACTAATAAACACAGAGGTTATCAATGCACTAATAAGTAGTAACCAAAGACATCAACATATAAACTTTAATTGATGGGAAAACAGTTTTAAGGGAGTGTAATCTTTCTCCTCACATTACACAAGCCACCAATCCTGATGAATTAAAGTTTACTAACACAATAAAACAAAACTACTTAATGAATTAAACACATGCAGGACCTTCTTACAGCTCTTGTATCTTCGTTCGGGTGTGTCTTGTGCTGCCTAATCGACTGAATTCGGCCTTAGGTTTCTGTGGTCTTCGTACCTTGTATATATTATGTGCTACGAAATTCGTCTGGTCTTGGGTATTTATAGTTTCTGTCTGAGGGTAAGATGCGGCGCATCTAGTAAGTAGATGCGGCGCATTGACTTAACTTCGCGTGGGGTCCAAGATTAATATATTCAGGAATATTCGTACACCGCCAGAAGATGCGACGTAACTCCATAAATAGATGTGGCGCATGTCCTCTTGTATCTTGGATCGTATCTGGTGAAATCTTGATAGTGATGCGCCGTATGTAATAAGTGAGATGCGGCGCATCTGGAGCAGATTTGTCTTGATCTTGTACATTTCAGTAGACTCTTAACTTCTTGCATGTTTTGCTCCATAATTAGTCTAAAATCGCCAAGTTTCACCAAATGCTTGTTTTTACCTGAGAATTACAAAAGTAAACAATTAAGTATCAATTCTCACAGATAATATAATAAAACAAGTCAAATAAATAGAATAAATGATGGTAATAAAATGTACTTATTTGAGTTCATCAAATATCCCCTCACTTGAACTTTACTTGTCCCCAAGTAAACCTCAAAATTAATCTTATGAAAATGTATCCTAAAAGATATTAAGATTTATTTTTATATTTAAGCATGTATTCATTTTTATCATAATCACACAACCAAACACTTAACGAATTAGAAGTAAAATAAAATATTTCGATAAAAGCAAATCTAATCGTTTAACTGTCCAGTCGTGACGAATATTCTATCATAAGCTTGGCAAGTATACACATCTCCCCCACTAAAGCCAAGGAATAACAAGTCTAATGCGGTAAAAAGGGTTTTGAGGTTTAAAGGTTAATCATTCTCCTTAATCTCTATCGATCTCAAATTCCAGAAAAGGCGACAAAATCACAAATACATGATCGAATCCACAAACACGATACTTGCAATTGCTCAAATCCTTAACTCGAATAGGCTAAAGATAGGACCAAGTAATCTTTACCAATAATATTATATCAAAAAGGGCGACAAAATCATAAATACATAGCCGAATCCACGACTACGATACTTAAGATTGCTCAAATCCCTAATCTCAATAAATCAAAGGTTTGGATAAAGAATAATATAGGGTATGGATAATATTTGGGATACAAATTGGTGTAAAATGAAAAATAAACAAAACAGATAAATTAAAATCCTAAGTGTGGTTAATCACTATCCCAACCATCCCATGAATAAGACTCATATCATTGAATAACTCACGCTTTAACACTTGAAACACACGCTTTTAGGTAGACATGAATTATACTCAACAAGATCTTAATCAAAGAATAAACCTTAAGTTGGTGTTCCCATAACTGCCAACTCCCATTCAATCCATAGATATAATATACAACAACTAGTGGTGATATCGACCACTTAATACAAAACTTTACATAAGTTGGTTAAAACAAACATCCAACTCTTCCTTCTTCTTTTTTTCTTTTCTTATTTTTTCGATTTTTTTTTCTTCTTTTTTTTTTCTTTTTTTTTTTTTTTTAAACTTGAAACATAAACATAGATGTGTAAAATTTCACCACATCACTATAATGATAATTCTGGATAATTTTTCCATACTTTTCATGACTTCAGAAATAACGGTAATAGTGAAAGTAGTAAACACACGAAAAAAAAAAACTCAAAGATATACAATATTTACTTTCACTCCAATTGCATTGTGCAATTTCCCGACCTAACCAAAGATAATGAATTACGCACGCGAACACAGGTAATGTAAGGAAACACACTTTGCCTAAAGCAATTAACCAACCACGGATTTTAATCTACAGGGTAGGCTAAGGTATAAGGGTGTAACGAAACATTTTAACAAAGGTGTAAGAAACGAAAGGAATGACTCTGAGTGTTTTTCTAGGGGTATCTTACTCTAAAAGTGAGAGTAACAAAAGGGTTTATACGGGGATTAACTAACCAGTGTAGTTAGCTAATATCACATAACATATAAAGGCTATTTGGGTGTAATCCTAGAATTTTACCAATTTAAACAAGTCATTCCAATTATAAAAATAATACTTATTATGGTGGTCTCGAGTAGTATACAAGCCAAGTTCTAAAGTTTACAAGTCACCGGCACACTCATAGATTTGTGAGTTTTTTGAAAATCACAATTTTTGAAAATAACGTCATGTGTGCAGCTATGCAACTTAGATCTTAAACAAAAACATGCTAAAATTTTTTTAATTTTGATATATTAAGCACATTTTAAGCATATTTTGAAAAGTTTAGGACAAGTAAGTGTTAAGTGTTCTAATTCTCCAATCCCCCCACTTAAGTTAAACAACGTCCTCGTTGTTTGTATAAAAGGTTAAAAACTGGAAAATAAAAGAATTAGAACAGAAAAACTCCCCTGAGATTTGCTCGGTATGATCCTCCATTAGTATAAGAGCAAAAATCAACTTCTTGTGGATGAGAACGTTAAAGCTTCATAATTGATGTATCCACAGGAAATGCAGGAATCTATAATACCACCAAGGCTTTAAACACACCTAAGATAAGAAAGTTCAAACTTGCATAATACATTAGTAGTCAGAAAAAAATAAAACATAAAAATAAAAATGAAAATCATCAGGTCAGTCGATGCGCCGTATCTTATGGAAGAAGATACGCCGTATCGAGCCTGGAATAAATACGGATCAGAATAGAAGATGCGCCGCATCCTTAACCAGGGATGCGCCGCATTAAAATAAACTGATAAAAAGTTTTAAAGTCGAAAATAAAAAATGCAGAAAAATAAAGTAAGATATGACCAGTGCTGGAGATGCGTCGCATCTCAGGATTGAGATGCGCCGTATCCTCTGCAGGCCTGACTGACTCGACTCAGAACAGAAAATTAAAAGATAAATCCGGGTTGTCTCCCGGTAAGCACTTGTCTTTATTCCAGAGTCTTCAAGTTAGACTCACGTTCAGCTCTTTAATATCAATCATTGAAGGAGTCGGAAACATCGCGCTCCCTCATCGCCAATTCAGTAATATTGACCACTCCTTGCTCGTCCTTAATTTCCATGCCGTTCTTCTTTAATATCTGTATAAACAAAGTTCTGTCCCTTTCGGGCAAAGATGACAAAATGATAGACGGGAAATTCTTATTATTAAATAGGCATAAATAAGCAAGGTGGGGTGGTAGTTCAATAAACACATCATTATTCAAATTTGTTTTCTCAACTATTCTCCTACGTTTGTTAATTACTACGCAATCATACCACTCATCATCAGAATCATTAACAACATCGCGTCTAAGTTTGGTAGGTACATTAAGGTCAATAAATTCCTCAAAGTTCTCATGATTAGGATTAGTTGAGTTGTTTTGAATCAACGTTTCTCCCATAAGCCTAGCTTCAAGATCGAGGTCCATACGCTCTCTTAATCCTAACATATAGACGCCTATAATTATGCTTTTAACAGGATCTTGGCACTTATAGACTAGTTTATTATTCCCTACCCTTAATGAGATTTTTCTTTTAAACACATCAATCTTAGCACGGGCAGTAGACAAGAAAGGTCTTCCAAGGATTAAAGGAATCTTAACATCCTCGGGCATATCTAATATAACAAAGTCTACAGGGAAAATAAACTTCTCAATCTTAACTAGCACATTATTAGCAATCCCTTCAGGTCGTTTTACCGTTTTATCAGCCAATTCAATAAGTAACTTAGTTGGTGCTAATTTTCCTAGTCCTAGGGTAGTGAATGTCTTAAGGGGCATTACACTAACGCTAGCTCCTAAGTCAGCTAACACATTATTGAAAGATATATCATTAATTGAGCAAGGTAAAGTAAAACTTCCTGGGTCTTTTTCTTTATGAGGCAAGGCATTTAAGTCGGTTGCAGAGCTCTCTTCTTTCATTGTAGCCTTGATCTCCCCTTCAATCTTCGTCTTCTCTTTGAGTAGTCTCCTTAAACTAATTGAAGAATTAAAGAAAAATTCGGGTCTTGCACCATCATTACCATTCATCGGTCTTCTCGGAAAAGGAATGTTAGGAGTGACTTCTTCAGTGGTGCTTATGGCCTTGACATGATCTCTTGGGTTGGTTTCGGTTGAGCTAGGTAAACTTCCATATCCCCTTTCTTGAAGAACTTTGCTCATTTGACCAATTTGTTGTTCCAATGCTTTGATCGAAGCTCCTTGATTTCTTGTAGTAGTGTCCGTTGAAGCTCGGATTTCTTTGATCATATCAGTATTCTCTTCATGTCTTTTAGCAGCATCGGCCATAATTTGCTTTAGAGTGTCATCTAAAGTCTGCCTCCTCTCTTGATAAGCGGGATTAAAGTTGTTCTTTTGATAGAATCCCGGGGTAGCTTCCCTAAATCTTCCTGAAGGTCGGAATGGTTGTCCAAATTGGGTGTAATATGCTTCTTCAAACATCTCACTTTCATTCTTATTCGGGCAATCTTTAGTGTAGTGAGGTCCTTCGCACTTTTCACATCCAACTTGGGCTGCATACACTTTTTCATCACGCTTCTTCATCTCTCTACTAATTTTATCCAATTGAGCTTGAATAGCAGCAATCCCGTCAAAATTAGTGCTGCTCTTAGTTCTAGTAGAGGTCCCATCATGCCATTTTTGAGAATGATCAGCAGCTTCTTGGATAGCTTTCCTAGCATTGGCTGCACTCATTTGAGGCACAGCTCCCTTAGCGTCCAAGATTTGTCTAGTAGGCACGTCCAATCCTTGATAAAACAATATTATCTCCTGCATAGGGGTTAGATAGTGTTGAGGACATTTTACCAGTAAATCTTTAAATCGTTCCCAAGCTTGATAAATAGTTTCATCAGGCTCTTGCTTGAAACTGTTGATAGCCTCCATCTTTTTAGCAGTCTTAGCAGGTGGACAATATCTCTTCAGGAATTTGCTCTTCAAATCTTCCCATGTAGTGATTGAACTAGCAGGTTCATTCCTTAGCCACTTGTTATCAGCTCCTTTTAGCGAGATTGGAAAGATTCTTAGCATGAGTTGATCGTCAGTGACTCCTTCTGAAGTAAACAAATCCGCAATCTCGAGGACCTTTTCAACATGCTCATTTGCATCCTCATGTTCCGATCCACTAAAAGCATTTTCTCTTAGCTCCTTGAGAAACTGACCCTTCAATTCAAACTTTGACTTATCATCAAACTTTGGTCTAGCAACTCCTGAAGTGTAATCAGCACGGGTTTTGTTCATGTATTCCTCCATAGTTGTGTTTTCGCCCATTGTTTCTGTTTCTTCTTCCTCTTTCTCTTCAGAAAAATAATCGAGCTCGAATGAACTTGAGATATCAAAGCTTTTTGTGTTGAAAAGCCTTTTAAGCGAATGAAAAGCTCGTTCAGGATCGTCGAAAGGTTGAATCAAGTTCTTCGTAGAACTCCTGGTCATGCACTTCCTGAAATCAACACAAAAATATCAGTAGGGTATGCTCAAGAAAGTAATATATCAGAAAATTACCAACGAAAACGGAATACGAAAAATTAAAGTTACTGATATCTGCAGACGATGCGCCGTATCCAAAAAGTTGGATACGCCGTATCTTATAATCGTTAAAATTTAATCAGACTTTTATTCAGAAAATAGATACGCCGCTTAGAAATTAGAATGCGCCGTATCAGTTTTAATTATCAAAAATCGATATTTATTAAAAATAAAATGCGTCGTATTAACAAAAGTTAATGCGCCGTATTTTCGTTACGTTTCAAAATACAAGATTTTTGATTCATAAAGATGCGCCGTATCGATAGAGATCGATGCGTCGTATCTGTTTAATAATTCGAAAACTGTTTTTAATTAATTAAAATAATAGATACGCCGTATCTGCTAAAGCAGATGCGTCGTATGGCGTTATCGCTTAGAAATTTTTTTTATTAAAAACAGATACACCGTATCTTGGGGAAAGATGCGTCGTATCGAATTAATTAAACGCGTTGTATTTTAAAAAAAAAATAAACGCAATACGCCGTATCTATGAAAATAGATGCGCCGTATCGTTTGAATAAGCTCAGTACAACGATAGCAGAACACAGAAAGTACGAAAAATAAAAGTAAATAAAAACACACGAAAATAAACACAAATAAAAGCAAACAAATAACACACAAAACAGAAAATATGCAAATAATACAATGAATGCAATTAACCTAATTATATAACACAGTTAGCGGTTAGATTAAAAATTAAAAAGAAAAACCTAATTAAAATACTAATCAAATTAACAGATAATAACAATTCACTCCCCGGCAACGGCGCCAAAAACTTGATGCGCGTGTGCGAGTGCTCTAATTTATACCCACGGTATGTCGTTGTGGTTTTAGCAATATTCAAGTTTTAAATTTATATTTAGCCGACTTATCAATAACACACACACTTTAACGAGCAGTGTACCCGGTCAGTATGTATATAATGGTAAGTAGAGTGTCGATCACTAAGAGTGGAACGTATTATCTAGTTATTCTAATCAGTATTTTAATATCTTAAGTTAGCTATACAACCTATTCTAACGCAAGGGGGTTCAGCCTGAGAGACTGGCACGTTTTGGTTGCAATTAAATAATAAACTAAACTAATGAGCACGAATCAGCGATAGACATGCACGTACACAGATAAATACTCGAGACAATAAGAAGACCTGTCCTGATGATTAAATAGATTGTCACTTGTTTTATTGATAGTTTTATATGAAGTGTATGTAATTAACCCTTTCTCGTTGGTCCTAATCTTATCGGCGAGAAATCCCTTAATGATTACTTATGTCTAAAAGTTATTCCTAAGTGATCAATTTAGTAACAACCGTGGGAGCCACATTCTCTTCCGTAGTCAAATGCGCAGGCCACTAATAAACACAGAGGTTATCAATGCACTAATAAGTAGTAACCAAAGACATCAACATATAAACTTTAATTGATGGGAAAGCAGTTTTAAGGGAGTGTAATCTTTCTCCTCACATTACACAAGCCACCAATCCTGATGAATTAAAGTTTACTAACACAATAAAACAAAACTACTTAATGAATTAAACACATGCAGGACCTTCTTACAACTCTTGTATCTTCGTTCGGGTGTGTCTTGTGCTGCCTAATCGACTGAATTCGGCCTTAGGTTTCTGTGGTCTTCGTACCTTGTATATATTATGTGCTACGAAATTCGTCTGGTCTTGGGTATTTATAGTTTCTGTCTGAGGGTAAGATGCGGCGCATCTAGTAAGTAGATGCAGCGCATTGACTTAACTTCACGTGGGGTCCAAGATTAATATATTCAGGAATATTCGTACACCGCCAGAAGATGCGGCGTAACTCTATAAATAGATGCGGCGCATGTCCTCTTGTATCTTGGATCGTATCTGGTGAAATCTTGATAGTTATGCGCCGTATGTAATAAGTGAGATGCGGCGCATCTGGAGCAGATTTGTCTTGATCTTGTACATTTCAGTAGACTCTTAACTTCTTGCATGTTTTGCTCCATAATTAGTCTAAAATCGCCAAGTTTCACCAAATGCTTGTTTTTACTTGAGAATTACAAAAGTAAACGATTAAGTATCAATTCTCATAGATAATATAATAAAACAAGTCAAATAAATAGGATAAATGATGGTAATAAAATGTACTTATTTGAGTTCATCAACGAGTTCTTAACAAAGTTTAACATATTTACGATTATGTTAATAGCTTACATTTACTATTCGGGATTATTACAGTACTATGTCTTCGAAACCCCATCCCATCGCTGTATCATCTGATTCAGAGAATGAGGATCCTATGCCATTTACCTCAGACTTTGCTACGGCAGCTATACCGATGTCACCTGCTACTGACCGGTACATGGAAAGCCAGCAATTTCTACCGGCATCCGACCTGGAGATTTCCCCTCCAACATCACCCATCCCATCACCTGACCCGATTCGCCGGCATGGACGAGTACGACAACTCCAGCCATATGAACCCGAACCCTTTGACCAACTTTACCGACGCCCCGGAGAAAGTTATGTTCGCAAACACACTCCCCGAAAACGGGTACGTACACCACCAGCACTGATCATACCACCACCGGCCCCACTCATACCAACTTCGAATCCCGTAATATCACCACCCCCAGCTCCTGAGCATTCCAGGACACCACCGCTTACACCACTATCTTCAGTTCCACCACCTACTATCTTCTATCATCAGACCACCACTGTTCCATTACCATCTTCTATTCCACCCCTTGCTTCTCCACCCTCAGCTACTCTCAGCGAGCCTCTGCCACCTTGCAAAAGGACATACCGCTTGGTTCCATCTTTATCGGACCCCTATGCCCAGGTTAGAGATGAGACTACAGTTCGCACCGGGACCCACAAGAGGGTCGATGCTCGCCGATGGTCTTACTTGCTACCTATCATCCGTCACTGGAGAACCCAGGAAGGAGCACCGAGAGGCATGGAACTAGGAGAGAGTTCGGCTACAGCTACTTCGAGTATTCTTCCGGTTACCGGAGAACCCATCCATCACACCATACCTCTATTGGCAGCCAGATTAGTCCGACATGAGGATCGTCTGGATGACATTGCAGAGATTCTTGATGACTTACCACTCGAGCAGATTGACACACTTGGGGAAGAAGTGGAGAACCTTGTGATTGGTCAGTTGGCCATGGAGACAGTCTTCGATCAAGTAGGTACTAGTTTAGAAGAAGCCATTGAGACTATTTCTATACTAGGAGAGGCCACTACTTCGATGCAGACAGTGATCGAGACACTAGACTCTGAGCTTGATCGAGTTAGCTCTCAGGTTCTGATTCTTAGACTTATGGTTGAGGATTCCCAGGCTAGGGAAAGAGCTCGAGACCAGACAGTGGAGACCTGGATGGCAGTGATTGCAGATCTTCAGCGCCGCTTAGATGGTGCACCAGAGGACCATAGATCAGAGATGTGTCAGTATAACTAAGAGATGTCTTAGTCTACCAATGTTGTATTAATAAATAATCTTGTATCTTTATGTTTTGTAAAACAAATCGAACAAGTTATTAATCTGATGTTGTGTGGATGTATTATATTGATGTTGATTTATGTATTCCATGGTTGTTTCTTGCATATGTGTTATGATTTGCCATATATTGTCTCGCGAAATTTTGGTTCATACAGTGCAATTCAATCATTTATGTTCTCATGTGTGTTGTGATTTGATTCAGACATGTTGTGAATGTATTTATGATATGATATTTGCTGTACCTATAGAGATAAACCAGAATTATTAAACTCAATTGTTATGGTTAAAATTATATTATTATAATCCATATCCAATTACCTTCCAAAGTATTCTAACCTAACGTGATCATTATGAGATTTCTAAAAATATGCTTTTGCAATATTGATAGAACTATGGTACGTACAAGGAAAGCAACCTCCGCCGCAAATCATGAAACTTCAACTGCTACGCCTACTATGACTCCAGAAGCTATCCGAAAAGCAATCGCTGACGGTGTAAATGCAGTCTTGGCAGAACAGGCGGCAGCAAATGCTCGCAACAGTGGCACTAGTCTACCGATAGGAGAAAGTGTAACTGCTGCAAACCGCAAGTGTACCTACAAAGATTTCATGAGTTGTCAACCAACTTTCTACAAAGGTACTGAAGGAGTAACTGAACTTGCTCACTGGTTCGAACGATCTGAAACTGTTTTTCAGAGAAGCGGTTGTACCGAGGACAACAAAGTCATTTTCGCTACTGGAACTCTCATGCAAGATGCTTTGTCATGGTGGAATGCTACAGTCAAAGCCATGGGAATGACAGCAGCCTATCAGCTCACTTGGACTGAGTTTAAGACCAAGATGCTGAAGAAATATTGTCCTCGTTCTGAACTAAGGAAATTGGAAGATGAATTCCATCTACTGGTAGTAAAAGGAATTGATCTTAAAACATACAACAGGAGATTCCAAGAGCTTAAAATACTATGCCCTACTGTTGTACCAAATTTCGAAAAAGAACTGGAAAAGTATATCGAAGGACTTCCCCATAGTATTGAGGGAAATGTCACTTCATCAAACCCACCAACTCTAGAGGCAGCCATTGAACTTGCTCAAAAACTACTGGACCGAGAGGTCAAGTACAACAATGAGCTCAAGAGGAAGCTCGATGACAAAAGAACCACTCACCACCACAGTAACAATAACCACCGCAACAACAACTTCAATAACAACAACCATAGAAACAATAACCCGTACCATCAAAACCGAAACAATCGTCACCATCATCAAAACCAAAGACAAGAAACCGCCAAGGCCTATGCTGCTATTGAAGGCAAGGGATACCAAGGTCAGAAATCCCAGTGTAACAGATGCAAACTACACTACAGTGGACCTTGCACAATCAAATGTTTGAAATGCCAGAAAGTGGGTCATCAGACAAAGGATTGCAGGAATCCCGCTACTGGTAGCAACTTACAGCCTGTAACTCCGACTTGCTACTCCTGTGGAGAAGTAGGTCACTTCAAGAGCCACTGTCCGAAAGGAAACAGTCAGCCAAACAACGCTTGAGGAAGAGCATATGTGTTAAAAGAGGAGGATGCCCCACTGAACCCTGAAGTCGTCACGGGTACGTTCTTACTCAATCAACATAATGCTAGGGTATTATTTGATTCTGGAGCAGATAGAAGTTTTGTGTCAACTACGTTTGCTCCTTTGCTTAACATTACCCCTTCCAAACTAAACACCACTTTTGAAATTGAAATGGCGGACGGAAACCTAATTGGCACCGACTCCGTAATTCGTGATTGTACCATAATCCTACAAGACAACCCTTTTCCCATCGATCTCATGCCTATTCAGCTCGGTAGTTTTGACGTAGTCATTGGTATGGATTGGTTATCCAAACACCGCGCTAGAATACTCTGTGACGAGAAAGCCGTGCATATTCCAAGAAATGTTGAAACTCTTATTGTCCCTAGTGACAAGAATAAAACACGATACGGTATCATCTCATATATCAGATTGGTGAAATATATGAACGAAGGATGCCAAGCATTTATGGTTCATGTAACGGAAAACAAATCAAAAGATAAACGAGTTGAAGACGTTCCGATCGTTAAAGAGTTCCCAGAAGTATTCCCCGAAGATCTACCCGGTCTTCCACCACCCCGTCAAGTAGAATTCCAGATTGAACTAGTGCCTGGAGCGGCACCTGTGGCGAAAGCACCTTATAGGTTAGCGTCGTCTGAAATGAAGGAATTGTCAGAACAATTGAAAGAATTGTCTGATAAAGGCTTTATCCGACCCAGCTCATCACCTTGGGGAGCTCCGGTTCTATTCGTTAAGAAGAAGGACGGATCCTTCCAAATGTGTATTGATTACCGAGAATTGAACAAACTCACTGTAAAGAATCGTTACCCACTACCTAGAATCGATGACTTGTTTGATCAATTACAAGGATCGAGTGTATACTCGAAGATCGACCTAAAGTCAGGGTACCATCAGTTAAGAGTTCGAGAGGAGGATATTCCCAAAACAGCTTTTAGGACGCGTTACGGACATTACGAATTCCAAGTAATGCCATTTGGTTTAACCAATGCACCTGCAGTGTTCATGGACCTAATAAACCGAGTGTGCAAACCATACCTGGATAAATTCGTGATTGTATTCATAGACGATATCCTAATCTACTCCCGCAACGAACAGGAACATGCCAAACATCTAAAGATTATTTTAGAGTTACTCAAAAAGGAACAATTGTATGCCAAGTTCTCCAAATGCGACTTTTGGATTCGAACTGTACAATTCCTTGGGCATGTTATCAACAGTCAAGGCATTCACGTAGATCCTGCAAAGATTGAGGCCGTCAAAGGTTGGACATCTCCTACAAACCCCACAGAGATACGCCAATTTTTGGGTCTAGCCAGTTACTACAGGAGATTTATTGAAAGTTTTTCAAAAATCTCAAAGCCTTTGACCGAATTAACTCAGAAGAACAAGAAGTTTATCTGGGGAAAAGAGGAAGAATCAGCTTTTCAGCTATTAAAGAATAAGCTCTGTGAAGCACCAATATTAGCACTACCCGAAGGAAGTGAAGACTTCGTAGTGTATTGTGATGCCTCATATCATGGTTTGGGAGCCGTGCTGATGCAACGAAACAAAGTGATAGCTTATGCCTCACGACAACTCAAACCACATGAAGCAAACTACACGACTCATGATTTGGAATTAGGAGCAGTAGTATTCGCCCTTAAGTTATGGAGACATTACTTGTATGGTACCAAGTGCACAGTATTCACCGACCACAAAAGTCTTCAGCACATCTTAGATCAGAAAGAACTAAACATGAGACAACGTCGCTGGTTAGAGTTACTTAGCGATTATGATTGTGAAATCCGTTATCACCCAGGAAAAGCCAACGTTGTGGCAGATGCATTAAGTCGGAAGGAACGACTGAAACCTCTTAGAGTCAGATCGTTAGGAATAACCATTCGTTCACCCCTGCCCTCACAAATACTCACCGCTCAATCCGAAGCTCTTAAGGAAGAGAATCGACCTAGTGAAAAGATTCACGGTATGCCAGAAAATAAGAATGGCTTTGTGCAGAGAGCAGACGGGATGCTCTGTTTCAAAGAAAGAAGTTGTATTCCTCTATACGGAGGTATATGTGATCTCATTATGAATGAGTCTCATAAATCCAAGTACTCCATTCATCCAGGTTCCAACAAAATGTACCAAGATCTCAAGAAACTTTACTGGTGGCCAAACATGAAGGCCGACATAGCCGAGTATGTCGGAAAATGTTTGACTTGTTCAACAGTAAAAGCAGAATATCAAAAGCCGTCAGGATTACTCATACAACCCGAAATTCCTGTATGGAAATGGGAAAGTATTACAATGGACTTTATCACTAAGCTTCCTAAGACATCAACTGGACTTGACACCATCTGGGTCATCGTTGATCGTCTCACAAAATCAGCTCACTTCTTAGCAATCAAAGAAACTGACGAGATGGACACACTCGCAATGCTATATCTAAAAGAAATAGTTTCGCGACATGGAGTGCCGATCACAATCATCTCGGATCGTGACAGTCGTTTCACATCTCATTTTTGGAAGTCTTTGCAAAAAGCCTTGGGAACCAAATTGGATATGAGCACTGCATATCACCCACAAACCGATGGACAAAGCGAGAGGACAATCCAAACCTTAGAAGATATGCTCCGAGCATGTGTTATTGACTTCGGAAAAGGTTGGGACAAACACTTACCTCTAGCCGAGTTCTCCTACAACAACAGTTATCACGCCAGCATTAAGGCAGCACCATTCGAAGCACTCTACGGTCGAAAGTGCAGATCGCCTGTTTGTTGGACCGAAGTTGGAGATATACAACTCACCGGACCCGATCTCATTCATGAGACAACAGAAAAGATAGTCAAAATTAAACAACGACTGCAAGCGGCAAGAGATAGGCAGAAGAGCTATGCCGACGTAAGGAGAAAACCTATAGAATTCCATATTGGAGACAAGGTCATGTTGAAAGTATCTCCCTGGAAGGGAATGGTACGTTTCGGAAAATGTGGAAAACTCAACCCTAGATACATTGGTCCATTCAAAATCCTAGAGAGGATAGGACCAGTGGCTTACAAACTCGAACTACCAGAAGAACTTAGTCGAGTTCACGACACCTTTCACGTATCAAATCTTAAGAAATGTTTGTCAGATGAATCTCTTGTAATTCCTTTGAAAGAGATTCGGCTCGACGACAAACTCATCTTTACAGAAGAACCCGTGGAGATCATGGACAGAGAGATCAAACAACTAAAACGAAACCGCATTCCCATTGTCAAAGTCCGATGGAACTCTAAACGAGGACCGGAATATACTTGGGAACGCGAAGACCAAATTCGAGCCAAATACCCACACCTATTTTCGTAGACACTCCTATCACCTATCTTAGACTAGAATTCCGGGACGGAATTCAGTGTAAGTGGTAGGTACTGTAACCTCTCGTAATTTTCCCTATGAATAGTAAATGCTAATAAATGATTAATAAATCATTACGTTATTTAATAAACATTTCTACTGGTAACAAATTTTTTTTTGTTATTTATGCTACACTATTTAAATCACAACGATACTTGTGATTACCGATTACCTAGAAACGATGCTTACACACGAACCTTGATAGTCTAAAATCGCGAAATTATCTAAAACCATTAACGTTTAATACTTAACGTTTATACGTTTCGTCCATTAACCGAACGTGATCAAATACATTCCCGAGCACACAAAAATTTTCACGAGTACTCAGTAACTACATTGGGCCTCGACCCAATACCCAGATGGACTGTCAGATCATTGGGCCTTAGCCCAATATTTCGACAAACCCAACACAACAAACGGACCTTTAAGTTTTTTTTTCTTGCTTCTTGGACTAGCCCACCAACGAGCCCAAATCACAAACCCAAATCCAATTCTACAAAATTTTAACTTATAAAAACGCAACGAGGGACGTTTACTTTGCCACGATTTCTCCCAATTCGACTTAACAACCATGTAATTATTTTACATGACTCAATTCTCAACCTAGCCGAGAATCGAGTGTGACAAACTTTGTGTGATGATTCGAACATTTGTTTGTTTAAAATCCCTCAAAGCTCGGCCTATGTATCATAGAGCGACAAAACTCAAGGACTCATTTTTATATATAAGTCATATGCATTCAACCCACAAATAACTCCACTCGAGCCACAGTTCCACCACCTACTATCTTCTATCATCAGACCACCACTGTTCCATTACCATCTTCTATTCCGCACCTTGCTTTTCCACCCTCAGCTACTCTCAGCGAGCCTCTGCCACCTTGCAAGAGGACATACCGCTTGGTTCCATCTTTATCGGACCCCTATGCCCAGGTTAGAGATGAGACTACAGTTCGCACCGGGACCCACAAGAGGGTCGATGCTCGCCGATGGTCTTACTTGCTACCTATCATCCCTCACTGGAGAACCCAGGAAGGAGCACTGAGAGGGCTCCGACAAGAAGAGAAGGGATGGTTACGGAAGGCTCCAATGGTAGGAGTCAGCGAAGGGAAGAAGGGGGGATTAATCTACCTCCGTTGTTAGCAGCTCATCTTGGAAGGACTGAAGCTCGGGATCCGTTGCAGCCTTCTCACGCATCAGGCGTTGAAGGCAATCCGTCTACAATTAATATGGGAGAAAATCTTCCTCCCAATGGTATGTACCCCCGTTCCAAACTCAGTCTTATCCTCAAAGTTTATATCCTCCAATTACTGGACAGCCTAATAACCCAAGTCTCCCTCAGCCTTATAGGAGCATGCCCTTCGGGCATCCTATGGCGTACCCTCCGTATGCCATGGGAAACGGTTATCCGTTCGCCATAAACACGCCTTATCAGTCTTACCCAAGCCAAACTCCTATGGGAATGCCCCCAAACAACAATCCTTACAATATTGTCCCTATGTATGCACCACCTTATAATTATCTATACTCGGACCCTATGGGTTCGGCTACACCCTTCGTTAGGTGGATAGAAGATTACCCATTACCTGATGGGTTGAAAATGCCTTCACATATTGGGACTTATGATGGGAAGGGGGATCCGGACAATTTCTTGCATTTGTTCGAAGGGGTTATTAAGATGCAAAAGTGGGTTATGCCTGTGGCCTGTCACATGTTTACTTATACCCTGCGGGACTCTGCCCGTATTTGGTGGAATGGGCAAAAGCCTGGCAGCATTGTCAATCTCGATGATCTCAAGGCTAAGTTCCGATCACACTTCAGTCAGAAAAAGAAGTTTACTAGGACCCATCTTACGGTGCACAACATTAAACAAAAGGAAAAGAAAAGCACAAGGGCCTTCGTTACTAGGTACACCGATGAAACTTTACAGATTTTGGGTCTCCATGAAGATCAGCGCATTTCGGGTTTCGTACATGGTCTTCGAAATCGGAGTTTGGTGGAGTTCTTATCCACTGACCTTCCGACAACCTACAAAGGCTTAATGGAAAAGACATACACTTGGATTGAAGCAAAGGAGGTATCTACTAATGGTGCTCCGATCGATAGAGACAACAACAAGAAGTTCTCAAAGTGGGAAGGGTCAAAGAACAAGAACAAAAACAGAGACAGGTTTTCTCCGTACAAAGGCCATAACCACGGTTTGCTAGGAAGTCTAAGTAAGTCTCCGAAGGAAATACATGCAACGGAGAGGGCTGCTAAGGCCTTCGAAGCACCCCCTCGCATGACAAGCAAGGGTAAAAATAGGGATACGAGCAAATATTGTCACTTCCATGAAGATTATGGCCATGATACGAACAGTTGCAGGGAGTTAAAGAAACAAATTGAAGAAGCCGTAAGGTCTGGGCAATTGGCACATTTGGTGAAAGGCATCAAGAAGGGCAAGGAAAAAATGACCGACACTCAGTTGGCCAAGGATACTACTTGATGAACTCAAATAAGTACATTTTATTACTATCATTTATCCTATTAATTTGACTTGTTTTACTATATTATGTATGAGGATTGATACTTAATTGTTTACTTTTGTAATTCTCAGGTAAAAACAAGCATTTGGTGAAACTTAGCTATTTTGGACTAATAATGGAGCAAAACGTACATAAAGTGGAAGTCTACTGACATGGACAAGATCAAGTCAATTCTGCTCCAGATGCGCCGCATCTCACTATCAACATGCGCCGCATCTCTATCAAGATATCACCAGATACGATCCAAGATACAAGAGGACATGCGCCGCATCTAATAAAGAGTTACGCCGCATCTTCTGGCGGTGTACGAATATTCCTGAATATTATAATCTTGGACCCCACGCGAAGTTAAGTACATGCGCCGCATCTACTTAAGTAGATGCGCCGCATCTTCCCTCAGACACAAACTATAAATACCCCGTAGACCAGACGCATAAAAGGGAGATTCGGAAGTTCGAAAACCTAAAGACCGAACAGAAGAGAAGGACGAATTCAGTCAAGAAGGCAGCACAAGACACACCCAAATCGAAGATACAAGAGCTGTAAGAAGGTGCTGCATGTATTTAATTCATTAAGTAGTTTTGTTTTATTGTTTTAGCAAACTTTAATTCATCAGGATTGGTGGCTTGTGTAATGTGACAACGGAAAGATTGCACTCCCTTTAATACTTGCTTTCCCATCAATTAAAGTTTATATGTTGATGTCTTTGGTTACTACTTATTAGTGCATTGATAACCTCTGTGTTTATTAGTGGCTTGCGGGCACCCGACTGCGGGACAAGGTGTGGCTCCCACGGTTGTTTCTAAATTGATCACTTAGGAATAACTTTTAGACATAAGTAATCATTAAGGGTTTACTCGCCGATGAGAATAGGACCAACGAGAAAGGGTTAATTACATACACTTCATATAAAGCTATCAATAAAACAAGTGACAAACTACTTAATCATAAGGACAGCCCTCTTATTGTCTCAAGTATCTATCTGTGTACGTGTGTGCTACTTGCTGATTCGTGCCTATTGTTTATTTTATTATTTAATTGCAAACAAAACTGTGCCAGTCTCTCAGGCTGAAACCCCCTTGCGTTAGGATATTAAAATACTGATTAGATTAACGAGATTATACGTTCCACTCTTAGTGATCGACACTCTACTTACCATTATCTTCATACTGACCGGGTACACTGCTCGTTAAGTGTGTGTGTTATTGATAAGTCGGCTAAATATAAATTTAAAACTTGAGTAGGCATTAAAACTGCTAAACCGCAACGACACATCACGCGCATCAAGTTTTTTGGCGCCGTTGCCGGGGAGTGAATTGTTATTTTCTGTTAATTTGATTAGTATTTTAATTAGGTTATTTTTCTTTTATTAGATTAATTGCATCATTGTACTATTTTGCATATTTGTTGTATTATGTGTTAATTGTTTTCTTTTATTTTTGTGTGTTTTATTTTTGTTTGTGTGTTTAATTTTTGTTTTTATTTTTCGTATTTTTCTGTTCTGCTATCGTTGTACTGTGCTAAATCAAACGATACGGCGCATCTGATCTCTCAGATACGGCGTATTGCGTTTAATTTTTTTTAATACAACGCGTTTAATTAATTCGATACGACGCATCTTTTCCCCAAGATACGGCGTATCTGTTTTTAACAAGAAAATTTTTCTAAGCGATAAAGTAATACGACGCATCTGCTTTTGTAGATACGGCGTATCTGTTTTGATAAAAAATTTTTCTGAACGTTAAACGCCATACGACGCATCTTCTTCTGAAGATACGGCGTATCTATTATTTTAATTAAAAACAGTTTGCGAATTATTAAACAGATACGACGTATCGATCTATGTCGATACGGCGCATCTTACTGAATCAAAAATCTTTTATTTTTAAACGTAACGATAATACGGCGCATTAACTTTCGTTAATACGACGCATTTAATTTTAATTAGATAAATTGATTTTTGATTGATTACTTCGATACGGCGCATTCATAAATTTAAAGCGGCGTATCTATTTTCTGAATAAAGATCTGATTAAATTTTAACGTATTAAGATACGGCGTATCCAACTCTTTGGATACGGCGCATCGTCTGCAGACATCAGCAACTTTTATTCTTTTCTAATTTCCGAACGGAAAATATTCTGACTTACCCTTATGCTTGGAAGCTTTTACTTTGAAATCTTCTTGTTCTTAATTTTCAGGAACAATGTTCGATATTTTCTCAAACTGGTTCGGAAGACCCCAAAGAAGCCTTACTATGGAAGAGTTTGCGGTACTAATCGCTCAAGCCAATGAACAAGAACATCATGAAGCAAGGAACTTTATCACCGAATTCAAAGGCAGTCATGAGCTATTACTAAAGGAACAAAACAATATGATCAATGGTTTGGCAATTGAAGTGCACCAATTGTCAACGGTGCTTAACAAGGTTCTTTTGGTAAGACACGATCTGAAAGGAATTACAACTAGAGGCGGAAAGTCAACCTTTCAAATCGGAGAGACGCCCGAGGATGACAGTACAAACAAAATTTCCCCTGAATCTTTATCACCTGAGCAAGAGCAACCTAAAGAGACTGATCCAGAACCTGTGACTAGAAAAGAACCTTCTGTTGAACCTAAACGATCAACACCACCTTTCCCACACAGGGCAAGGAAAGAGAAAGAAGATGCCTATCAAAAGAAATTCCTGGAGAATCTCAAGCAGCTGCAGCTTAGTATACCATTTATGGAAGCCCTAGTGCAAATGCCAAAATATGCTAAATATCTGAAGAGCTTGCTTACAAACAAGTCTAAACTCGAAGAGGCTTGCACCGTAACAATGGGAAAAAGAAGCTCTGCGGCATTGCTCAACGAACTTCCGTCTAAAGAAAAAGATCCAGGGAGTTTCACTATTCCTTGTCAAATTAAAAATTTGCATATTGAAAATGCCTTAGCCGACCTAGGAGCTAGTATAAGTCTTATGCCCTCTTCTATGTATGATAAATTAGGTCTTGGTGAACCAAAACCTACTAGGATGTGCTTAGAACTAGCTGATAGGTCCATACAATACCCATTAGGAATAGCGGAAAATATATTAATAAAAGTTGATAAATTTGAATTACCTATCGACTTCGTTATCCTCGATATGCCTGAAAATTCTAGAACTCCTATAATATTAGGGAGACCATTTTTAGCCACTGCTAGGGCCATGATTGATGTTTTTAATAAAAAAATAACTCTTACCATAGGAAAAGATGAGGTTGAATTTAACATGGAACAATCTATGAGTAAAGATAATTCCGATGATGATGAATGCTATAATATCGATGTTTCTGACGACACGATTAATCAATTTACTCAGAGATTGTTAAAAAATAATTTGCTTGATTCTTTTCTGCTTAAAAATTTAGAAAACACAATTGCTATAGAAGATCAAGTTGATGAGAATGCTATTGATTATAATTTCGCTGCTGATTCTGCTGTATGTAATGAGATACGGCGCATCGAAAACCTCGATGCGGCGCATCTATCTGATGACAGCAACGATATGATTAAAGAACAGGTTTATTCCGCTAGTGCTACTGAAATTAATAATGTTAAACCTGTGCTTAAGGATCTTCCTTCTACTTTGGAATATGCTTATTTAAACGGAAATACTAATACACCCGTTATTATTGCATCTGACTTAACGCCAAAAGAAAAAGAGTCTCTATTGCAGGTACTATATAAACGAAGAGGAGCATTAGCATGGAGTATGTCTGATATTAAGGGAATTAGCCCGTCATTTTGTACACATAAAATCCTTATGGAAGATGAATTCAAACCAACTATCCAACCTCAAAGGCGTTTGAATCCAAAAGTCCAAGATGTGGTGAAAAATGAAATCGTAAAGTTACTTGACTCTGGACTTATCTACCCAATTTCCGACAGCTCATGGGTCAGTCCTATCCACGTTGTACCAAAAAAAGGAGGAATGACGGTAGTACTCAATGACGACAATGAGCTAATCCCTTCAAGAACTGTTACAGGATGGAGAGTTTGCATCGACTACCGCAAACTCAATGATGCTACGCGAAAAGATCACTTCCCTCTTCCATTTATTGATCAAATGTTAGAAAGACTATCAGGATATGATTATTACTGTTTTTTGGATGGTTTTTCAGGTTTCTTCCAAATACCCATTGCCCCCGAGGATCAAGAGAAGACGACTTTCACCTGCCCTTATGGAACCTTCGCCTATAGGAGAATGCCGTTCGGACTATGCAACGCCCCTGCTACTTTTCAACGTTGTATGACGGCTATCTTCCATGATATGGTAGAAGACTTTATGGAAGTCTTCATGGACGACTTTTCGGTGTTCGGTAACTCATTTAATGATTGTCTCTTTAAACTTGATAGAATGCTTGCTAGGTGTGAAGAAACTAACCTTGTTCTTAATTGGGAAAAATGTCACTTTATGGTTAGAGAGGGAATTGTGTTAGGGCATAAAATTTCTGGGAAAGGTATAGAAGTTGATAAAGCTAAAATTGATGTAATTGCTAAACTACCTTACCCCACTAATGTTAAAGGTGTTAGAAGTTTTTTAGGGCATGCTGGATTTTACCGTAGGTTCATAAAGGATTTTTCAATGATATCTAGGCCTATGACCCAATTATTACTAAAAGATGCGAAGTTCGATTTTTCTAATGATTGCAAAAAGGCATTTAATATACTTAAAGAAAAACTAACTTCCGCACCTATTATAATTTCGCCAGATTGGAATTTACCTTTTGAACTAATGTGTGATGCTAGTGATTATGCTGTTGGAGCTGTACTTGGCCAAAGGATAGATAAGAAATTTAAGCCAATCTATTATGCTAGCAAAACATTGAATAATGCCCAAGAACACTACACAACCACGGAAAAAGAACTTCTAGCAGTAGTTTTTGCATTCGATAAATTTAGATCATATCTTATATTGTCAAAAACTGTGGTTTACACTGACCATTCTGCTTTGAAGTATTTGTTCAATAAACAGGATGCCAAGCCAAGGCTTATTAGGTGGGTTTTATTGCTCCAAGGATTCGATATTGAAATTAAAGATAAAAAGGGTGCCGAGAATCTAGCTGCTGACCACTTATCTAGACTTGAAAACCCTGATATGGAGGTGCTTGACGAAAGGGAAATAGCTGATGACTTCCCTGATGAACACCTTATGATGGTAGGAATTAAGAGCAATAATAATGGACCATGGTACGCCGATTTTATAAACTTTATTGTTGCAAATGAAATTCCAAAAGGACTAACATCCGACGAGAAAAGGAGGTTTATAACTCGCTCTAGCGAGTATATTTGGGATGAACCTTATGCCTTTAAATTATGTCCTGACAATATTATACGAAGATGCGTAGATGGTGATGACATTCCTGCAATATTGGCACATTGCCATTCAGGGCCAACAGGGGGGCATCACGGTACAGTCGTCACAAGAAGAAAAATTCTTGACGCGGGATTTTATTGGCCCACTATGCTGGAGGATGCGAAAGATTATATAAAAGGATGTGATGCGTGTCAACGATCTGGAAATATTACATCAAGGAACGAAATGCCGCAAAACTATATCCAGGTATGTGAAGTTTTCGACATATGGGGATTAGACTTCATGGGACCGTTTCCTGAATCTAAAGGTAATAAATATATTTTGGTTGCTGTTGATTACGTATCAAAATGGGTAGAAGCGCAAGCATCTCCAACAAACGACAGCAAGGTAGTACTTAAATTTTTACAAGGTTTGTTCTCTAGGTTTGGAATTCCTAAAGCATTGATTAGTGATAGGGGAACACACTTTTGTAATCACCATCTTGGAAGAGCCTTGCAGAAATATGGAGTGTATCATAGGGTTTCCACCGCATACCATCCTCAATCAAATGGTCAAACTGAAGTAACCAATAGAGCTATAAAACGAATTCTTGAAAAAACGACTGGTTATAATCCTAAAGGGTGGTCTGACAAGTTGGATGATGCTTTATGGGCATTCCGTACAGCCTATAAGACACCGACGGGATGCACTCCATTCCGTCTTGTATACGGAAAAGCATGCCACCTACCGGTCGAAATTGAACAAAGTGCGTATTGGGCTTTAACGAATTGTAATATGGATATGGAAGCTGCAACGAAAAACCGTTTCATGGAACTTAATGAACTCTATGAACTAAGAGATGAGGCCTACAAGAATACTAAGATCTACAAAGAAAGAACTAAAAGATGGCATGACTCGAGGTTACGTGGGGATAAAACGTTTGCTATCGGAGAGAGAGTGCTACTATTTAATTCTAGATTAAAGATGTATCCTGGTAAACTTAAATCAAGATGGACGGGTCCGTTCGTTGTCAAGAAAGTGTATCCATACGGAACAATTGAAATATGCGATAAAAATGGTTATATATTCAAAGTAAACGGGCAACGTGTGAAGAAATACTTTGATAATAAAATTGAGGATAATGAGAGCGAGGTGGTGGAGTTTGAGCCCGACGTAATGAATTAAAGAGCTGAACGTGAGTCTAACTTGAAGACTCTGGAATAAAGACAAGTGCTTACCGGGAGACAACCCGGATTTATCTTTTATTATTCTGTTTTCTGTGTCGAGTCAGTCCAGGCAGCACGAAGATACGGCGCATCTCAATCCTGAGATGCGACGCATCCTCTGCAATGGTCATATCTTATTTTATTTTTCTGCATTTTTATTTTCGACTTTAAAACTTTTTATCAGTTTATTTTAATGCGGCGCATCCCTGGTTAAGGATGCGGCGCATCTTTATTCTGATCCGTATTTATTCCAGGCTCGATACGGCGTATCTTCTTCAATAAGATACGGCGCATCGACTGACCTGATGATTTTCAGTTTTCATTTTTTAAGTTTTATTTTATCTAACTACTAATGTATTATGCAAGTTGAACCTTTCTTATCTTAGGTGTGTTTTAAAGTGTTGGTGGTATTATAGTTTCCTGAATTTCCTGTGGATACATCAAGTATGAAGCTTTAACGTTCTAATCCACAAGAAGTTGATTTTTGCTCTTACACAAATGGAGGATCATACCGAGCAAATCTCAGGGGAGTTTTTCTGTTCTAATTCTTTTTATTTTCCAGTTTTTAACCTTTTATACAAACAACGAGGACGTTGTTTAACTTAAGTGGGGGGATAGGAGAATTAGAACACTTAACAATTACTTGTCCTAAACTTTTTCAAAAATTATGCTTAAACTGTGCTTAATATATCAAACTTAAAATTTTTTTAGCATGTTTTTGTTTAAGATCTAAGTTGCATAACTGCACACATGACGTTATTTTCAAAAATTGTGATTTTTCCAAAATTCACAAATCTATGAGTGTGCCGGTGACTTGTAAACTTTAGAACTTGGCTTGTATACTATTCGAGACCACCATAATGAGTATTATTTATTTAATTGGAATGACTTGTCTAACTTGGTAAAATTCTAGGATTACACCCAAAAAGCCTTTATATGTTATGTGTTATTAACTAACTACACTGGTTAGTTAACCCCCGTATAAACCCTTTTGTTACTCTCATTTTTAGAGTAAGATACCCCTAGAAAAACCCTCAGAGCCATTCCTTTCGTTTCTTACACCTATGTTTAAAATGTTTCATTACACCTTAAACCTTAGCCTACCCTGTAGATTAGAATCCGTGGTTGGTTAATTGCTATAGGCAGAGTGTGTTTCCTTACATTACCTGTGTTCGCGTGCGTAATTCATTATATATGGTTAGGTCGGGAAATTGCACAATGCAAATTGGAGTGAAAGTAAATATTGTATATTTTTGAGTTTATTTTTCGTGTGTTTACTACTTTCACTATTTACCATTATTTCTGAAAGTATGAAAAGTAAAGAAAAATTATCCGGAAAGAAAGTTGTAGTGATGTGGTGAAATTTTACACATCTATGTTTATGTTTCAAGTTAAAAAAAAAAAAAAAAAAAAAAAAAAAAAAAAAAAAAAAAAAAAAAAAAAAAAATCGAAAAAATAAGAAAAGAAAAAGAAAGAAAAAAGAGTTGGATGTTTATTTTAAGCCAACGATGTAAAGTTATGTAAGTGGTCGATATCACCACTATTTGTTGTACTATATCTATGGATTGAATGGGAATTGGCAGTTATGGGAACGCCAATTAAGGATTATTCTTTGATTAAGATTTTGTTGAGTATAATTCGTGTCTACCTAAAGCGTGTGTTTCAAGTGTTAAAGCGTGAGTTATTCAATGATATGAGTCTTATTCATGGGATGGTTGGGATAGTGATTAACCACACTTAGGATTTTAATTTATTTGTTTTGTTTATTTTTATTTTTACACCAATTTATATCCCAAATGTTATCCATACCCTGTATTGTTCTTTATCCAACCAAACCTTTGATTTATTGAGATTAGGGATTTGAGCAATCTTAAGTATCGTAGTCGTGGATTCGGCTATGTATTTATGATTTTGTCGCCCTTTTTGATATATTATTATTGGTGAAGTTTGGACCTATCTTTAGCCTATTCGAGTTAAGGATTTGAGCAATTGCAAGTATCGTGTTCGTGGATTCGATCATGTATTTGTGATTTTGTCGCCTTTTCTGGAATTTGAGATCGATAGTGTAAATAAGAATAATTAACCCTTAAGCCTAAAAACCCTTTTTACCGCTTTAGACTTGTTATTCCTTAGCTTTAGTGGTGGAGATGTGTATACTTGCCAAGCTTATGATAGAATATTCGTCGCGACTGGACAGTTAAACGATTAGATTTGCTTTTATCGACTTATTTTATTTTACTTCTAATTCGTTAAGTGTTTAGTTGTGTGATTATGAAATAAACGAATACATGCTTAAATATAAAAATAAATCCTAACATCTTTTAGGATACATTTTCATAAGATTTAATCTAAGGTTTACTTGGGGACAAGTAAAGTTCAAGTGGGGGGATATTTGATGAACTCAAATAAGTACATTTTATTACTATCATTTATCCTATTAATTTGACTTGTTTTACTATATTATGTATGAGGATTGATACTTAATTGTTTACTTTTGTAATTCTCAGGTAAAAACAAGCATTTGGTGAAACTTAGCTATTTTGGACTAATAATGGAGCAAAACGTACATAAAGTGGAAGTCTACTGACATGGACAAGATCAAGTCAATTCTGCTCCAGATGCGCCGCATCTCACTATCAACATGCGCCGCATCTCTATCAAGATATCACCAGATACGATCCAAGATACAAGAGGACATGCGCCGCATCTAATAAAGAGTTACGCCGCATCTTCTGGCGGTGTACGAATATTCCTGAATATTATAATCTTGGACCCCACGCGAAGTTAAGTACATGCGCCGCATCTACTTAAGTAGATGCGCCGCATCTTCCCTCAGACACAAACTATAAATACCCCGTAGACCAGACGCATAAAAGGGAGATTCGGAAGTTCGAAAACCTAAAGACCGAACAGAAGAGAAGGACGAATTCAGTCAAGAAGGCAGCACAAGACACACCCAAATCGAAGATACAAGAGCTGTAAGAAGGTGCTGCATGTATTTAATTCATTAAGTAGTTTTGTTTTATTGTTTTAGCAAACTTTAATTCATCAGGATTGGTGGCTTGTGTAATGTGACAACGGAAAGATTGCACTCCCTTTAATACTTGCTTTCCCATCAATTAAAGTTTATATGTTGATGTCTTTGGTTACTACTTATTAGTGCATTGATAACCTCTGTGTTTATTAGTGGCTTGCGGGCACCCGACTGCGGGACAAGGTGTGGCTCCCACGGTTGTTTCTAAATTGATCACTTAGGAATAACTTTTAGACATAAGTAATCATTAAGGGTTTACTCGCCGATGAGAATAGGACCAACGAGAAAGGGTTAATTACATACACTTCATATAAAGCTATCAATAAAACAAGTGACAAACTACTTAATCATAAGGACAGCCCTCTTATTGTCTCAAGTATCTATCTGTGTACGTGTGTGCTACTTGCTGATTCGTGCCTATTGTTTATTTTATTATTTAATTGCAAACAAAACTGTGCCAGTCTCTCAGGCTGAAACCCCCTTGCGTTAGGATATTAAAATACTGATTAGATTAACGAGATTATACGTTCCACTCTTAGTGATCGACACTCTACTTACCATTATCTTCATACTGACCGGGTACACTGCTCGTTAAGTGTGTGTGTTATTGATAAGTCGGCTAAATATAAATTTAAAACTTGAGTAGGCATTAAAACTGCTAAACCGCAACGACACATCACGCGCATCACTACTCCTCTCGAAGCCCCAATACTAATGGTACATTGGGGCGAAACCAGCTTGAAGAGAAAGACAACAGAGAAGGAAATGAATGAGGTAGGAGAAGTAGCTTCCCCCCCCATAACAGGCCAATCTTCTTCGAATGATCCAGTGGTCATCAAAGTCCTCATTTCTAACCAAGAAGTAAACAGAGCTTACATGGACTGCGGAAGCCCTTGTGAAATCATATATGAGCATTGTTTTCTAAAGCTCAAGCCTTCGATCAGGTCACGAAGGGTCGATTTGAAGATACCTTTGGTAGGGTTTTCAGGTGAACATTCATGACCGCTGGGAGAAGTACTACTGGATATAACAATTGGAGAAGGAAGGCTCACAAGGACAGAAACACTCAGTTTTGCGATCGTAAGGTCCGATTCTCCCTACAACTGGCTGATAGGAAGGACCGCTATGAAGAAGATGGGTATTGTAGTCTCCACCATACACGCAGCGGTAAAGTTCCATACACCTTATGGAATAGGAACCGTATTTTCTAGTTACGTTCAAGGAAAGGCGAAAGAAGTCGATAAAAGGACCAAGAAAAGTCCTCAGGAGCCTCTGAAGGCTATTCTAAGTCGTACGGACGTCAAAAAGCACGTTGTAATACATGAGTCCTATCCGGAGCAAGCGGTGGTGATCGGAAAGCAGCCCCCTGCTAATTTCAAAGCGGACTTGGGGAAGCTATACGAAACCAACAAGGAAATCTTCACATGGACATATTCCGAGATGGCTGAAGTTCCTAGGACACTGATGATCGATGACAAGCCCTCCGACACAGAACATAAGCTTAATGAATTCAAACACATTGAACCAATTAAGCAAGGGATCAAGGCCAACTCTTCGAAGGTCAGAGCCACCGCTAATCTACAAGTTCTGAAGCCATTAGAAAAGTGCAATGGACGGAACTCCGTCAGAAATCAAACATTCGCAGGTCTTCTCATTGAAAAACCTTCTGGACATAGTCAAGACAAGGAAAAGCCCCCAAAGACGAAGGAAGAATGGAAATTGTACACAGATGGGGTCTCAAGTCCCGATGGTTCGGGAGCAAGTCTAATTCTAGTCAACCCGGAAGGAAAAGAGTACGCTTATGCATTACGTTTTGAGTTCAAGGCTACAAACAATGAAGCAGAGTATGAAGCTTTGTTAGCTGGCCTCCGACTCGCAAAGGGCATGAAAGCTAGTGACCTCTCCGCTTTTTTAAGCTTGCAACCAATTACCAACCAAATCAAGGGCTCCTACGTGGTAGAACAGCCCACCATCAAAAAATATTTGGATGTAGCTAAAGGGATTCTTTAGGAATTCGAACCATATGAGATAACACATGTTCGTAGAAACCAAAACAAGAATGTGGGTGCCCTAAGCAAGCTATCTTCGACGGCCATTGCTCATCTGCCCGAAGAGGTTTTGGTGGAAGTACTTGCCCATAGGTCAGTTACACAAGACGAAGCATCTGACAAAGGCTCCAACTGGATGGCTCCAATAAAGACGTACTTGATAAGTGGTATTCTGCCTGATAATCGGAAATCAGCACGAAAGGTCAAAGTTAAAGCTCCCCAATATAGACTTATGGGGGAAAATCTCCACAAAAGATCTTTCTCGTCCCCGTGGCTTCGTTGTGTGGGACCAAAGCAGGCTTCGAGCATTCTTTATAATGTTCATGAAAATTCTTGTGGAAAGCACGCAGGTCCTCGATCCATTGCTTCAAAAGTGACGAAGTGGGAATATTACTGGCCATCCATACTGGAAGACGTAGCAGAGATGATAAAAGCATGTGTGGCATGTCAAATACGCGTAAAAGCTGAGAAACCATTAGAGTATGACGTAACTCCTACCACATCAGCAAGGCCCTTCGGTCAATGGGGATTCAGCATGATCGGACCTCTAACAATGGCTCCCGGAGGGGTACAATTCTTGGTCATAGCCATAGACTACTTCACCAAATGGGTCGAAGCCAAGCCTTTGGCGTCAATAACAGGAAAGCATGTGGAAAAGTTTGCGTGGGAACACATAATTTGCAGATTTGGAGTTCCACAGGTCATCACCTCTTACAGAGGAAAGCATTTTGCCGAAGGGGTATTCCCATCTTTCTGCGAAAGCTTGAACGTAAAGCAAATGTTCAGTGTGTTGACAAGGACATGGTCATTGAAATCGAGACAAAGTTAGGGCAATACCTGCATAAGTGGGTAGATGAGCTGCCCCAAGTCCTGAGGGCATATAAGAACATGTCCTTCGAATAAATGTGAACAAAGCCAGGTCGAAGGGTCCAATGTCAAATTAGAAGGTTGCAGTAACAAAGCATACCAGCTCGAAACACAAGACGAAGAATGTCATGGACAAGACTTGACCTGATACTAGCTTTCGTAAATTTTACACATAAGACTTACTCCTTGATATGTGCTTAATTACACATATCTTTCATCACTCAATAAAACGAGCTAAATAAACCAAACACTAACCAAAAATGCCAAATATATTATGTTTTTTGTGTTTATTCATGTGCAGGTACGGATATGTGGAAAACAGACGAAAATGACATCAAAATGGACAAAACCGAGCACGAGATGGAATAGAGTTCAAAAGCCGAAGCCGGGAAAGGAAATTATCAGTTTGGACCGGGATTTTATATGAGATTTTAGATCATGGGTCTTTTAGTGTATTGTGATGGATTGAGAGATTCAGATTGATTTCCGTTGATTCAGAATGATTTCCGTTTCTCTCATGGATTCAGAAGTACGCTAGAAAATCCATTGGTCTACACGCTCATTTTCAGAATTTACAAGTTTGGTCCCTGAAGTTTGAAACTTGTCATCATTGGTCCCTGGATTTTCAGAAAGTTCAAGTCTGATCCCTGAAGTTTGAAGCTTGTCAACTATGGTCCCTATAATTTCAGAAAGTACAACTACGGTCCCTGAAGTTTGCTTAATGGCAGTTTTGGTCCTTGGTTTTCACTAAATCCCATTTGCAATCCTTATACTACTACTACTACTCCTCACTGGAAACTAAACCCAACCCAATCTATAACCCCAAGCCCACTACGCAGAAGCCCAACCCAGTTCTGATTTGAACCCCGAGGTTCAAGGGTCTAGGTTCAAGGGTCAAGTCCAAGTCAAGGGTTCAAGTCAAAATCCCAGTCAAACCACAAACACACCCGCTAAGTACTGTGCACGCTCCTTCTTCACATGCTCCCTGACATCATCCCTGCTACTCCCATACTATACCATTTTCTCCCATATTTCACCCATCATCACTACCCCGCTCCCACGTGCTAAACCCTAGCACCCACGTTGCCTGCCAGTAGCCAAAACGGCTATAACACCTTTTCCCGCCAAAATGGTTTTAAACGAATGAGATTGAATCAAGCTAATCTAAGGGTCAGGAATGAATCGTACATGAAGACAAGAAAGAACCCAGCAACAAATTAGTATAAATACTCAGTCATTGTAGCCAATTTAGGCAAGTAGTTAAGTAGTGTAGTTAAGTAGTGTAGTAAGTAGTTTTTAGTAGAAATCATTTTCTTAGCAAAAGTTATTCTCAGTTGTAATTTTAATCTTCAATCATCAATTCAAGTTCTATTTTAGTTAATTTCTCTATTTCTATTCAGTGTGGTGTTAAGATTATAGTTTAAATAAAAGTCAAGTGTTTTCTTAATTCGTATTAATTAAATTAGTGGTTTAGAAGCTTTCATAAGCTCATATACATTCCATATAAGCTCATACAAGCTTAGTGTAGCTTTTCTTGAGCTTATATCAGTATCACAGAGTTTAAATTCAAGAGTCAAAGAAAAAAAGTCAATAAGTCAAAATCAAGTCAAACTGTGGTCTTTAAGCTTATAGAAGCTTAATTGAATTTGAGCTTTATTCATCTCAGTTTCTTTAAGTTGATTAGATATTAATAAGTTAGGATTAAAAGTTATTTCATTAAACTCTAGTTTTAATTCAATTTCAGTTTACATTAGAGGGTGTTTGGGTTAAGAAGTCAAACGGGTAAAAAAAAAGAGCTTTACTATTCACTTGCACTTGGGTCAGTTTCAATTGAGCTTAACACATCTTGGTTAAGCTGTTTTCACTATAACATTGTTTGTTTTGAGTTTCTTTTATAGGTTAGAAGCTGTCAGTCCAGGTACAAGCTGCTGAGCTGCCTTCAATAAGCTTCTATAAGCTGAGCCTATTTTGGGGCTGCTTTTGCATTATCAGGTTTGTCTAATTCCCATTTTCAGTTTTGCATTTAGGCTCCCATAAGTCTGCCCCTTAGAACCCCTTATCAGTTCACTTTCATATTAGCAGCCTAGTATTTCTTAGTTTTCATAGTTTTGGAGATTTTGTAGAATTTTTAATTATCTCATCTTTAGTTAGAATTAGCTGAACCTTTGGATAGTTAAAGTTCACCAGCTCATCTATCAGGTTTAATTTTCTTAGGATTTTATGTTTAGCTTTTGATAGCTTTTCATTAGCTTGAAGTAGGCCTGACCTCCCCTGCACCATAGAGTAGTTCAGACCTGCTTAGCTTTTGCCCCCCTCCTAGAGCTTATTTAGCTGACCCCAGTAGCTTAATTAGAGTTCTTTTAGCTTATTTCAGAAGCCCCTAGCTTGTTTGTTTAGCTTAACAGCTTTTAGTCAATTCATCAGCTTATTCCTTTAGTAGCAGCCCTATTTAGCTTAATTTTGGCTTATTTATTGAATTTCAGTTAAGGTCTCAGTTATGAAAAGTGCTTATTGTCATTAGCTTAATAAGTTTTAATAAAAAAATCAAAAAAATAAAATAGTTTTAAATATTTGTAGTTAACCAGGGTCGAACCTGGGTTGTTTTCCAACTTAAAACGTTTTATGATTTCCCGTTTTTACAAATCAGCCCACTAGTTTCATTTTAGTTCAATTAGGTCCCTGTCTTTCTTTTAAACTCGTTTTTAATTATAAATAAGTTTCAGAAAAGTACCATTTGGCCCCTGTCTTTGTTTTAGTTTATTTAAAGTTTTAATTTTTACACTTTTGGCCCCTAAGCTTTTGTAGATTTTTATTTTCCTTTTATAAAAATTAGTTTTTATTGTATTTGTACCCCTAGGTTTTGTATTTCATTTATTTCACGTTTTTTTTCAGTATTTTTACGTTTTTAATTTACGTATTTATTTATTTACGTTTTGTTTTCATATATTCATTGTTACTCAATCAAATCTATTCCAAATCATTTCGGTTCTCCATTTTCAAACACGAATCACAAACCCGATTTCACAAAATTCCATTCAATCCTTCATCGGGGATAACGAACCTAGGTTACACATACTCCACTTGTGTTTCCTTTGCACATTAAAAATATAAGGTTGATTTTTGCGAATCAATTTTTGGCGCCGCTGCCAGGGAGGGCTTGTAGCGAATTTTTAAAAATCTCGTTTGTCTTTTCGTGTTGTCAAAACCTTTCTTTGTGAAAGTGTTAAGTTTTTTTTTGTATCAATAATCTCAAAGATAAAAAAAATAAAAAAAATAAACCAGATAAAAGATTATAAAAATCACAACAAACACTTTTCCTAAAGTGTTTACAATTCCATAATACTTCCAACAAAACAAATCGTGAGTTAATTATTTTCGGATTATTT
Source organism: Artemisia tridentata subsp. tridentata (assembly GCA_021014915.2). Lineage (NCBI taxonomy): Eukaryota > Viridiplantae > Streptophyta > Magnoliopsida > Asterales > Asteraceae > Artemisia > Artemisia tridentata. The sequence continues at coordinate 4,028,972 of CP139505.1, read as the reverse complement.
TGAAATTACAACCTCATCAAGTGGTTTAAGGACGGTTCTGACATTAAATTGCGAACCGAAAGAGGCGGGTTTTTAATTGCTCTCGAGCGAACCTTTGCTTCTCCGCCACTCTGCGAGTAATTTTAAGAGAAACGAATTTCGATTGACGAATCGATACAAAAAATATTGTGCTTTTTCAAATATCTCTTCAAAAATCCAAAAAGATTTTCTTTTCAAAATTTATTTTCCTTTTTTTCCTTTTGTGTGTTTCACATGTCTCAAAATTTTAAAAAATCTAAAAACATTCTTCTTATTCCTCTTAAATGTTTAATTCTTATCTTCTCATCCCTCTCATCCGTTTAATTCTTTTGTATGTCCTCATCTTACAATTACGGTTGTGAATGGTGTGGGGGACCTCTAAATGGTGGAAATTGCCACGGTTGTAGCATTGTAAATTCGGGAAACGGGTTTGTCTATGACCAAAATCCCTACAATGAAACAACTAATTTCTTTGACCAAACCTCACACCATGGGATGGAAACATATTCTTGTGATTATTGTGGAGGTCCACACCCAAGTTTTGATTGTCAAGCAAGGAATTCGTTTGTCTATGAACAAGTTCCAAGTAATCAGAACTTTGGTTATGACCACTATCCATATAATTCACCACATCAGTCACAACAAACGTATTGTTGTGAGTACTGTGGAGGTCCTCACTATAGCTCTGATTGTCAAACGAGGAACTCGCTTGTCTATGAGCATGGTCCTTGTAACAATTACGGCTACTCTTATCATGATCAACCTCCACAGTATCAAACGATTCAAACTCAGCCTCAGCTACCCCTTGAAGAATCTTTCAAAGATGTATTCCAAAAATTTCAAGAGGTGAGGAGTACACTTAATAATTTGGCTGAGAAACATAAGCATGAAAACCCTCATGGAAAATCTATGGAAGAATTACTTGCCGAGGAAAGAGCGGCGAAATTTCAAAAGACCTTAATTTACTATGAGGACGATTCCGATGATGACGAGGAAAGACTTGTTCCGTTCAACGTTTTCCCTCAAATAGCATCCGTTTTTCCTACCGTTGAAACCGAGGACTCTCTAAAAATGGGGGACGAGCAGCTTAGCACTATTCCTGAAAAGGAATCGGACGAATTCATAAAGTCTAGTGTTGAGAACCTTATCCCAACCCCAAGTGAGTCTAAGGATATATCCGACAATGCAAGTGATGGTTCTTTTTGTAGTGATCATCCTATTGACACTACTGATGATTTTTCCGGAACGTTTTCTAACCCTCTCTTCAATTTCAAAGATGATTTTTCCTCTAGTGATGACGAATCACTTTCTGACGAGGACGTTCAAAATAAAAGTCTCAAAGTCCATTCGAATTCTCTTTTTGAATTTGATAATGAGTACTTTTTTAGCAAAATAAATCCTCTCTTTGATGAAGAGTTAGAGAATGATGAGGTCAAGGACTCTATTATTCATAAACTTGATAATACGACCTCCATTCTTAATCCCGAAATTGATAAGGACAATCTTTCTCCGACATATGTGACATTTCCTTCCGTGAATCGCCATTATATTGACTTCACATATGTCGTTCGAGTCTTTCTACCTTTTTGTACTTACAAGGTAGCTAGTCCTTTCATTCACTCGTTTGGGAGTGAAGACACCATTTTCGACCCCGGCATCTCAATTTATCATTCTTTCGAGCCGGTTGTATCTCATCGGAGTGGAACTTTCAAGCACTTCAATGTTTATCCAAACATATTGAATGAAAGTCCGATGATGATTATCTCTTCCACATGCTTCCCCAAGAACAAATGAATTCGGGGCGAGTCAAGCTAACGACTCGATCATAAACAAGCGCTTCGTGGGAGGCAACCCATGCTTATCCGTGTGTTTTGTTTTTACTAATAGAGCTAACGTGAAGAGTTTTATCTCTTCCAAATCTTCTTGTCTTGTTGGTTGTTTTGTGCAGGTTGGTTCGTGTGAAGAAACTCGTGTTCACAGTTTTGTGTATTAGTTATCCGATATCCTTATCTTATCGACTAACGTTTATATTTGGCATAATTCATAAACGGCCTTAAATTTACGTTGGATGACCCTTTCCTCTAAAACATTGGGGACAATGTTTCGTTTTAGTCTGGGGGGAGTAATCTTTCGATTTGATATTACCTTGCTTTATGTCATTCGTCCTCGCAACCTTGTTTTTCCACAAAAAACCCCAAAAATTGAAAAATTTTAAAAAGCAAGGCGTTTTTAAAACTTTTGATTTCAAAAACGTGAGTTCATAACATTGCATGAGGACATGGCAATAGCTTAGTCTGGGGGATTTTGATATGTGCTTAATTACACATATCTTTCACTCAATAAAACGAGCTAAATAAACCAAACACTAACCAAAAATGCCAAATATATTGTGTTTTTGTGTTTATTCATGTGCAGGTACGGATATGTGGAAAACAGACGAAAACGACATCAAAATGGACAAAACCGAGCACGAGATGGAAAAGAGTTCAAAAGCCGAAGCCGGGAAAGGAAATTATCAGTTTGGACCGGGACTTTATATGAGATTTCAGATCATGGGTCTTTTAGTGTATTGTGATGGATTGAGAGATTCAGATTGATTTCCGTTGATTCAGAATGATTTCCGTTTCTCTCATGGATTCAGAAGTACGCTAGAAAATCCATTGGTCTACACGCTCATTTTCAGAATTTACAAGTTTGGTCCCTGAAGTTTGAAACTTGTCATCATTGGTCCCTGGATTTTTAGAAAGTTCAAGTCTGATCCCTGAAGTTTGAAGCTTGTCAACTATGGTCCCTATAATTTCAGAAAGTACAACTACGGTCCCTGAAGTTTGCTTAATGGCAGTTTTGGTCCTTGGTTTTCACTAAATCCCATTTGCAATCCTTATACTACTACTACTACTCCTCACTGGAAACTAAACCCAACCCAATCTATAACCCCAAGCCCACTACGCAGAAGCCCAACCCAATTCTGATTTGAACCCCGAGGTTCAAGGGTCTAGGTTCAAGGGTCAAGTCCAAGTCAAGGGTTCAAGTCAAAATCCCAGTCAAACCACAAACACACCCGCTAAGTACTGTGCACGCTCCTTCTTCACATGCTCCCTGACATCATCCCTGCTACTCCCATACTATACCATTTTCTCCCATATTTCACCCATCATCACTACCCCGCTCCCACGTGCTATACCCTAGCACCCACGTTGCCTGCCAGTAGCCAAAACGGCTATAACACCTTTTCCCGCCAAAATGGTTTTTAACGAATGAGATCGAATCAAGCTAATCTAAGGGTCAGGAATGAATCGTACATGAAGACAAGAAAGAACCCAGCAACAAATTAGTATAAATACTCAGTCATTGTAGCCAATTTAGGCAAGTAGTTAAGTAGTGTAGTTAAGTAGTGTAGTAAGTAGTTTTTAGTAGAAATCATTTTCTTAGCAAAAGTTATTCTCAGTTGTAATTTTAATCTTCAATCATCAATTCAAGTTCTATTTTAGTTAATTTCTCTATTTCTATTCAGTGTGGTGTTAAGATTATAGTTTAAATAAAAGTCAAGTGTTTTCTTAATTCGTATTAATTAAATTAGTGGTTTAGAAGCTTTCATAAGCTCATATACATTCCATATAAGCTCATACAAGCTTAGTGTAGCTTTTCTTGAGCTTATATCAGTATCACAGAGTTTAAATTCAAGAGTCAAAGAAAAAAAGTCAATAAGTCAAAATCAAGTCAAACTGTGGTCTTTAAGCTTATAGAAGCTTAATTGAATTTGAGCTTTATTCATCTCAGTTTCTTTAAGTTGATTAGATATTAATAAGTTAGGATTAAAAGTTATTTCATTAAACTCTAGTTTTAATTCAATTTCAGTTTACATTAGAGGGTGTTTGGGTTAAGAAGTCAAACGGGTAAAAAAAAAGAGCTTTACTATTCACTTGCACTTGGGTCAGTTTCAATTGAGCTTAACACATCTTGGTTAAGCTGTTTTCACTATAACATTGTTTGTTTTGAGTTTCTTTTATAGGTTAGAAGCTGTCAGTCCAGGTACAAGCTGCTGAGCTGCCTTCAATAAGCTTCTATAAGCTGAGCCTATTTTGGGGCTGCTTTTGCATTATCAGGTTTGTCTAATTCCCATTTTCAGTTTTGCATTTAGGCTCCCATAAGTCTGCCCCTTAGAACCCCTTATCAGTTCACTTTTATATTAGCAGCCTAGTATTTCTTAGTTTTCATAGTTTTGGAGATTTTGTAGAATTTTTAATTATCTCATCTTTAGTTAGAATTAGCTGAACCTTTGGATAGTTAAAGTTCACCAGCTCATCTATCAGGTTTAATTTTCTTAGGATTTTATGTTTAGCTTTTGATAGCTTTTCATTAGCTTGAAGTAGGCCTGACCTCCCCTGCACCATAGAGTAGTTCAGACCTGCTTAGCTTTTGCCCCCCTCCTAGAGCTTATTTAGCTGACCCCAGTAGCTTAATTAGAGTTCTTTTAGCTTATTTCAGAAGCCCCTAGCTTGTTTGTTTAGCTTAACAGCTTTTTAGTCAATTCATCAGCTTATTCCTTTAGTAGCAGCCCTATTTAGCTTAATTTTGGCTTATTTATTGAATTTCAGTTAAGGTCTCAGTTATGAAAAGTGCTTATTGTCATTAGCTTAATAAGTTTTAATAAAAAAATCAAAAAAATAAAATAGTTTTAAATATTTGTAGTTAACCAGGGTCGAACCTGGGTTGTTTTCCAACTTAAAACGTTTTATGATTTCCCGTTTTTACAAATCAGCCCACTAGTTTCATTTTAGTTCAATTAGGTCCCTGTCTTTCTTTTAAACTCGTTTTTAATTATAAATAAGTTTCAGAAAAGTACCATTTGGCCCCTGTCTTTGTTTTAGTTTATTTAAAGTTTTAATTTTTACACTTTTGGCCCCTAAGCTTTTGTAGATTTTTATTTTCCTTTTATAAAAATTAGTTTTTATTGTATTTGTACCCCTAGGTTTTGTATTTCATTTATTTCACGTTTTTTTCATTATTTTTACGTTTTTAATTTACGTATTTATTTATTTACGTTTTGTTTTCATATATTCATTGTTACTCAATCAAATCTATTCCAAATCATTTCGGTTCTCCATTTTCAAACACGAATCACAAACCCGATTTCACAAAATTCCATTCAATCCTTCATCGGGGATAACGAACCTAGGTCACACATACTTCACTTGTGTTACCTTTGTAAAAATAACGTATTGATTTTCACCAATCACTCCTTTAACGCACTTAGTTGTTTTTCAATTTCATGTAACGCATCCTTCTCACATGGGAAAGAAGCATTAATGGTAGGTGTCTTAGTGTTCATTTCTTAAAATGATGTAATCCTCCCTACCCACTTAATGATATAACGCATTTCCCTCAAAATCTCTTGTTTCGTTTTATACAACAAAGATTTGCTCAGCCAAGTACTTTACAAGTTTCAATGTCGAAGGATGAAGCGAGACACACGTCTTGTACACAAAAAACATCCATTTCAATTCACATTAACTTTCCTATAAAGTCTTCGGGTATTATAAGCCCTCTGCAACTTAAGGATAAAGATGGAGTAGGTCGCGACCCTCTGTCGCAGTCAAATTATACGATTGCTAAAAATCTTGCTCCAAAATACACTTAATAAGGTACTAAACTTAGGTTGTATGTTTACGTTTGTAAATAAACGTAAGAGAAGACAAACATGATATCAAAAGTGGGACTCAGTCCCATAGGTTGGCATTTATACGGCTACTTATAGTCATAGCCAAAATTAACATCGAAATAATTGTCTAAATTCTGGGACGAAGCCCAGAAACGCAAAGGATAAATTGTTCAAATAGTAAGGCACACGCCTAACAAAGCATCATAAATTGTTTGAAAGGGTACATGCCACCCTTAGAGACCAAATTATTGCCAACAGGGCAACCTTCAAGCATTTTTAGAGGACTTCGGGTCCTCTGGGTTAGATGCAGATGGAGGCTTCGCAGACACGGTCCTCTTGGATGGAGAGGGAGGTTGGATTTTCTTTGGCTTCATGGATAAGAGGGTTTCGATTGTTGCTGAGGGGTCCCTGGTTGCTTCGGCAAGGAAAGGATACTCTGTTGTGGTATATGCATTGCCTGCCTCGTTGTATTCTTGCTCGGAGGTCGGGCGGTAGTAGGGTACCTCCGACAGATCCACCGGCTTCTTAGTTTTGGCAATTTCTTCGAGCGTTGTACACTTGCCGTAGAATATGGCTGCATTCACCAGAGATCCAACTATTGCCCCCACCTCATCGCTATGATATAGCTCCATTGCAATATAGGGGACAACCTTGGATACCACCTCAGCCCTATCCTTTCTTAAATTTCTGCATTCAAGCTTCAACCCATCCATCTCTTGGCAAAGTTTGATCTCTTTCTCATTCAACATAGCCCTCTCAGTTTCCAGACCAGTGCACTTCGATTCCAGAGCCGAAATTTGGGTCTTATATCCAACAATCTGGGACTCCTCCATCTTCAGCTTACCATGCGACTCTTTTAGCTGTCCTTCGAGACTATCAATCTTAGCCTGAAGGACCGCATACCTGGGATGTTTCTCAAAATCAGACATGGCTGCATCACACTTGGCCTCTAACTCTGTATACTGTTCCTCCTTTTTCTTCTCCCTAGCAACGATAACGGCCACCTCTTCTTTAGCATCTTGCACCATACGAACCAACTCCCTTGTCCGGGTGTTCAGGTGGTTATCCAACATGGCTTGTCTGGTGTAGCTTTTGTCGTGCAAGTCACACAGCCTTCCGATCGACATATCTTTTAGAGATTCCCTCCAGCTAGCAGGAGTGACATTTTTCACTAGCAGATGACACTTGAGAGCATTCGGTAACTCCTTAGTGCTCGGCATCCCTACATTCACAATATTCCATCAGATAGGGAAGGGATTAAGCAAAGGAAATTAGGGATGTTTTTACTTACCATGAAGATCATCATCCTCACCAACATCTTCAGCAGAGTACAAGACTGCTTTCCCTCAAGATTTATCTGTTTTTTGCTTGACGGTCCTTGATGTGGGAGTAGGAATGTTCAGCTTCCTCTTTGTAGCAGGCTTGGCAGCCTTCGCACTTGTTCCTTTCCTGGTTCGTACCCTATCAGCAATGCCGGAAGAGCCTACGATCTGCAACTGGTCACTCTCGGAAGGCGGATCGTCGGAATCAGCTATATTCTCAACAAACTGAGGAGTTTCCTCAATGTTCACAGGATTGATGGGAGGCAGTACGGCAAGAGGTTTAGCAGGAGAAACATCAACATCATTATTATTCACAGAAATAGAGGGGGAGCCGACTCCATAGCTTACATCTTTGGGGTCTTTTGGGATAAAGCTTACTTCCTTGGCACCTCCAGATACGACGAAATTCCTGAAAGCCATTTCTGCATCAAAAATAGAAAAAAGAGATGAATATCAGCAGATAAGTTATTTATTTTATTTAAATAGGAAATGTACATACTTTTTCCCTCACAAACAATTTCAGGCTGTAACGGAGACCCTTCCTAATGGTCAGTTATGCCCTCCATGAATAAGATGGGCTCCGGGAAGGTCTGAACATCAGCTGGATGGCGTGCAAGACGCTGGTACAAAGGATCGCTCCTTATCTCATACGGCAAAGGGTCATTGAATCTTTTCTCATCAAACATGTAGGCTTCGTCTAGCAAGGCTGGATACTCAGGTGGTATGATTGTATTTTCGATATAGAAAAATTGCCCTTTCCAATTCCTAATGTTTGAAAAGGGTTTCGTCAACAGAATGGGCACATCATGCTCACCTCTTTTGGCAATGGTTATCCAATCCCCACCGGGATACAGATTTACAAAGCCCCTAAACACGTCTAATGTGGGCTCATACCCATATGCTTTACACATTACGATGTAGGTGGATAACTTGGCTAGACCAAAGGGTTTAATCTAGAAATATGAACCTTATAGTATTGCAAAAATTCCAAAATCAGAGGATGAATGGGAATCCTAAGGTTTGACTGAGTGAATGCATGCACATATAAACCTACATACCCTAAAGGAGCATCAAAAATATTTTTTCTTTTGCTTGGAAGTATTATTTTGAGTCTTGAAGGTAAGGGGTAATCATGGAGAAAATCAGATAATGCTGCTTTTGTTAAAGTACATGTTTGTTCCCTAATTATTCTCTTTGCCGCCATGCTCATATCACAACAACAATAAAGATCAAAGATAAGTGATAGAGTTTTTACCTTTTTCGTTCCAACGGAAGCACAATAACACAGAGTAGTGTGTGTATATTTTGGGCGGAAGGTAAAAGTAACCTAGGGTTTACCATCCTACGGGTTTAAATACCTATCATCTCTTTGATCCTGGCCATACACGTGGCTACTTATCTTTGCTACACAGGTGGATTTCAAACGGGTATATAATTTGAAATGACATTTTACTATCACCGAGATAGTAGGGGGATTAATTGCATGGCAAGTGGACGGATAATGATTAGTATGCATTAAATGCGTGGGTAGTTAGCCCTTTATTTTTAATTACGTGAAACGAGGAACATAAGGCATGTTGATTTTTTGAGTCGAATGCAATATAAACTCGTGCGTATACATCACTTTCGACTGGGGGGCTTGATGATGTACCCTCCGAACGGGTCAAAGGACTCCCCTTCGAGCCTGTAGAAAGCCCTCCCTTCGGAGGCCCAGGTTAACCTCCTAACACGTTTCGTTGGCGTAAAACCATTCATCTATGAAGTGGTTACCATGTGGGAATCCGCCAATCGAAGCCCTAAGCCCTTCGGGGTATCTCCTACGAAGGAACTACAACGGAAAACCATTCTGACCTGGTCATACCCACGTCCCTTCTTCCCTTAGGCTTTCCCGCCAAAAGGGAGAACGTGGGCTACAAAGCCCTAGCTGTTACCACAAATCATGGGACGCCCCCATGATCTCCGAAACAAGTGCAACCGCCCACTAAGGCCTATTTCTCCCCTATAAATAGCTTAGATGGGCAAGAACCAAAGTAAGTTAACTTCATTCTCTCAATTTACGACCTACTTTTCATCACACATACTTACTCGCACGCCGGAGGTGGTTCGCAGGGTCCAATCCCTGCGCAATCACTTAACGTAGTGTCTTGGTATTTCTTATTTCAGGTTAAGAACAAGCTTGGCGCAACCTCAACACCCCATAATTCCTTTGATCACCATCGAAGGCCTGGTAGTGCATCTTTTTGTACGATCAGAAGGGTAAAGACCAACGGAGAAGGGACGATAAGGGAAAATTCAAAATAATCAATCTGATAGAGAGCTTGCCAAGTTATCTTGAAAGGAAGTCCGACCGTAAAGACGAGGATGGATGAACGTCCCAATAATGTTTCCTCCCATTTCGACTGGAAGCTTGTCAAGCGAACCCATCATCATCCGAGGCAGCATCGAGAGGAGTCAGATCCGAGAAATATATGTGGATGAAGGGTCATCTGTGAACATTATATATGAGCATTGCTTCAACAAACTCAACGCTGAAGTAAAAGCGCGGATTAAGATGACGAACACCTCCATGAAAGGTTTCTCGGGAAAAGCAACCAGACTTAGGGGAAAGATTGAGTTGGGCATACTCTTCGGCGGCTGTGGGATGTACCGAAGAGCAAACATGAAATTTTACGTAATACAATCTCCGTCACCCTACTATGCAATATTAGGAAGAACTGGGCTCAGGGATCTGCGAGCCATCACCTCAACAATTCATTCCATGATGAAATTCCCCACTCCCGAAGGGATAGCAACCTTAACAGCTCGGCCGACAGTGAAGACTGAATGCCGAAGCTTCAAGAAAAGCCAGATAGAGGTCGTCCCAAAGAAGGCAAAGACTCCTGGCCTTGGGACGGACGGGATACAGAAAAAACTAGGGATAAGCTCCGAAAGCTCCAAGATGGAAAACGTTGCGGAAGCAGCACTACCAAAGGGACACCGAAACCGCTCGCACGGTTTATTCCAAGAAAATTGGCAAGGAAGCTTTGACTTCAAAACCTCCGCACGGATGCTTTGATTTCAAAAGCTCACTAGGAAAATCAGTACCGAACAGCAGAAACGCTACAGTAGTAACGAATTTACAATGTAGTTTACGCTTGAAATTGTCTTTTGTGGAAGATGTAAACCAAAGCTTATTAGTATTTATGACAATCCGTGGCTCCCCAGCTTCCGGGCGAACTATTTGGCAATTACAAAGTCTCACATACGAAGAAAATTAAAACGGATCGTGGAAAACGCTCCCTCTCTTACGAGCGGATCGTGCAAAACACTCCGTCTAAAAATTAAAATGGATCGTGGAAAACACTTCCTCTCTTACGAGCGGATCGTGCAAAACACTCCGTCTAAAAATTACAACGGATCGTGGCAAACACTCCCTCTCTTACGAGCGGATCGTGCAAAACACTCCGTATGAAAAATTAAAACGGATCGTGGAAAACACTCCCTCACTTACGAGCAGATCGTGCAAAACACTCCGTCTAAAAATTAAGATGGATCGTGGAAAACACTCTCTCTCTTACGAGCGGATCGTGCAAAACACTCCGTATGAAAAATTAAAACGGATCGTGGAAAACACTCCCTCACTTACGAGCGGATCGTGCAAAAACACTCCGTCTAAAAATTAAAATGGATCGTGGAAAACACTCCCTCTCTTACGAGCGGATCATGCAAAACACTCCGTCTAAAAATTAAAATGGATCGTGGAAAACACTTCCTCTCTTACGGGCGGATCGTGCAAAACACTCCGTCTAAAAATTAAAACGGATCGTGGAAAATACTCCTTCTCTTACGAGCGGATCGTGCAAAACACTCCGTCTAAAAATTACAACGGATCGTGGCAAACACTCCCTCTCTCACGAGCGGATCGTGGAAAACAATCCGTCTAAAATTAAAACGGATCGTGCAAAACACTCCCTTTCTTATGAGCGGATCGTGCAAAACACTCCATATGAAAAATTAAAACGGATCGTGGCACACTCCCTCTCTTATGTGCGGAACGCAGATGACACTACGGTGAATAAAAGTAACGAAATAGTGCAAAGACCGCGAGAAATAGTCCGTCGACGAATCAAAAGGACAATGGAAGTCACTCCGACATTAAATGATAAATTATGGGGAACAACCCATCGGCAAAATCCAGTGGATAGAGCAAATTCCCCCTCCCAACATAAGGGGTTGGACAACCTTTTCTGTAGAAACAATAATACAATAGTTTCATCAAATTACATTCCTGCTAAACCGACGGAAAATGCAAGTTTTACAACTCTTGATCCTGACCATGATGCTTATTACATTCATCCAACAGTTATCACAAACAAGTCAATACACACAATTTAACAAAGGATCAACACACACAATATTCGACCGCAATAATTGTCTATTACATTCATCCAGCAAAAACAAAAAAAAAAATCTAGGGATTGTTAGCAGCAACGCCCCCCTCTTCAGGTACAACGGCAACCTGTTTATCTTGAGCTCCGGAAGATGTCTCGATTCCTTGAGTTTGGTCAGCGGCCGGGGTCCGGGGCTTGGGAGTGGGTACATCAGGGAGAATGTTCATAAGATCACCTAAGGGCAGACGGAAGGAATCCGAAATCTTCTGGATATACAGATACCGAGTTTCGAAGAGCTTCCGATACTCCGTCTTCCAGATCGCTGGAGCGTCGTAATCCAGCTTATCAAATTTTGAATGAAATCTTTCAAGGTCATCCTTCTTACGCTCGTACTTCAAGCCATCTAGAAACCCGGCAGTATAAGATAAGCTGTAAACCCTCCCCATGCTCTTCTTATACTCATCACTTTTAAACAGCCTAAGGCAGGCAGTCGGTAGAAAATCCTTGACAATATTGTGGTGAACAATCTCCGAACGACCCACCTCCACAACCAGTTGTTTGTTCTCCCTTTCTATCCTATCAACGGCCTGATTTTTTCTCCCCCAGCTCCTGTTCTAACCTCCCGACTTTCTCTGCATGAGTATCAGCTCTCCTCTTCCAGTCATCCCTATCTCTCTCCGCCTCACCCAACTGTTCAGATAAGACCCTTTCTCGGTCAGAGGCACCGGAATGTGCATCACTCAATTCTTGCTTGAGAGAGTCAAACTCCCTCACCAACCGCTCATACCGACCAAGCTCTGCACTGCGCTCTTGTATAGCAATCTTGTGCACACGATCCAGCTCCTTATGCTCAGACAGACACTGATCAAATCGGGAAAGCAACTCGGCCTGCATAGCGACCCCACCCCCGGCCTGCACATACGCCAAATAAACCAGCTGATTGGTGGTCAACTCTTTCAGAGAAGCCTGCTCAGCCGGTGGGGTAAGATGCATCAGCAGCTCACGACAGGCCTTGTAAGAATCTAGTCGAACGCTAGGCAGCAGAGACCATCCGGGAATAAAGCGCTCCCTCTCGGACAACCTCTCATCTGGAATGAATCAAAATAAATTGACAAAAACGTCCTATGGCAAAAGCAGTTAAAAATAAAATTCTTACCTCCTCCGGCTGATCGATGTTCAGTGGAAGGCCCTCCGGGACCATGAGAAAGATGCTCGGAATGTGCAGAATGATCCGGATGAGCGGAATTATCTATAAAAACAAAGTATAATAAAGGGGAATCAAGACATAAGACAACAAAACAAACCAAAAAGAATATCTCTTACTGTCGGAGTTGGTCCGCTGGCTTCCTCGTTGACTTTCATGAGCGTCCATGTCATCTGGGTTCATCTCGGCGGTATGTTCTGTCTCAACCATACCTTCCATAGGGTTAACCGTTGCTCCCTTACCTCCGGCATTCTCAACCACTTGTGGCTGAACTTCACGTATAGGGGAAACATCCAAGGTGCGCTACGATGATGCATTCCCCCCAACATCCAGAGAAACCCCCGGTCTATGCACACTTTTCTTCTTTCTGTTGCGAGAGGATGTCGCACCCTCGGCCCCCCTTTTCCTAGTTTTTGGTACCACAGTACCTTTCTTCCTCTCCTTCTTCAATCTAGCAACAACCACATTCTGATCCGGCCTCTCAGCCACCTTCTGAAGAGGGGTCGTCTCAGGAACTAGGCTTCCTGGTGCCAATGGGTCAGTAGTTCATTTTGGTTTCTTATTCTCCTCACTTAAAGGATTCCCCCTATCAACTTCAACCCCGATTTCCACCGGAAGCTCCAAATATTCCAACATGGTAACAACTACAGAAAAAAAAATAGACGAGATCAAAGCAAGAAACAAACGGACACTAAAAAGTTAAATCTTAAGAAAACTTATATTACCATGCCCATCGGCATCCTTAAGAACGCCCTCATACCCTAGATATTCAAAAACTCTACTCAGACCCGTCATCCATAGAAGAGCGGCTGAGGGCTACCTCAAGGGAATCACTTTCTTGGCAATCATCTCAGCGTCCCTCTCAGAATACGACTCCGGAAAGTCATCAGTAACCTTAGAATCCCTATGTCTCCACGGCATTGCATATGGAATTGCTCTTCGGTCTATTAAAAAGAAACGATCCTTCTAATGCTTTAATCCGGTTAACACCTCCTCAAAACATTTCATGGCTCTTGTCCCTCTTCGGTTCTCAAAAGAGAACCAGTGCCCTTGCTTGCATAATCTGTAAAAAACCCTAAAAAGGACGACGGTCGGCTTCACGTCCAGACTATAGTAGCGAATCTCAAACATGGTTACCCTATTCAAACCTATCGGTACCAACTGAGAAATATGCACCCAAAAATATCCTATCACCGCCAGTAAAAAGGTGGAAAAGGGAACCCTAATACCCCCCGTCCTCAGCTGATGAACATAAACCCCTATTTTGCTATCCGGTAACATATCCATAGTCATACCAGACGGAGGAAGTGTGGGCCTCAACTCCAAAGGAATACCAAACTCCCCGACCACACGATCCAATTCATCTTGTGTCAGATTTGAAGTATGTACATGCATATCAAATTTGGGGACTATCCTACTGGGCTGAGGACCGAGCCTACTGACTAAGGGAAGATTCTCCGATGTGTTCACTTCAACGGCCATATCTAAAAGGATGCCGAGGACGAGAAAGAAAGATAATTACAAAAGGAATAAAACGCACCTCAAAGGATTACACAACGGATGACCGAACGTGAAAAATGAATAGCACCAAGATCAGAGAGAGAAATGCGCAGTAAAAAGTGAAAAATGAGAAGACGCATATATAGAGGGAAGAGCCTGGGAAGAAGCAAAAATGTCGTGTCACTCTGCCACTTTCTGACATGGCAAAACGTGGAGCGTCGGATCTCCACGGTAAAATGACAGTTGGCACACAACTGCCACGCGTAGATAGATAACAATATCTTGGCCCATGGGCAGCTCACGACAGGCCTTGTAAGAATCTAGTCGAACGCTAGGCAGCAGAGACCATCCGGGAATAAAGCGCTCCCTCTCGGACAACCTCTCATCTGGAATGAATCAAAATAAATTGACAAAAACGTCCTATGGCAAAAGCAGTTAAAAATAAAATTCTTACCTCCTCCGGCTGATCGATGTTCAGTGGAAGGCCCTCCGGGACCATGAGAAAGATGCTCGGAATGTGCAGAATGATCCGGATGAGCGGAATTATCTATAAAAACAAAGTATAATAAAGGGGAATCAAGACATAAGACAACAAAACAAACCAAAAAGAATATCTCTTACTGTCGGAGTTGGTCCGCTGGCTTCCTCGTTGACTTTCATGAGCGTCCATGTCATCTGGGTTCATCTCGGCGGTATGTTCTGTCTCAACCATACCTTCCATAGGGTTAACCGTTGCTCCCTTACCTCCGGCATTCTCAACCACTTGTGGCTGAACTTCACGTATATGGGAAACATCCAAGGTGCGCTACGATGATGCATTCCCCCAACATCCAGAGAAACCCCCGGTCTATGCACACTTTTCTTCTTTCTGTTGCGAGAGGATGTCGCACCCTCGGCCCCCCTTTTCCTAGTTTTTGGTACCACAGTACCTTTCTTCCTCTCCTTCTTCAATCTAGCAACAACCACATTCTGATCCGGCCTCTCAGCCACCTTCTGAAGAGGGGTCGTCTCAGGAACTAGGCTTCCTGGTGCCAACGGGTCAGTAGTTCATTTCGGTTTCTTATTCTCCTCACTTAAAGGATTCCCCCTATCAACTTCAACCCCGATTTCCACCGGAAGCTCCAAATATTCCAACATGGTAACAACTACAGAAAAAAAATAGACGAGATCAAAGCAAGAAACAAACGGACACTAAAAAGTTAAATCTTAAGAAAACTTATATTACCATGCCCATCGGCATCCTTAAGAACGCCCTCATACCCTAGATATTCAAAAACTCTACTCAGACCCGTCATCCATAGACGAGCGGCTGAGGGCTACCTCAAGGGAATCACTTTCTTGGCAATCATCTCAGCGTCCCTCTCAGAATACGACTCTGGAAAGTCATCAGTAACCTTAGAATCCCTATGTCTCCACGGCATTGCATATGGAATTGCTCTTCGGTCTATTAAAAAGAAACGATCCTTCTAATGCTTTAATCCGGTTAAACACCTCCTCAAAACATTTCATGGCTCTTGTCCCTGTTCGGTTCTCAAAAGAGAACCAGTGCCCTTGCTTGCATAATCTGTAAAAAACCCTAAAAAGGACGACGGTCGGCTTCACGTCCAGACTATAGTAGCGAATCTCAAACATGGTTACCCTATTCAAACCTATCGGTACCAGCTGAGAAATATGCACCCAAAAATATCCTATCACCGCCAGTAAAAAGGTGGAAAAGGGAACCCTAATACCCCCCGTCCTCAGCTGATGAACATAAACCCCTATTTTGCTGTCCGGTAACATATCCATAGTCATACCAGACGGAGGAAGTGTGGGCCTCAACTCCAAAGGAATACCAAACTCCCCGACCACACGATCCAATTCATCTTGTGTCAGATTTGAAGTATGTACATGCATATCAAATTTGGGGACTATCCTACTGGGCTGAGGACCGAGCCTACTGACTAAGGGAAGATTCTACGATGTGTTCACTTCAACGGCCATATCTAAAAGGATGCCGAGGACGAGAAAGAAAGATAATTACAAAAGGAATAAAACCCACCTCAAAGGATTACACAACGGATGACCAAACGTGAAAAATGAATAGCACCAAGATCAGAGAGAGAAATGCGAAGTAAAAAGTGAAAAATGAGAAGACGCATATATAGAGGGAAGAGCCTGGGAAGAAGCAAAAATGTCGTGTCACTCTGCCACTTTCTGACATGGCAAAACATGGAGCGTCGGATCTCCACGGTAAAATGACAGTTTGCACACAACTGCCACGCGTAGATAGATAACAATATCTTGGCCCATGGGCAGCTCACGACAGGCCTTGTAAGAATCTAGTCGAATGCTAGGCAGCAGAGACCATCCGGGAATAAAGCGCTCCCTCTCGGACAACCTCTCATCTGGAATGAATCAAAATAAATTGACAAAAACGTCCTATGGCAAAAGCAGTTAAAAATAAAATTCTTACCTCCTCCGGCTGATCGATGTTCAGTGGAAGGCCCTCCGGGACCATGAGAAAGATGCTCGGAATGTGCAGAATGATCCGGATGAGCGGAATTATCTATAAAAACAAAGTATAATAAAGGGGAATCAAGACATAAGACAACAAAACAAACCAAAAAGAATATCTCTTACTGTCGGAGTTGGTCCGCTGGCTTCCTCGTTGACTTTCATGAGCGTCCATGTCATCTGGGTTCATCTCGGCGGTATGTTCTGTCTCAACCATACCTTCCATAGGGTTAACCGTTGCTCCCTTACCTCCGGCATTCTCAACCACTTGTGGCTGAACTTCACGTATATGGGAAACATCCAAGGTGCGCTACGATGATGCATTCCCCCCAACATCCAGAGAAACCCCGGTCTATGCACACTTTTCTTCTTTCTGTTGCGAGAGGATGTCGCACCCTCGGCCCCCCTTTTCCTAGTTTTTGGTACCACAGTACCTTTCTTCCTCTCCTTCTTCAATCTAGCAACAACCACATTCTGATCCGGCCTCTCAGCCACCTTCTGAAGAGGGGTCGTCTCAGGAACTAGGCTTCCTGGTGCCAACGGGTCAGTAGTTCATTTCGGTTTCTTATTCTCCTCACTTAAAGGATTCCCCCTATCAACTTCAACCCCGATTTCCACCGGAAGCTCCAAATATTCCAACATGGTAACAACTACAGAAAAAAAAATAGACGAGATCAAAGCAAGAAACAAACGGACACTAAAAAGTTAAATCTTAAGAAAACTTATATTACCATGCCCATCGGCATCCTTAAGAACGCCCTCATACCCTAGATATTCAAAAACTCTACTCAGACCCGTCATCCATAGAAGAGCGGCTGAGGGCTACCTCAAGGGAATCACTTTCTTGGCAATCATCTCAGCGTCCCTCTCAGAATACGACTCCGGAAAGTCATCAGTAACCTTAGAATCCCTATGTCTCCACGGCATTGCATATGGAATTGCTCTTCGGTCTATTAAAAAGAAACGATCCTTCTAATGCTTTAATCCGGTTAACACCTCCTCAAAACATTTCATGGCTCTTGTCCCTCTTCGGTTCTCAAAAGAGAACCAGTGCCCTTGCTTGCATAATCTGTAAAAAACCCTAAAAAGGACGACGGTCGGCTTCACGTCCAGACTATAGTAGCGAATCTCAAACATGGTTACCCTATTCAAACCTATCGGTACCAACTGAGAAATATGCACCCAAAAATATCCTATCACCGCCAGTAAAAAGGTGGAAAAGGGAACCCTAATACCCCCCGTCCTCAGCTGATGAACATAAACCCCTATTTTGCTATCCGGTAACATATCCATAGTCATACCAGACGGAGGAAGTGTGGGCCTCAACTCCAAAGGAATACCAAACTCCCCGACCACACGATCCAATTCATCTTGTGTCAGATTTGAAGTATGTACATGCATATCAAATTTGGGGACTATCCTACTGGGCTGAGGACCGAGCCTACTGACTAAGGGAAGATTCTCCGATGTGTTCACTTCAACGGCCATATCTAAAAGGATGCCGAGGACGAGAAAGAAAGATAATTACAAAAGGAATAAAACGCACCTCAAAGGATTACACAACGGATGACCGAACGTGAAAAATGAATAGCACCAAGATCAGAGAGAGAAATGCGCAGTAAAAAGTGAAAAATGAGAAGACGCATATATAGAGGGAAGAGCCTGGGAAGAAGCAAAAATGTCGTGTCACTCTGCCACTTTCTGACATGGCAAAACGTGGAGCGTCGGATCTCCACGGTAAAATGACAGTTGGCACACAACTGCCACGCGTAGATAGATAACAATATCTTGGCCCATGGGCAGCTCACGACAGGCCTTGTAAGAATCTAGTCGAACGCTAGGCAGCAGAGACCATCCGGGAATAAAGCGCTCCCTCTCGGACAACCTCTCATCTGGAATGAATCAAAATAAATTGACAAAAACGTCCTATGGCAAAAGCAGTTAAAAATAAAATTCTTACCTCCTCCGGCTGATCGATGTTCAGTGGAAGGCCCTCCGGGACCATGAGAAAGATGCTCGGAATGTGCAGAATGATCCGGATGAGCGGAATTATCTATAAAAACAAAGTATAATAAAGGGGAATCAAGACATAAGACAACAAAACAAACCAAAAAGAATATCTCTTACTGTCGGAGTTGGTCCGCTGGCTTCCTCGTTGACTTTCATGAGCGTCCATGTCATCTGGGTTCATCTCGGCGGTATGTTCTGTCTCAACCATACCTTCCATAGGGTTAACCGTTGCTCCCTTACCTCCGGCATTCTCAACCACTTGTGGCTGAACTTCACGTATATGGGAAACATCCAAGGTGCGCTACGATGATGCATTCCCCCCAACATCCAGAGAAACCCCCGGTCTATGCACACTTTTCTTCTTTCTGTTGCGAGAGGATGTCGCACCCTCGGCCCCCCTTTTCCTAGTTTTTGGTACCACAGTACCTTTCTTCCTCTCCTTCTTCAATCTAGCAACAACCACATTCTGATCCGGCCTCTCAGCCACCTTCTGAAGAGGGGTCGTCTCAGGAACTAGGCTTCCTGGTGCCAACGGGTCAGTAGTTCATTTCGGTTTCTTATTCTCCTCACTTAAAGGATTCCCCCTATCAACTTCAACCCCGATTTCCACCGGAAGCTCCAAATATTCCAACATGGTAACAACTACAGAAAAAAAATAGACGAGATCAAAGCAAGAAACAAACGGACACTAAAAAGTTAAATCTTAAGAAAACTTATATTACCATGCCCATCGGCATCCTTAAGAACGCCCTCATACCCTAGATATTCAAAAACTCTACTCAGACCCGTCATCCATAGACGAGCGGCTGAGGGCTACCTCAAGGGAATCACTTTCTTGGCAATCATCTCAGCGTCCCTCTCAGAATACGACTCTGGAAAGTCATCAGTAACCTTAGAATCCCTATGTCTCCACGGCATTGCATATGGAATTGCTCTTCGGTCTATTAAAAAGAAACGATCCTTCTAATGCTTTAATCCGGTTAACACCTCCTCAAAACATTTCATGGCTCTTGTCCCTGTTCGGTTCTCAAAAGAGAACCAGTGCCCTTGCTTGCATAATCTGTAAAAAACCCTAAAAAGGACGACGGTCGGCTTCACGTCCAGACTATAGTAGCGAATCTCAAACATGGTTACCCTATTCAAACCTATCGGTACCAGCTGAGAAATATGCACCCAAAAATATCCTATCACCGCCAGTAAAAAGGTGGAAAAGGGAACCCTAATACCCCCCGTCCTCAGCTGATGAACATAAACCCCTATTTTGCTGTCCGGTAACATATCCATAGTCATACCAGACGGAGGAAGTGTGGGCCTCAACTCCAAAGGAATACCAAACTCCCCGACCACACGATCCAATTCATCTTGTGTCAGATTTGAAGTATGTACATGCATATCAAATTTGGGGACTATCCTACTGGGCTGAGGACCGAGCCTACTGACTAAGGGAAGATTCTACGATGTGTTCACTTCAACGGCCATATCTAAAAGGATGCCGAGGACGAGAAAGAAAGATAATTACAAAAGGAATAAAACCCACCTCAAAGGATTACACAACGGATGACCAAACGTGAAAAATGAATAGCACCAAGATCAGAGAGAGAAATGCGAAGTAAAAAGTGAAAAATGAGAAGACGCATATATAGAGGGAAGAGCCTGGGAAGAAGCAAAAATGTCGTGTCACTCTGCCACTTTCTGACATGGCAAAACATGGAGCGTCGGATCTCCACGGTAAAATGACAGTTTGCACACAACTGCCACGCGTAGATAGATAACAATATCTTGGCCCATGGGCAGCTCACGACAGGCCTTGTAAGAATCTAGTCGAATGCTAGGCAGCAGAGACCATCCGGGAATAAAGCGCTCCCTCTCGGACAACCTCTCATCTGGAATGAATCAAAATAAATTGACAAAAACGTCCTATGGCAAAAGCAGTTAAAAATAAAATTCTTACCTCCTCCGGCTGATCGATGTTCAGTGGAAGGCCCTCCGGGACCATGAGAAAGATGCTCGGAATGTGCAGAATGATCCGGATGAGCGGAATTATCTATAAAAACAAAGTATAATAAAGGGGAATCAAGACATAAGACAACAAAACAAACCAAAAAGAATATCTCTTACTGTCGGAGTTGGTCCGCTGGCTTCCTCGTTGACTTTCATGAGCGTCCATGTCATCTGGGTTCATCTCGGCGGTATGTTCTGTCTCAACCATACCTTCCATAGGGTTAACCGTTGCTCCCTTACCTCCGGCATTCTCAACCACTTGTGGCTGAACTTCACGTATATGGGAAACATCCAAGGTGCGCTACGATGATGCATTCCCCCAACATCCAGAGAAACCCCCGGTCTATGCACACTTTTCTTCTTTCTGTTGCGAGAGGATGTCGCACCCTCGGCCCCCTTTTCCTAGTTTTTGGTACCACAGTACCTTTCTTCCTCTCCTTCTTCAATCTAGCAACAACCACATTCTGATCCGGCCTCTCAGCCACCTTCTGAAGAGGGGTCGTCTCAGGAACTAGGCTTCCTGGTGCCAACGGGTCAGTAGTTCATTTCGGTTTCTTATTCTCCTCACTTAAAGGATTCCCCCTATCAACTTCAACCCCGATTTCCACCGGAAGCTCCAAATATTCCAACATGGTAACAACTACAGAAAAAAAAATAGACGAGATCAAAGCAAGAAACAAACGGACACTAAAAAGTTAAATCTTAAGAAAACTTATATTACCATGCCCATCGGCATCCTTAAGAACGCCCTCATACCCTAGATATTCAAAAACTCTACTCAGACCCGTCATCCATAGAAGAGCGGCTGAGGGCTACCTCAAGGGAATCACTTTCTTGGCAATCATCTCAGCGTCCCTCTCAGAATACGACTCCGGAAAGTCATCAGTAACCTTAGAATCCCTATGTCTCCACGGCATTGCATATGGAATTGCTCTTCGGTCTATTAAAAAGAAACGATCCTTCTAATGCTTTAATCCGGTTAACACCTCCTCAAAACATTTCATGGCTCTTGTCCCTCTTCGGTTCTCAAAAGAGAACCAGTGCCCTTGCTTGCATAATCTGTAAAAAACCCTAAAAAGGACGACGGTCGGCTTCACGTCCAGACTATAGTAGCGAATCTCAAACATGGTTACCCTATTCAAACCTATCGGTACCAACTGAGAAATATGCACCCAAAAATATCCTATCACCGCCAGTAAAAAGGTGGAAAAGGGAACCCTAATACCCCCCGTCCTCAGCTGATGAACATAAACCCCTATTTTGCTATCCGGTAACATATCCATAGTCATACCAGACGGAGGAAGTGTGGGCCTCAACTCCAAAGGAATACCAAACTCCCCGACCACACGATCCAATTCATCTTGTGTCAGATTTGAAGTATGTACATGCATATCAAATTTGGGGACTATCCTACTGGGCTGAGGACCGAGCCTACTGACTAAGGGAAGATTCTCCGATGTGTTCACTTCAACGGCCATATCTAAAAGGATGCCGAGGACGAGAAAGAAAGATAATTACAAAAGGAATAAAACGCACCTCAAAGGATTACACAACGGATGACCGAACGTGAAAAATGAATAGCACCAAGATCAGAGAGAGAAATGCGCAGTAAAAAGTGAAAAATGAGAAGACGCATATATAGAGGGAAGAGCCTGGGAAGAAGCAAAAATGTCGTGTCACTCTGCCACTTTCTGACATGGCAAAACGTGGAGCGTCGGATCTCCACGGTAAAATGACAGTTGGCACACAACTGCCACGCGTAGATAGATAACAATATCTTGGCCCATGGGCCTGCAACTCGACAAGCCCAACAAGGTTTTCCAAGCCCTTCAATCAATCGGCTAACATTCACATAACCTACCGCATTCAAAGGAAGGACCAGAAATCACAGAACATAAATTTTTGAGCATTGGATTATCAGCTCCGGGAGGACTGTTAATATTATTTAAGTATTGCACCATCAGTCTTCAACCGATGCTACAATACTGGGGGGGGGGGGACATGTTGGTGTATATGTCCGGACGTCATACTTTCGTCCGGACCAAGCCTTTACCTCCGGATATCTTATCTCGTACGGATCACCGATGGTCTCAAACCATACTGACCGACAGAAATTCCGCCACTTGCACTGAGCAGTCCAATCAACCGCCACCTGTCCAGAATTCCCGGGATAGTGTTCCCCACATGGCTTGACACCCACCTGCTGTGTCAGACATAGGTCAACTCGCTTAGTCCCGAGGTAAGTAGCTACGGTAGGTGTGGGTAGTATAAATACCCACACCTCATTTATGATTTGCATTCAATTCTGCAACAATAACATTTACTCTCATTTCACTGTTCCACCGCCTGTACTTATTCTTACGCCGGAGGTTGGTCTAGGGATAAACCCCCTGGGCGAGCCTAACGCGTGTGTTTCATGTGTGCAGGAAATCTTAGAATCTCGAAGGAGTAGATCCGAAGGGTACTACACAGAAGTAGGAACCTTCTACCAAGATTTACTTCAACAAGAAGGTAGCAACTTTGCTATTACTATCTAATGACCCAAATTCCACACATGTGAAACAGCCAACATATGCCATGTTGCTCAAAGTCCTGTAAGCGTTGTTGATATAAAAAATAAAAAAATAATAAAAAATAAAAAATAAAAAAAAAAAAAAAAAAATCAGGCCTTCCAAATGAATCGAAAATCAAGCATATAACAAGCAAGCAAGCAAAAAAAAATATATAAAATAATAAAATAAAATTTAAAAGTTTCTATCTAGCTACCAATGGCCTTGGGTCCTATCAAGTCAAGCCTCTTCAAAAAAGTGATGACGAAACCCAAGATAATATTCCATAGTCATTATTAGAGATCCTAATTAAAAAATATACAATACTGATGCTTTGGGGGTATCTTTTTAGGAGAATAATAGTTTTACATTTAATTAATAAGTTAAAGTATTTTTCTTAAATCTGTAATAATAATTTTAAGTATGGGTAAATATAAAGTAGAAAATGATAAAGAGACCTAAATAACTTTTGAACTGAGGTATCAACATAAATTAGATACCACAAAAGTACAAGCTCAAGAAGGTGAGATTTTGTGTTAGATCTTTCATTTTCAAAAACTTACTAGAAATGCACTCAATTACAACAGAACATTTGCTAAAAATGCTCTATTACATTTAGTCAAAGACTAGGATGGGTTGCGTATGAATGTCAAAAAGAGAAAAAGTCAGAGGCAATACAAAAACATGTTAACAGATTTTCCTAATATGTTTTTAATTACTTAATTAATATTAAAATATTGGTCATCTAGCAATGGAATATTATTAATTAGTCATCTCGCGACTATCATTAGTTAGATGCTAATTTGTTTTTTAAATCAATTGTTAAGACATACTACTTTTTTATGATTCATGATAGAATATGAAATGTGTATCGAGACACTTGATATCTTATAAAGTCATTTATTTGAAAGTTTCAATTGTATTTACTTGTATAATATTTCTTAGACATGTTAAAGTCTCAATGTTGTATTTAATTGAACGTAGACCTGGTTTACTTGATTATAAAAGTATAAGTTTTTATCATGAATTCATTAAAAAGTACATCAAAACTCGTCAGCACACATGTCATCCATCAATTTTTTCATTAAAATTCAAAGATGCTTGTCATGATAAAACATGAAATTTAAAAGACTTTAGCTAAAAAAAAATAATAAGAAAAAAAAAATAAATAAAAAAAAAATAATTGACGAAAATAGCTCGTCACTCGGTCAACCAAAGAAAAGCTAGTCAATGTAAGCTTGAGACACACATTACGTTTTACTAAAAAAAAACTCGGATCCAACTCGACCCGAATTAGTTCATCGTTCGCTTCTTCATCATTTCTCCTGCACAACGGTCAACGGTCGCCGCCGTCGCAACGGTTCACCATCACGCTCCGCCGTCGCGCTTCACCGCAGTCGTGCACCTCTTACGTTAATCTGTACAATCCTTTTTGATAGTCGTTTGAGGTTACTGTATTGTGTTCTAAACCTTACTTCCGGACTTATTTTATACCAAAGGATAGGGATAAGTTTTTTTTTTTTTTTTTTTTTTTTTTTTTTTTGAATTAGTTCACTAGTTAGCTGAAATAAGTCATATATAAAGGGGCAACTCATATAAGTCTAAAGATTCATTGTGAACTGCAGATATAAGGTTCGTTACGGTGCATAATGAAACTAATATATGTTCAGTGGTGGAAGCAGACAAAGTAGTCGTCATAACAAATAATTCATTATTAGTACGTCCACATCACTACTACTACTCATTTAATAATTAGCTATCCCAAACACCCCTCTTACTGTCCAGTATTTGATGCAGGTGACATTTAATGGGTCATTTGATCATGTGAGCATAGATGCAACTAGTGTCCTTAACTTGGAACTTATAGAGCCGCTGCATTCTATGCTTCTCAAGTCAATAAGAACTACCGGAGGGTATAATAATGATAATATTCATTTGCATCATATAATCCACTACTGTGAGTTTTTATGAAATATTTCCTCTCGCAGGACTAGACTTGTTCGTGCCAATCTCTTGCAACCTTTGAAAGATTTACAAACCATAGATGCTCGACTTGATTGCCTGGTCAGTGCTTCTTATTGTTTATCATAAATGTTAGTGCTTCCAATCGAGATATGATCCTTATAAAAAGAGACCTTCAAGTCCATGTTGAATAAAGGAATGGAGCCTTGAAGTTGACTTTGTTTTTATAAAATATAATATGATTTCAGAATTGGAGAGGTGATAGATGAGGATGTACTTCATGAACGAGTTCCTTTTGTTGCTCGAACACAGCAGTGTTTTGCTGTCAAGGCTGGAATAGATAGATTTCTGGATGTTGCACGAAGATTGTTCTGTGATACCAGTGAATTGAAGGTATCAAATTGGTCTACCTGATTGAATGGTCTCTACTCTATAATATACTTGATGGCTGTTAACTCTTACTGATCTAGAATTACAGCTATGCATAACCTTGCAAATAAGTATCGCGAAGAATTTAAGCTTCCGAATTTAATCTTCGGAAGTGACTTTGTATCCCTTCCTTGAGCCCAGAACTACTATATCTTGAGCCTAATGGAGACCCCGTAGTTTTTCTGTGATGATCTACTTGCATATTAAAGTGTAATCTTATTAAATGTACCAGTAAAACATATTTTGAAACTAAAAATTCTACATAAATCAACATGGCACATGGGCTCGTATCGGTACTCCATGGCATATGAAGTGTATATGTGATCTAAGTGGTTTTGATTGGCCTGAAAAATATTCTTTGCTTCAACATTTTTTGTTTTACAATGATCGTTTATATGTAATGAAGAAAACTAGTTTCTTTGCAGTTTCTTACTCCGGTATAAAGATGGAATTGTTGTATAATCACCATGTATTATAATTTGTTTGTCAATTAAATTAATTGGAAGTTATCCGTGGATTGGAGCAATGATAATAAGAACCACATAGGGTTCATACTAAGATCTGATGTATCGGTGAGGTTCGTATGATTGAATGTCTCGCTTGGATCTCAGCTTCTCATATTAGTAAACAATTCTTGACCTTATTCACAATAACGGTTACTTACAAGTTTACTTGTTCTGTTTTTCAACTATCGAACTATTATTTATTAATTGGTCAATTTTTTATACATCATGTACATAATTGATTTCAGGTTTCTTTAATATTCTGCAGGCCAGTGCGTTCTCATTTGTCTAATGAGGTATGTTTTCAGGCATTTCGTAGAGTTAAGAAGATCCAAAATAGTTTGGATACATATTAAGGATCAATATGCTAAGGCTATGATATATGGATGCAGATATGCGAAAATTGTTAAGCCATATGTCACTCGTTCCATGGCTTTCTCTTTTAGTCTCTGCTCGATATGGGAGTTGAGGTCTCAACATGAAGAGGAGTGTAGGCATCTCGAAGAGCAGCTGAGAAGGACAAGGTATGCATAGTCGTTAATACTTATTACTCTTTATTGTTTTTAAGGGTTCGCTCTACATGTCTTTCTCCTCTAAGAGATTGTATTTGGTCACAGGAGGAAGGCCTAAGGCTTTTATTGCAGTTACAGTGTAAAGTGATGAATGATCACTCGTTCCTGAAAACGTAAGTTCATATCTTATATCTGAAGTAGTTTTATTTACTAAGAATTATTTACATGACTTGGTAGAATGACAGGAACATTGTTTAGCATGATCTCTGTTAGTTATCAGAACATCAGAACCTGTTTCACTATTACCCATATAAATGAACTCGGGAAGATTATATATTTAGTTTAATTAGTTTTAGTTGTGTGACATGTAATGAGTAATGGTGTGTAGGGGTGGCAGTTTTCGACATGACACGAACCCGACACTAAGTTAAATAGGTTTGGGTTGAGGCTAAACAGGTTTGGGTCAAAAACAGGTTAACCCGTCTAACCCGTTTAATAAACGGGTCGTGTTTGGGTTGAGTAAGTGTTAAACAGGTCAACATGTGAACCCGTTTAAGTATATAACCCTCTAAAAATAAAATATATAACTTGGTTTTAATGTTGGATATGGATTAAATGTATTTTGTTATATAATTAATATTAGTGAATTACCATTATAACTCAGATATTATATATTAAAATTGACGGTTATAACTCAGATGTTATCTAAATTGTCGTATAGTTATTTGTATGTTATTTCTATCATATTTTAGATCCTTATATCATTTTTGCATTTAAATTAGTTAAATCAACAAAACAACCAACCTTATTCATTGCTTGACCTATTTACTTAAACAGGTTAAACGGGTCACAAACGGGTTTCGCGTGTTATGCAGGTTTGGGTTAGGGTTGAGCTTCTTGACACGATTAATAAATGGGTCGTGTTTGGGTAGAGGTTATTTCAACCCGCCAACCCGCGAACCCGAATATGTCAACACGAACACGACTCGATTGCCACCCCTTATTGGTGTGGTTAGCATGTATACCTCTTGGATAAGCATTGCTCCTGCATTTTCAATTGCATCAGAAAGCTCTGTAGCTTTAACAATCGTAACACCTGTTATTAATTACTTTTAAGTCCTCCACATTTAGAACTTACAAGCCTGTACAAAATACCATAATCTTTAGGACTTTGATATGAAAGAAATACTACAAAGTAGCATGGTTAAAGTATACATTAGATGAAATTTCAGTTCCATTGTGTTTTTTGTTGTTTGCTTGTTAGCTCAAATGTGTTTTGATCCTCAAACTGCTTGAACTAAGACGATGCAATGGTCTCTCTTTGAGATTTCATGGATAATATAACTGATGTGCTTTGAAATTATTATGTTTATGCTGGGGACTGAGGATGATGATATGACCGAAGATTATGAAGATTATGATGAGGCTCGAGATGATGTTTAGTTGAAGTTTGGATGGAGGATAATAATGCAAGCTGATGTTTAAGTGCATGATATACTTGTAGTAACGGTTTACCACTTGAGGATTCTCTTACAGAATCATGATTATCTCTTTATAACTTTCTTGTTGGAAGTATATGCTACAAATCGAATAATTGTTGGACATAACTGATGTTTCGGCTTTGTTATGGATCAAGTAATTTCTTATTATTGACTAAACAAATGTCTTTGCATTTTTAGTCTACAAATACCTATATTTACAATTGTAGGTACCGCATTATCGGGATATAGGATTTTGGGAACTGACGAAGTATTTCGTCACTATTGGATGTTAAGTTCACCCAAAAAATGACGCCTTTCTTTCGTCACTAATTCCAGCAAATAGTGACGACTTTAGCCACTTTAGTGATGAAATTAAGGGACGAAATGGGTTGTCACACACCCATAAGTGACGACTTTAGCTCGTCACTAAATTTAGTGTCAAATTCCAATTTCGTCACTATTAACTTAGTGACGGAGCTATAGTGACGACCTTGATTTTCGTGACTAAGTTGGTTTAGTGACGAATTTTACACTATTAGTGACGATTTTCCACTCGTAACTAAAGCCTTTTTTCTTGTAGTGAGTTTTTGGTTCAATTATGTTGAGTCCTTCATGATTTATTTTTTCTTCCCAAAGTGTATAGATTCAGTAACATTTATTTCAGGTCATTTTGTATGATCGTCGTTGAGTTTACTAAACCCTCTTTGCGTACTCAACAAAAGATCTATCGCAACATGGAGCTCGTCTCTTTACACTCACTTTGACCAGAAACATTATACTGTATGCTTGAACACAATTAGAGTATTATGATTACATAATATATTGAACAAAATGTGAAAATGGCAATATGCAATTGACCGTATGACTTGCAACCAATTATAAGACATTAGCATTATACATGAGGGGTTTATATATTTTCCTTTTGTTCGACCGATTATAAAATGAGTGTTAATGTTTTCGTGGAATAATAATAACGGGTTAATATTGGATTTAAAACGTGTTAATATGGATTTTGTGTGGTAAGAAAATAACTAGATTAAAGGGTTTTTGTTTTTGATTAGTTTTGTCACGGGTCGGGTCAACCCGTACGACCCAGTTGTATTTTGGGTTTGGATGTGGATTTGTTGTGTTAACGGCTCGAGTTAACCCGGTTATTGTCTCGGATTCTATAAGTAACCCGTGAGGGTTTGTGGTTGTTTTCTCGGTTCGCCAAGGATCACCCAAGAGGGTGGTTGTCTGTTTCTGTCGCGGTCAACAACAACACCGAGAGGTGTTTGTTTGCTTATTTGGTTGATTTACTCTCGAGTCAGTTAGGTCTAGATAGCTTATGTTGCGGTTATTGTTTTGGTCTCGAATTGATTTGAATTCACTCATTCATTTGGTTTAGTCACAGATGGTATTTTGGTTGCGTTTTTTCTCGGTCCAGTCACAAAAACCACGAGGGTGCTTTGTTTTTGGTTTGGAATTCAACGAGAAACACCACAAAGGTGTTTGCTCTCGTTTATGTGTCGATACAAGAGACCCACCCACGTAGGGTGTTGGTTTCATGTTGTCGAGCTGGCTGTCAAGCCCCAAGAGGGGTTCGTGGTGTGTTTGTTGTTTTGATGTAGGATAGTTACTACCTCGTTGCAGTCAAAACATAAAGGGTGCATTTGTTATTTATTTTGGTTCATGGTTCCAGCCCAACTTTGGGTGTGGTTGTTTATTCGTTGGGCTCCACAGCCCTTAGGAGGGTGTGTTTGGTTTTAAAATGGGCCTCAAGCCCATTTCACACATAAGGATGTGTTGGTATTAATTTTAGTGATAGTGTTTATAGATATTCGAGTATAAAGAGTTTTTGAAACTTATTTTCACAATCTTTATAAACTATATTCAAAAGTTAAAAATGTTCACGCATCTTGACCTTTTGCTCATACATTACCTCAAAAACCATAAATAGTGTTTCTTTGCTCATGCCTAGTACCAAAAAGAATACAATGTCAACGCATAAAACCATCATTGTTTGCTATCTACATTTTCTATAATGATAATATCATCAGGTTTTCAATTATACCTCCAAGTTGAATTGATTTAGCAAACTCTGTGTCACTTTGATAATTCATTTATG
Source organism: Artemisia tridentata subsp. tridentata (assembly GCA_021014915.2). NCBI lineage: Eukaryota > Viridiplantae > Streptophyta > Magnoliopsida > Asterales > Asteraceae > Artemisia > Artemisia tridentata. The sequence goes on along the minus strand of CP139505.1, from coordinate 3,998,846 downwards.
GACCTGGCCAAAAAAAAAAAAAAAAAAAAAAACTGAAGGTTAAAGGTAAAATTAAGTAAACTGTAAATAACACAACTGTTTCTATTGAATCAATTTTTATTCATACTTAACCTTTATTTAATTAACTTGGTCATATGAATGGGTATGGTAAATTAACTTTGAGGTTGGAGCATCTACAAAACAGTTTCTCCTATATGCAAATATAGACTTGGCTACTTTCAAAGCTTGAGAGTTTTTAGTTTGTTCTTGAAGTTAACATTCTCTCACTGTCAAGTAAGGCTATCCGTAATGGGGCGCTAGGCACCCCAAAAAAGCCCCCCTCGCGCCCTTCCGCCGCCCCCCCCCCCCCCTCGTTACATATGGGCGCTAAAGCCCAAAAAATTGTCTTGGGCGTGACCCCCCTCGCGCTGGTGCCCCTCCTTTTTTCCAAGAATTCTAGCCGTTCAACGGCTCTTTGATCTTGAAGTTGTCTTCTTTGATGCTATGTCGCAAAAGATTGAGCAAGTAAGATAAAGGTGGTTTTTTTTTTTTTTTTTTTTTTTTTTTAGTTATTATGTGGTCTTAGCAGATTTCGTTCTCATTTGATGATGAAGAGATGATGTTGATGATGGCGGTATAAAGAGACGGGTGTGAGAGATGATGTGAAAAAGGGAGGCGGAGTATTCAAAGGAGTTTGGTGGCTGTGTATTTGAGATATGTGTTTAGGGTTACAAAAAATGATATTTGGGTTGCAATAATCTATCAAAAATTGGCTGAAACTGGGCTGCAATTCTATTAACCTGTTATTGGATCCGATTACTTGGATTTGAGCTTTGGATTAGATCTTATATTGGGTTGCAATATTCTATCAAAAATTGGCTGAAATAATTATATTTAATGTAATGTTTTTTTTTTTTTTTTTTTTTTTTTTTTTTTTTTTTTTTTTTTAATTAATAAAATGATATTGTCTTTTTTTTAAAGAAATTTTATGTCTTGTTTTAATTAAAAATGTATTATTTGGTTGATTTAAAAAAAGGAAAAAGAAATAAAAAAAGACTGTCACATGTCGCATCAAGCCCCACCCACCATTACACATCTAAAAGCTTTGGAGCCTCTTGCTGACTGGGTGTCCACATGTCGCAAAATGGCCCATGGAGGGGCTCCATGACTACACATAGCCTAAGGGCCCGTTTGGTTTGTAGGTGGGTTTATGATTAGGATTAGGATTGGGATATAAAGTTAAATATTAGGATTTGGATTTGGAGAGAAAAAATATTATATTTAATGTAAAATGATTATTTAAATAGTTAGTGGAGGAATTAAAAATAATATATGATTTAAAGTTTTTTTTTTTTTTTTTTTTTTTTTTTTTTGTTATAAAAAAGAATTAAAAATGAAGTAAGTGGGTAATAAATGGTTGAGATTTAAAAAGGTCCCACAAAAAGTATGGATTTGACAATTTTTTGTAAAAACCGGATAGCATGGCCTACTTTTGAAGATGGCAGATTATTTTCTTTGAGTCCCATATTTGGGTCCCACTCATTTCAACCAAACACATGTAATTTACCATCAGCCCAAAATTCTATCTTTAGCCCCCCAAAACGAGCCCTAAGTATTGTTGGTTCAGTCATCCAAAAAAAACTTGCCATTAAAGATGAGGTGTAATATTGGTCATGTAAATATTCAATTGAGATTTAGCCATTTTCAGCATTTAAAAAGAAATTGTAGTTCGTTTCAGATGTTTCCTTGTACCAAAGGATGTAAGATTTCAAAGACGTTTAGGTAAGCGCTCAAATGCAAAGTCACACAGAAATAAAAAGAAAGTCACCAGCTTGCGACACGTGTCTTCCCCTTCTTAAAAGTATGAAACTATGAATAACCTCCCTATTTCTAATATAGATTGTGATTCTCCTACCATTTTGCATCAATAATTTGCTCGTTTATTTAAATTTTTATAAAGTAACACTTCTTTATGGTTTACTTTACATTAAATATTGCAAATAGTGTAGAATAATAATCCTAGTTGTGGTTGTTCGATTGTTTTTTTGTTAGCTTTTTGTACTTTGACTTTGCCTTGAACAAACTTTTTTTCTTGAAACTTTTAAAATTATCTTTGGTGATCAAGGTAAACTTATAACTCTACAAATCGCTATGCAAGACGGATGAAGCCCGACAAATCATCAGACTATCACTATTTTTAGATTAAGTGATTAGGACATAATGACCTTCAAAATTTTACATGCTTAACTATTTATAAAGAGGTTAACATATTTGGATGTTACTAAATTTTGCGTTTTTGTTCATTTATTCTTTTATTTTTTTCACTTCATATTTAGATCTCTTTCTAAAACTAAGTGTTAAAACAAGTGATTCGAGGGTAAAAAATTTAAAAGTTTATTAGCTTAAGTCTTGTCTTCAATAAGTTTTGTAATCCAACGTATACTTTTTTGAGTTAGTAATCCACTAGATATAATACCCGCGCACGCGCGGGTTTTTTCTAATCATTTAAATAAATTATTATTTTTAATTTCGGGTTTTAATTATTATAACAGGACCTTCAAAACCATTGTACTTTGATTGAGGTATTGAATTAGGGTTATTTACGAATGTAGTTGGTTTTAATATTAATTAGATTTGGAGGAGATGTTCTTGTGTCAATGATTGTGCGTGAATGAATGATAAGAGATCGAGTTTGATTGATGGAGGAGGAATTTGGGAATGTTGGGACTTCAAATATTTAGTGGGAATGATACTGAATTTTAAGTTTCAGCCTAAATCTTTGAAAAACTTGCTCCACCGTTTTCAAGTTTTAATTTTTTATATTTTGACACATATATTTTTGTAAGTTTTTATTGAATGATTACAAATCACATTCTTTTTTTTGTAGAATATGGATAAATTTAGAAGTATTTAGGCTTTTCTTATTTAATATTTAAGAAAATAATAATAATAATAATTTGATTATTACTTAATAAGGTATGATTTGATTTTTTTGAAATGTAAAAGTCCCCACTAGGGGTTTTGTTTTATTATATAAAAGATATATCGCTTTATATATTCAACATAATGTTCGTAAATAAAAATGAATTTTGAACTATAATCTATGTCTAGGGGCTCTTTTAAAGTTAATAAAACCACAAGGCTCATTCTGAAATAATGTAATAACTTAAAGGACCACAATCAGTAGTCCATGTGCAAAAGTCCAACCATTTACCCGATCCGCAAACCTCCAATACAGTCCACACATCAAACTAAAGTTCAAGGGTTCTTTTAAAACTTTCAAAACTATAGGGTTCATTTCGAAACATAATCATAACTCAAAGGACCAGACTCATCATTCCGCATCTAAATTCTGGTCCAGTTCTCTAGGGGTTCTTTTAAAGCTATTTGAACTATAGGGTTCATTTCGCAACAGCATCACAAGTTAAAGGACCACAATGACGATTCCTTGTGTAACATATATTTGCAGGTCAGTTTATTTTTTTGAACTTTTTCTTTATATGATTTAGTTGCATGCTCAAGTTGTTGCAAGTTTGTAACATATTGTGCGTGGTTCACATGCATGCATAACAGTAATTTTCATATACGGAATTTGTTTTCTTTTCTTCTTTAATTTTTTCATGGCGTGGTTACAAAAGATAATTCACGGTTTAATAATAAGATAACGAATAGTTTTATTTCACATTATGATTTTTTTTGTGTGGTTGGCCGGGTTCACATTTTTAAGTAAGGTGATATGTCACGTTAATAACTTAATACCTTATAATTGTAAGATATGAAATAGGTTTAGAGTGAGGTTTAAATGATAAATTTTAAAGTAAACTGCAAATATAATCCCTGTGGTTTTTCCAATTTGGCAGTAACCATTTTTGTCAGTATCAACTCTATATGAAGACAAGTACTGTATTTAACAATAAACGTCCTTATAAGACCTGGGTTATGTTGGAGAGTGCAAACCACCTAACGAACATCATCGCGAGCCAAGCCCATGACGGCCGAACACCGGCGGTCACCAAGGTCACTTTTTTGTGTTGGTTGGGTGACCATTACACCTAACCTAACGAAGGATTTTTGCACACAAAAAAAAAAAAAAAAAAAAAAAAAAAAAAAAAAAAAAAAAAAGAAAAATCGCTCGGGAATGTACTTACCAATAGTTTAAAGTGTGTAAAAAAGAGTGGTAAAATGACATTTTTTTTACTTTAAAGAAAACTTTTAGGAATATAAGAGCACTGGGTGTGGGCTTCGCCATCCCTCGCCGTGATGACATGGCACGTTCGCCATGCTTGCCCATGACACCGTCCAGATTCGCTATGGCTCGCCGTTGGGGAGCTCCTCGTCTGCACGGCGAGCTTGAATTCGTCCTTGTTTCACATATTTCGACCTTTTTCTTTTTTTTTTCTTTTTTTTTTTTTTTTAGATTGTTGTACAAAATCTACTAGCTTCAAGTTTAAACCGATTTTTTTAAACATGGAATAACCAGGGCCATATGAGGAAGACGATAACTTTTTGTTATTTTCACATGGCACCATCATGTTTATAGAATTTACCATATTGTCTTATCTTTTAGTTTAATTTTCCAATGGGTCCAAACAGGTTTAAAAACTTGACATTTTCACCCCAAGTTTGATATTATTTTAAGAATGGATCCACTTTTTATATGAAATTACTGAACTCTTATAAATTTTCAATAAAAAAATATCAACGGTGATCAAAGGGTCACACTAACATCACCAATTTACAACACTATTAAAAAACAAACATTATATCAAACAGTTGGTGTGCAACATTAATATTATTCATTTGAACATGATCCTCACAATACAGAAGCATACATTGTGATACTATTTCGAGATTTTTGTTGGTGTGAATATTATACACAAGTTTCAAAGGAATAAGGGCTCTTGCAAAGCATAGTTTTTATAGATCAGTTCAAATTAGCATTTGTTAAGTGTATATTAAAATTATAATCTATGTGTAGCAAAATGTTTGACTATGCTTTTACCAAAAAAAATGTTTGACAGTGTGGACGTTGTGTTACATCATTTTGTTTTGGTTTCATGAAATATTATAATCCTTTAAGATACTTTTTACACTTTAGTTGCATAGTTTTTATAGATCAGTTCAAATTACCACCTTTAGTGTTACACCCGTATCCCGATGAGGTACTAGATATGTATATATCATGTTATGTATATTAAGAGTTATGTGCTATAAGTTATCAAGATAAATAAATGTATGGTCAAGTTAGAAAGAATAACACTAGAAGGGCTAAGTTTGCCATATGAGCAAAGTTTATTAGTTTAATATCTTAGCCTAGATCAGTTTAGAAAGATCCAGGTTTCTTTCTTCTTGGTCCTTGTGGTGAAAGTCGGTTTTAAGAGAAAATAGGAGGGAAGAGCAAGTCTTACAAATAAACTCCAATTCTCCATTTTGAAGTGATCAAAGAAGCCTTGGGCACCCTTAATTGTAATCCTTTTAGCAAGTAAGTGCTTTTCCCCAAATTATAAAAATTAGGGCTCATGAAGTGATTTTTAGTATAATGATTAAAGGTTGGTAGTTTATGATTTGTTAGTTTTTTAGCTTAATTTGAGATAATTATGATATAGGAAGCAAGTAGAAAGTTGGAAGCTTTTGCTAGTAAACTGGGAATTGAGAACCAAGGTAAGTACATTGGCTATAACATGTCTTTTGTTAGCTTTATCATATTCTTGTATGATAATGGTTGTTTTATGATAGCTTTATCATTTTTTGTTATATGGTAATGGTCTATGATAGGGTATTGGGTGTGATTAGCTAGTTATGGATCCATCACTAGGCTTAGCTTAGTTAGTCGTTAGGCTAACTATGGATTGAGGTTTATCCCTTATGGGTTGATCGTGTTTAGGCCGACTATGTTGGCGTGAGGTATGTGCCCCTATATCGCTAGCTTAACTAGTTGTTAGACTAGTTATGGTTATGGTATGATTTTATCATACGTTGTTAGCTTGTTATTGCCATGTACTTACTAAGCGTTTTGCTTATATGTTTAGTTGTGTTATTTTCTTGATATGTACCGTCGAAGATAGTAAGGGTAAAGAGAAGGATTAGGATTGGTTGTTAATAGAAGCTTGACTAGAACTTGGTAAGTATGAAGTTTCGTCTTTTGGACCAAGCGTTGTAAGTTGGAAACCCCCAAGTGCCAATCCTTTCTTTTGTATACGTCTTGTGTTTTCTTGGGGTCATTTTATATCTCATTTGTCCAAGTTAAGGTTTTGGTTAAGTCTAGAAAATTGTGTGTTGATGAATGTTATGTTATGTAAGTTGAAGTGGATATAGTGTTTGTTAAAGGGGTGTTTGGTAAATGTATGTTCTCACCCATTTTGGAAGTAACCGGGTCACGTACTTGTGGAACATGCTTGATATGATAAATAAATGAATTGGTATGAGTTTGGTTTGAAATTGTGGTAACATAGGTGGTCTTGTAGTGTAAATGGGTCATTTTGGGGTTAAATGCATAACCCGTCTATTTGTAAAAGTACGTCTTCCGAGAGTCATTTGGTCGATGTTTTGTATTGGAAATGATCTTATAGATATACCAATCATATCTGGAAAGTTTGGTTAAGTTTCGAGTTCGGGAGGTCGGGTTTCCAAGCGGAGATAGCGAAATTTGATTTTCGGGACAGCAAATTCAACTTGGAATGTTTTTCAGATTTTTGGCAATTTTCAAAAATTCACATCTTTTAATCCTTAAGTCGTCACGGGTCGTACCACCTATCGTTTCGAAGGTAATTGAGTGTACTTTCATTTAAAAATAGCCTCAAGGGCTGAATGTTTATAGATTTTTGTCAGTTGTTAAAAGTGTGTCAGTATGTCCGTAAAAGTCATTCGTTTTCGCTCCAAAGTGTCAAGTTTTTGGTCTAGTTGGGCACGGGGTGTAACAACTTGGTATCAGAGCATCGGTCTAAGAGATTTAGGATTTCACTTTAGGATTTCCTAGAATTAGGCCTTGCGTAGAAGCGTTTAGGACTAATGTTCGTTATTTGAGTATTGTTTGGATGATTTTGAGGACACATATGTAAAATATTTTTATGATTACGCCTGGCCACCGTAGTGATAAAAATATGGTACATATGTGAAATTGAAATCATTTCTTGATAGTTTGTATTGTTAAATTTCACGAGTGACGAACTAGGGTGCTAGAGTAAGGTTATATGTATATGTCATTCATGCATCTATATGTGCATGATCTTGCTTGATAGTTTGTATTGTTAAATTTCAGTTAATAGAAAAGATGGTGGCTATCCGAAATAAGGTGGCGTTAAGGATGACCTCCTCCCGCCATGATGATGATTCAATTGATGAGGGAAATTCTAGTAGTGTCAAGTCAATGCCACTACCTAAAAATCTTAACCCTAGAAGTTTTACTAGAGTTGAATTAAAAGAATTGGACACTTTGGTGACTGATAGAGTAGGAAGGGCTATTGAGAAAGTTATGCCCTAATATGTCAACAGAACAACTGAGAACTTGCAGAAGATATTTCAAGAAGAAATTGAGAAGCTTAAGAAGATCGAGTGGAGAATTAGTGAAGGATTCGAATACTAGACCCGGTGTAGGGAAAGAGAAATCCACTTACCGTGATTTCACCGCTTGTGCTCCACCCACGTTTATGGGAACTCTTGACCCGTTAATGAGTTCTAGATGGATTACCGATATAGAAGGGGCTTTCCGTACAAGTCGTTGTGTGGAAGAGGATAAGGTAAACTTTGCTACAAATTACCTTCGTGAACGGGCTAAGGTATGGTGGGAAGGCAAGGCAAATAAGAAGGGTAGTGCTTGGAGAGAGTCGTGTACGTGGGATCAATTCAAGGAAGTGTTCATGAAGGAGTATGCTCCCGTGAAAGAGATAGATAAAATAAGAGAGGAATTTCATACTCTTGTGCAAACAGATGAATCGGTAAACGAGTTGTGGGGAAAATTTTGTGACATGGTGCAATATTGCCCGGAGTATCTTAACAATGAGAAGCTTAAGGTTGATAAGTTTCAAAGGATGCTCAAGGATGAAATTCGTACGATAGTATCACCTTTCAAGTGCACCACCATGGAGGATCTTCTAAGTAGGGCACGTACTCGAGAAGCGGATTTGGATAGGATGAAGAGTAAGGAGAAGAAGGAGTTAAAAAGAAAGCATGATCAATCAACAACTTTCAATAAGCGGGGCAAGTTTGATTTTACAAGAAAGGACCACTCGGGGAAGTTACCACCTCGATGTAATAGGTGTGGTAAGAATCATTTGGGAGAATGTAAATCGGGAATGAAGGGGTGTTATAAATGTGGAGATCCGAGTCATATCAGCAAGAATTGCACCAAGCCTTTGGTGATATGTAATGGGTGTAATGAAGAAGGACACAAATTAAGTGAGTGTCCTAAGGCTAATCCTAAGCAAGTAAAGCCGCTTGTTCCAGTCAAAACGGAAAAGATTGAAGTTCTGAAGCCTAAAGCTCGTGTTTACCAGATGAGTGTTGAAGAAGCGAAGACGGGTTCCGATGTTGTCACAGGTATAATTCTTGTTAATTCCAAACCTGCTCATACTTTATATGATTCGGGTGCAAGCGTATCCTTTGTATCTTATGGCTTTAGTAAGGAATTGACCACGCCGTTAGATAAACTTCCGACACCCGTAGAAGTTGAAATTGCCGATAGTAAAGTTGTTGTAGTGTCCAATGTGTATCGTGATGTAGAAATAGAGATCGATGAGAATGTTTTTAGGATCGATTTAATCCCTATAATGCTTGGAGAGTTTGATATTATTGTTGGCATGGATTGGCTTAGCAAACACAATGCCGCCATTCTATGCAAACAAAAGATCGTTAGAGTGGTAAACCCTAGTGGTCGAGAAATGATGATTTACGGTGATAAGAGGGAAGGCGAGTTAAGATTTTTTTCCGTAATGAAGGCTAGGAAGTATCTATCACGCGGCTGTCTTGCCTTTATGGCGCACGTGGTAGATACGAGTCTTGGGGAGAAAAGTATTGACGACGTCCCGATTGTTAATGAATTCCGAGATGTATTTCCGGAAGATTTGCCGGGTATTCCACCCGACAGACAAGTCGAGTTCCGTATTGATCTTGTTCCGGGTGCTACACCTATAGCCAAAACTCCTTATCGTCTTGCCCCATCCGAAATGAAGGAGTTAATGAGCCAACTCCAAGAGTTACTCGACAAGGGTTTTATTCGCCCTAGTAGCTCACCGTGGGGAGCTCCAATTCTATTCGTTAAAAAGAAAGACGGTAGCATGCGGATGTGCATTGATTACCGTGAGTTGAACAAAGTCACGGTGAAAAATGTGTACCCGTTACCAAGAATCGATGATCTATTTGACCAACTTCAGGGTGCAAAGTGGTTTTCAAAGATTGATCTTCGTTCAGGTTATCATCAGTTGAAGGTTCGAGAAGAAGACATTCCTAAGACGGCTTTTAGGACCCGTTATGGACATTACGAGTTTACGGTTATGCCCTTTGGTCTCACGAACGCGCCTGCAGTTTTCATGGATCTTATGAACCACGTATGTAGACCGATGTTAGATAAATTCGTCATAGTGTTCATAGATGATATTCTTATCTACTCTAAGAGTAAGGAGGAACATGAAGTGCATCTTCGGGAAATCCTTGAAACGTTGAGAAAAGAAAGATTGTATGCCAAGTTTTCAAAATGTCAATTTTGGTTACAAGAAGTTCAATTCCTCGGTCATGTTATTAATCCTGATGGTATTAAAGTCGACCCGTCAAAGGTAGAAGCCGTGATGAATTGGCAAGCACCGAAGAACGTTGGAGAAATTCGAAGTTTCCTTGGACTCGCGGGGTATTATCGGCGATTCATACAAGAATTCTCCAAAATTGCATCTTCATTAACGGAACTCACCAAGAAGAATGTTCCGTTTGTGTGGAGTGAGAAACAAGAAGAAGCTTTTCGTACTTTACGCAAGAAGTTATGTGAAGCACCGGTTCTAGTGTTACCGGAGGGAACCGAAGACATGGTGGTTTATAGCGATGCATCTTATTCCGGTCTTGGATGTGTTCTTATGCAAAGGGGAAAAGTGATTGCTTACGCCTCGAGACAACTAAAGAAGTACGAGGAGAAATACCCGACTCATGATCTTGAATTTGCAGCTGTAGTTTTTGCTTTAAAGATTTGGAGGCTGATGCGTGGTTTTGCGACCTTACAACAGGTTTTACCTCTCGAGGGATCTCAAGAGGCTTGCAATCCCCACCAGGCAGTGTACCTGACCGATGTAGTATAGTGAAGTGGCAAGTACCGGGGGATTGATCGTTCTCTAGGGGAATAGTGTCGTTAGGATTGAAAAACTACTCTAATAGGTCTAAGGGTGAGGGAAGATTCTTTTTGTATTTTTATATTTTTATGAAAGCAAGTAAAATCTCGGGTTTGAAGGAGTGGGCGGAATTAGTTGCTAGTCAACTAACCCAAATAACTACAAATGCAAATACAATAAAATACTGAAAATGAAAAGGTTGGTGGAACTTATATGGTGAGAAATGTGTTTACTTAGATTTCCTTACTCCCTAACTATCTTTTACCGGTTGATTAGTGTGTATTAATTGCGTGGATGACGGGTGTATTCCTTAATACCAATCGTGGGGTGGCGTACGTACTTCCCCAACTCTACAAGCTCCTACTTCACTCATATGTCGAGCCGGCTAAGAAGCTCCTAACATGGGATCACTAGAATTCGCTCATGCATTAAATACAACCATAAAAACCTTTAGTACGCATTGGTTCATGTTTCTTAAGACGTTCAAGCAAGTTACCGTATAGGAAGTTAGCCAGTTTTCTTAAGCCTAACATTGATAAACAATCATCCAATACAATTAATAACACACTAATAACCAATAATCAATAGCTAGGTTTCATTAGATCTAAGCAAATACAAGATAAATCTAGCCTAGCATGTTAATTAAAAGACAAGAACAAGATATAATCAAACAACACATAGACATATTGTATGATTAGTTGATAACTTATCTTCAATTAAACATGGGAGATCCAAGGGTATGAAAACCCTTAAAAATGGCAGAAATTCGTCTTAGGGTTTCTCCTCACAAAGTTGCACACTAATGACTAAAAATTGCAAAACTATATATAGAGTTTAGTGGCTGACGGCGTCACGTTGTAGATCTTGACGCCGTCACCTCGCCGCGGCTAGGGTTCCCGGATGGCCTTCCTGACGCCGTCCCTCTTTAGTCCTCCAAAATCCGCTCTGGCCTATCAAGGGTTGACGCCGTCAGAATAGGGCTTGACGCCGTCTCTCTTTAGCTTAAACCGTGATGGCCTTGATCACCTTAAAGGGTGACGCCGTCAGACTTTCCATTGTAAAACTCTCTGGCGCGTCACGTGTAATTTGACATATCCACCTCTTTTGCCAAGCCATGACGCCGTCAGGAGCAATCCTTGACGCCGTCAAGTGTACTTTTCCAGCAGCTTTGGAGACTTTGTCGTTTTCTTCACTTTTATGCTCCAAAAACGTCCAAAATGCTTCCTTGTCCAGATTTCTTCTCCAAAGTACCTAAAATGACAAAAGGAACGATTTAGGACAATATTTGATCAAATAAATACGATTTAGGGCTTAAATGACCCCCTAAAAGCGGTACACTTTTCGCTTCATCAAATACCCTTACACTTGAGATTTGCTTGTCCTCAAGCAAATGCGCTTTAATTCTAATCAAAATACAAGTTAGGGGTCATTTAATGCTAATATAAAAGTAATTACAACAAATAGTCGTTCCACTTTAATCATAATAAGCACGGAGATTACAAACTAGCACCTCACAAGTAGTGTTTAGATACTCACATCTCTCAGGTGTCATAAAAGTATATCTCATAAATGAAAACGGATAATATCTCTCACTACTTGTCATAGCAAATAGATTACCATAGGCTTGGGAAAGGATCAAAAACCTCCTCCACTAGGCGTAAGCACCTAAGATAAACTATCAAAGAGGGCTTTTAAATGGGTTATAACGTTAGGTGTAGGGATATGATAAACACGGATTTGTTGGATAAGGGATATTTTACTGGTGGCGAGTTAAAGATCTTGATTAATTACATGTACAATATGGCGTTGCTAAGCCAAGACTAGACTCGACTTAAGCTAAAAACAAAATAACAAAAACATAAAATAAACATAAAATGAAACGGGATGGTAGTCCGTATGTTTTTTCTACTTTTCTTTTTCTCATTTTTTTTGTATTTTTCTTGATTTTTTTTTTTTTTTTTTTTTTTTTTTTTTCATACACTCTTGCCCTACCATCCAAAATAATACATCATAGGGGCGTTGCATTCCCCTTACACTTGAACTTTTACATAACTTTACAAATACTATTCTAATGACTCGAATTATGATAATCGAAACACTTGGAGTACTTTTAAAATATTTAGCACATATGGGGGTAATAATGTTGTTCTTCCCCATTACTCCATTACACTAGTACTTTACCCATGAGTCCCAATCGTCCCAAAATAATATGTACAAGGATATGACTCGACTTAGCAACCATGTAATCAATTAGATAATTAACTTGGGGTTTAAACAAATGTTGTCACAATAATGCACTAAAAATGAGTGCATACAAGGTAGGCTAAGGCGATTTGGGTGTACATTTAAGTGGGGTGTAAACAAATTCTTCCTTTAAGTAAAATGCTTAAAGTTAGAAACAAAAAGATAGGCTCTGAGGGGTGTACTAGGGGTATCGTGTACCAAAAATGGGTACAACGCAAAGGGTGTGGGAGAATTACTTGACCAATGTAGCCAAAGTAATTATAACAAAAACACAGGTGTAAAACAATGGGTTAATCCTAATGCCTCTTATCATGTAGTCAATCCTAACTACACGAATGTAGTCTCACTAGCGGTCTCGGTATGGTCCTAACGCAAGTTCTAGAATCTAAGTGCTACCGGTACACACATCCTAGCATAAATGCTTTTCCTACCAATTCTAGGGGCGAACCTCACATATTTGGGGGTGGAAAAATTTTTTAGTGGTACGGTTTTGTGCTAGTCATATAACTCCTATCTATGAGACGCTCATTAAGATCAAAGTTTCACTCCTATATGTTGTAAAAAATTTTAAATTTGGCACTAAAATTGCCCTAACAAGTATTTATCTCAGTTTTATTACACATCAACCATTAAACAAACAAAAATCAAGTGTAATAGCATTTTCTAAAGTATCGTACTTTACCCCCCCCCCCCCTTACACTTAAGATAAACATTGTCCCCAATGTTCAAATAACAAGATGTAAAAGTCAATAAGGTAAAAGAATGAAATCAAATACTCCCCTGATTCGCTCGGTGGATAAAGGGGTAACATGGTTAGATCTTCTTCCAAGAGAAAGTAGAAGCTCCAAGACTAATGCATCGCCATAAGCTTGATTCCACATACATCTCCTTGTCTAAAATAACCTGTTAAACCTGAGAAAACAAACACGAAAACCTGCATAACATCGGCGGAATAAATTCTATATAAGAATATAATGCTTGTGGAATGATTATTTTGCAGATTCCTGGAGTTTATATGTTAGAGATTTAATAAAAACTTTTTATGAAAACAAAACTTTCAAAAATTTCAGAAAATTAAAACCTGACGCCGTCAGGTTGTAAAGCCTGACGCTGTCAGAAATGATCTGACAGAATTCTCATGTTAAGTTTCCGGAAAATTTCTGGAAAAACTCACTCCTTACTTCCTGGAATTCCTGCAAAACATCATTATGACTCGATACAAGCATTTGACTCAAACAAATACTAATATGTATGTTAATTTGATATTATTACGATTCATGTTCATTTGTTCTAATAAACCGATTTGGATTTCCCTTACACTTAACTTTTGCAAAATACCTTTATATGTAGTTAAGACGAAGTTAAAAACAAAATAAAGCATTTTCACAATTTAGTTTTGAACATGAATCAATAATAATAAAATTTAATCATACACATGGAAACAAATAAAATCAAACAAACAATTAAATAAACACACAAAGCAAATAAAGCTTGGGTTGCCTCCCAAGAAGCGCTTGTTTTTGTTCGAGTCACGAGCCTGACTCTGCCCTTATTTAACGGATAAAGGAGAGGTTTTCCCTACACTTAGGGTTAAGTGCGGGTGATAGTAGCGATACACACCGACTCGGTATGAGTATGCCACGTGAGAAAAGAGTGGTGGATGAATTATATGCTCAAAGATGTGGGATCCAATCATCATAACCTTACTTAGTTCAATTGGGTCAATGGGTGAGTTAAAGTGTTCTCCTAAAAAGGGATCATTTTCTAACAACTTCGAGAGACTCCTAATTGGGAATCCATCTTGACCCAATAGACTCGGTTTAAACCCATAATGTTTCTTGTGATCAATCATGAATGGGTGATGTAAGTATGTAAGGTCATGGTTCACTCCTATATTAGCTTCCACTCCACATGGCCTAGAGTCTACTACCTTAATCTTAACATTACCCGGACTACATGGTTTGATGGGTGGATCGGGACCTTTTTCAATTCCTAAATTCACATCTAAGGATGGAAGATTAGGTAACGGTTTTGGCTGAGGCTCCGGTTCATCAAAACTAGGAACTTCCATATAACTAAAAGAAAGGTTGTGACTACAAGTATTCAAACCTATTTCTTCTAGTTGTGTTTGGTCCAAGGGTTCTACTTCAATTGGGGTTCCTATAGTCCCTTCTACTTCTTTCGGGTAAGTCACGGGCGGTGTGTATGCCTCGAATGATGGTAGGACTTGTGGGGTACTTTGTAGGTTTGTGTTACTAACCTCATCATTCCTTGTGTCAAGATCACCTATATCCTCATCATGGGTTTTGGTATAATTTAAACCTAACATTTTCCCTAATATCTCAAGTGCTTCTCTAGGCATCTCAACTTCTATATCCGAATCATAAGGATCATCCTCAATATTCTGACTGCTATATTCAAATTGCCAAAAAGATTCATCATGTGTTTCTTGAGATTCATCGTCATCGATCATAAAACCTAGGTCTTTTTGATTAATGTGATCATGCTCGGCTAGATCCTCCATCACATCAAGATCACCTAAGTGTTCACCCTGTATTATGGTAGTGCCTAACCATGACATGCAGCTAGGTGGCTCAACTCTAACCGTCTCAGAATCTTGGTTTGATTCTAAGTCCATGTTCTTAGAAACTAGGTCTTTTTGCTCATACAAATCCACTAATTCGTTCCACTTATGGGTCATGGTTAGGAAGCTTTCCTCAAAATTCATCCAAAGGGTCTTACTAAAAGGAATTGATCCTGATAATGATCGTCTAATAGAAATCACACATGCATAGAATTAATTAAACCCATCTAACTTTACCCCCAACTCCTCTTGGAAATCACTAAGAGCACACAAAAATTCATTGGAATGATAGGAAGCAAATCTATTAGTGAAATATAGTTGTTCCTCTATTGTTAATGATCTAAATGGAGTTTCATCCTCCATAGTGACAAATGAAAATGATTTTACAAACAAAGGGCACAAAGAAAAAGATAGACTACAAGAAAGCTAATAAAAAGAAATAAAAAATCTCACTAGAAAGGAATCTAGTGAGTAGACCTAATAAAATAAAAATTCAACCTAAACAATAACTATTCCCCGGCAACGGCGCCAAAAACTTGATGCGTGGTTTTGCGACCTTACAACAGGTTTCACCTCTCGAGGGATCTCAAGAGGCTTGCAATCCCCACCAGGCAGTGTACCTGACCGATGTAGTATAGTGAAGTGGCAAGTACCGGGGGATTGATCGTTCTCTAGGGGAATAGTGTCGTTAGGATTGAAAAACTACTCTAATAGGTCTAAGGGTGAGGGAAGATTCTTTTTGTATTTTTATATTTTTATGAAAGCAAGTAAAATCTCGGGTTTGAAGGAGTGGGCGGAATTAGTTGCTAGTCAACTAACGCAAATAACTACAAATGCAAATAAAATAAAATACTGAAAATGAAAAGGTTGGTGGAACTTATATGGTGAGAAATGTGTTTACTTAGATTTCCTTACTCCCTAACTATCTTTTACCGGTTGATTAGTGTGTATTAATTGCGTGGATGACGGGTGTATTCCTTAATACCAATCGTGGGGTGGCGTACGTACTTCCTCAACTCTACAAGCTCCTACTTCACTCCTATGTCGAGCCGGCTAAGAAGCTCCTAACATGGGATCACTAGAATTCGCTCATGCATTAAATACAACCATAAAAACCTTTAGTACGCATTGGTTCATGTTTCTTAAGACGTTCAAGCAAGTTCCCGTATAGGAAGTTAGCCAGTTTTCTTAAGCCTAACATCGATAAACAATCATCCAATACAATTAATAACACACTAATAACCAATAATCAATAGCTAGGTTTCATTAGATCTAAGCAAACACAAGATAAATCTAGCCTAGCATGTTAATCAAAAGACAAGAACAAGATATAATCAAACAACACATAGACATATTGTAAGATTAGTTGATAACTTATCTTCAATTAAACATGGGAGATCCAAGGGTATGAAAACCCTTAAAAATGGCAGAAATTCGTCTTAGGGTTTCTCCTCACAAAGTTGCACACTAATGACAAAAAATTGCAAAACTATATATAGAACTTAGTGGCTGACGGCGTCACGTTGTAGATCTTGACGCCGTCACCTCGCCGCGGCTAGGGTTCCCGGATGGCCTTCCTGACGCCGTCCCTCTTTAGTCCTCCAAAATCTGCTCTGGCCTATCAAGGGTTGACGCCGTCAGAATAGGGCTTGACGCCGTCTCTCTTTAGCTTAAACCGTGATGGCCTTGATCACCTTAAAGGGTGACGCCGTCAGACTTTCCATTGTAAAACTCTCTGGCGCGTCACGTGTAATTTAACATATCCACCTCTTTTGCCAAGCCATGACGCCGTCAGGAGCAATCCTTGACGCCGTCAAGTGTACTTTTCCAGCAGCTTTGGAGACTTTGTCGTTTTCTTCACTTTTATGCTCCAAAAACGTCCAAAATACTTCCTTTTCCAGATTTCTTCTCCAAAGTACCTAAAATGACAAAAGGAACGATTTAGGGCAATATTTGATCAAATAAATATGATTTAGGGCTTAAATGACCACCTAAAAGCGGTACACTTTTCGCTTCATCAGAGGCATTATTTATATGGTGTGAGGTTCGTAATTTACACCGATCATAGAAACCTTCAGTATTTTCTCGAAAAGAAGGAACCAAATATGAGGCAACGTAGGTGGTTGGACTTGTGATGCGTGGTTTTGCAACCTTACAACAGGTTTTACCTCTCGAGGGATCTCAAGAGGCTTACAACCCCACCAGGCAGTGTACCTGACCGATGTAGTATAGTGTAGTGGTAAGTACGGGGGATTGATCGTTCTCCACAGGGAATAGTGTTCGTTAGGTATGAAAAACTACTCTAATAGGTCTAAGGGTTGAGGAAGATTCTTTTTATGTTTTTATATTTTTATGAAAGCAAGTAAAATCTCGGGTTTGAAGGAGTGGGCGGAATTAGTTGCTAATCAACTAACCCAAATTACTACGAATGCAAATAAAATAAATAACTGAAAATAAAGAGTTGGTGAGAACTTAAGTGTAGAGAAATGTGTTCACTTAGATTTCCTTACTCCCTAACTATCTTTTACCGGTTGATTAGTGTGTATTAGTTGCGTGGATGACGGGTGTATTCCTTAATACCAATCGTGGGGTGGCGTACGTACTTCCCCAACTCTACAAGCTCCTACTTCACTCCTATGTCGAGCCGGCTAGGAAGCTCCTAATATGGGATCACTAGAATTCGCTTGTGCATTAAATACAACCATAAAAACCTTTAGTACGCATTGGTTCATGTTTCTTAAGACGTTCAAGCAAGTTACCGAATAGGAAGTTAGCCAGTTTTCTTAAGCCTAACATAGATAAACAATCATCCAATACAACTAATAACACACTAATAACCAATAATCAATAGCTAGGTTTCATTAGATCTAAGCAAACACAAGATAAATCTAGCCTAACATGTTAAACAAAAGACAAGAACAAGATAAAATCAAACAATACATAGACATATTGAATGATTAATTGATAACTTATCTTTCAATGTAACATGGAAGATCTCAAGGCAAAAAGCCTTGAAAAAGATGCTAAAATCGTCTTAGGGTTTTCTCCTAAAAATTCCACACTTAGCTCTCTCTAATGACAAAGAATTGCAAAACTATATATAGATTTTTACATCTGACGGCGTCACCTTATGGAGTGTGACGCCGTCACCTCGCCGCTTCTAGGGTTCCCGGATGACCTTCTTGACGCCGTCCCTCTTTAGCTCTCCAAAATCCGTTCTGGCTTATCAAGGCTTGACGCCGTCAGCTCTTGAACGTGACGCCGTCCCTCTTTGATTTAAGCTGTGACGCCCTTGATCAGGTTAAAGCGTGACGCCATCAGAATTTACATGCAATTTTCACTGGCTTATCATGAGTAAATTTCACATCCACCTTTTCTTGCCAAGCCATGACGCCGTCCAGAGTAAAATCTGACGCCGTCAAAGGTAACTTTAAGCCGATTTTTGAGACTTTGTCGTTTTCTTCACTTTTATGCTCCAAAAACGTCCAAAATGCCTCCTTTTCCAGATTTCTCCTCAAAAGTACCTAAAATGACAAAAGGAACGATTTAGGGCAATATTTGATCAAATAAATACGATTTAGGGCTTAAATGACCCCTTAAAAGCGGTACACTTTTCGCTTCATCAAATACCCTTACACTTGAGATTTGCTTATCCTCAAGCAAATGCGCTTTTATTCTAATTAAAATACAAGTTAGGGGTCATTTAATGCAAACATAAAAGTAATTACAACAAATAATCGTTCCACTTCAATCATAATAAGCACGGAGATTATAAACTAGCACCTCACAAGTAGTGTTTAGATACTCACATCTCTCAAGTGTCATCAAAATAAATCTCATAAATGAAAACGGATAATATCTCTCACTACCTGTCATAGCAAATAGATTACCATAGGCTTGGGAAAGGATCGAAAACCTCCTCCACTAGGCGTAAGCACCTAAGATAAACTATCAAAGAGGGCTTTTTAATGGGTTATAACGTTAGGTGTAGGGAAAAGGAAAACACGGTTTTGTTGGATAAAGGATATTTTACTGGTGGCGAGTTAAAGATCTTGATTAATTACATGTACTATACAATGTTGCTAAGCCAAGACTCGACTCAATCTTAAGCTAGAAACAAAATAACAAAATGACAAAAACATAAAAATAAACATAAAATGAAACGGGATGGTAGTCCGTATGTTTTTTCTATTTTTCTTTTTCTCATTTTTTTTGTATTTTTCTTGATTTTTGATTTTTTTTTTTCTTTTTTTTTTTTTTTTTTGCATACACTCTTGCCCTACCATCCAAAATAATACATCATAGGGGCATTGCATTCCCCTTACACATGAACTTTTACATAACTTTACAAATGACTATTCTAATGACTCGAATTAAGATAATTGAAAAACTTGGAGTACTTTTAAAATATTTAGCACATATGGGGGTAATAAACGATGTTCTTCCCCATTACTCCATTACACTAGTACTTTACCCATGAGTCCCAATCGTCCCAAAACAATATGTACAAGGATATGACTCGACTTAGCAACCATGTAATCAATTAGATAATTAACTTGGGTTTAAACAAATGTTGTAACAATAATGCACTAAAAATGAGTGCATACAAGGTAGGCTAAGGCGATTTGGGTGTACATTTAAGTGGGGTGTAAACAAATTCTTCCTTTAAGTAAAATGCTTAAAGGTCGAAACGAAAAGATAGGCTCTGAGAGGTGTACTAGGGGTATCGTGTACTAAAAATGAGTACAACGCAAAGGGTGTGGGAGAATTACTTGACCAATGTAGCCAACGTAATTATAACAAAAACACAGGTGTAAAACAATGGGTTAATCCTAATGCCTCTTATCATGTAGTAAATCTAACTACACGAATGTAGTCTCACTTGTGGCCTCGGAATGGTCCTAACGCAAGTTCTAGAATCTAAGTGCTACCGGTACACACATCATAGCATAAATGCTTTTCCTACCAATTCTAGGGGCGAACCTCACATATTTGGGGGTGGAAAATTTTTTAGTGGTACGGTTTTTGTGCTAGTCATATAACTCCTATCCGTGAGACGCTCATTAAGATCAAAGTTTCACTCCTATATGTTGTAAAAAATTTTAAATTTGGCACTAAAATTACCTTAACAAGTATTTCTCTCAGTTTTATTACACATCTACTATTAAACAAACAAAAATCAAGCGTAATAGTATTCTCTAAAATCGTACTTTTACCCTCCCCTTACACTTAAGATGAACATTGTCCCCAATGTTCAAATAATAAGATGTAAAAGCATAAAGTAAAAGAATGAAATCAAATACTCCCCTGATTCGCTCGGTGGATAATGAAGTAACACGGTTAGATCTTCTTCCAAAGTAATGTTGAAGCTCCATGACTAATGCATCGCCATAAGCTTGATTCAAAACATTTCCTTGTCCAAAATAACCTGTTAAACCTGAGAAAACAAACACGAAAACCTGCATAACATCGGCGGCATAAATCTATATATAAGGATATAATGCTTGTGGAATGATAATTTTGCAGATTCCTGGAGATTATAAGTTGGAGATTTAATAAAAACTTTTTAAAAACAAAAACTTTCAAAAATTTCTGAAAATTAAATCTGACGCCGTCAGGTTATAAACCCTGACGCCGTCAGAAATGACCTGACAAAAATTCTCATTTTAAGTTCCCGGAAAATTTCTAGAAAAACCTTTACCTTACTTCCTGGAAATCCTGCAAAACA
Organism: Artemisia tridentata subsp. tridentata; assembly: GCA_021014915.2. Lineage (NCBI taxonomy): Eukaryota > Viridiplantae > Streptophyta > Magnoliopsida > Asterales > Asteraceae > Artemisia > Artemisia tridentata. The sequence goes on along the minus strand of CP139505.1, from coordinate 3,978,004 downwards.
TCATTATGACTCGATACAAGCATTTGACTCAAACAAATACGAATATGTATGTTAATTTATTATTATTACGATTCATGTTCATATGTGTTCTAATAAACCGATTTAGATTTCCCTTACACTTATCTTTTGCAAAATACCTTTATATGTAGTTAAGACGAAGTTAAAAACAAAATAAAGCATTTTCACAAATTACTTTTGAACATGAATCAATACTTATAAAAATTAAACACACATACGGAAGCAAATAAAAACAAACAAACAAACAAATAAACACACAAAGCAAATAAAGCTTGGGTTGCCTCCCAAGAAGCGCTTTTCTTTATTAACGAGTCTTGTAGCTAGACTCAAAGTCACGTACATTACGTGACTCCATCCTCGGTCACGGTTCCTAGGCCATTCTCCTTCCCGGTTTTATATTCCGGTCCTAATTTCAAACAATCCTTGTAGAAACCGAATATCCTTTCCATAACATAGTCTACTCCTTTATTTCTATCCTCATCATTCCTATAGTAGACCGCTTGCTTGAGCTCCTTCTCAACATTTGACAAGTGTTGGAATTGTTCTATCTTATATGGCATTTGGTAGTTTACTTCATCGGTCTCATCCTTAAATCTAACCATCCCTAAGGAAGGTTCATAAGTCATTCTAGAGACCTCAACAAATGGTTTTCCAAAAACCACTTGAGTTAAGGACGCATCGACTATTGGGCGGATATCTTCTACAATTACAAAGTCGGTGACATAGGTGAAGTTTCCTACATAAACCGGTAATCCCTTAACTCTTCCCGTGAAGTTACTCATCCAACCCTTGTCAGGGAGCATCCTATACCCAAGTTGATTTTTCATTATCAAGTTGTAGTGGGCTCTAGTCATGATGTTTATGGGTGATCTAAGGTCGATGTAGGCTTTCCACACATGCAAATGTCCGATGTTGCATGGTATGTTGAGATTAGAAGGGTCGCCTATTTCAATGATTGGTCTACCTAGGAATTTTGGTGTCTCGGGGTCATCGAATAAGTTTGTATGATATACGCGCTCTTCCTTAGTGGGTAGCCTATTGAAGTAGTCCTCATCATTATCTACTTCTTCAATCTCATTTGTCCTAACTTCCTTATCCACCTCGACTTTCTTATCCTCATCCTTAGGTTCACTATTATCCTCATTTCTATCAATTGGTTTGATAGTGACAATGTTGACGAAGTGGACGTGTTTGGATGAAGAGGGGTCCTTTACTTGGGGTCCGCTATTTGTGTTCCTAGCGTCCTTATGTGGAGGTGATAGCACTTGGTTATTGAGGGCTTTCAACAAGTTGTCAATTTTGTTGGTCATCTCTGTTTGTTGCTGATTGAATTCGGATTCGAATCTAGCTATCCGAGCTTCTTGAGATGCCATAAATTGAGACATCAATCCTTCAAAGTTATTGGTACTACCATTGCCGGAAGGATTGTTGTTGAAAGTACGGTTCGAGTTGGAACCGCTTGATTGGAAACGATTAGGTGGGTTGGAAGAATTGGGTTGTTGTGCGTTTTGGTCTTGTTTCCACCTAAGGTTCGGGTGATTTTTCCATGAGGGGTTGTATGTATCACTGTAATGGTTTGGATCGGGTTTGAAAGGGTACCACTTGTCTCCCGCTCCGTCGGTACGCGAGGATGCGTAGTCCACAAAAGCTTGTTCGGGGAGTTCCATGCAATCACGAGTGTCGTGGGGACCACTACATAATTCACATGAAGAAGTGATTTTGTTCACTTGGCTTGAAGGTTTAGGAGCCTCGTAGGATTTCATGAGAAACTTGACTTGGTCCTCAAGTTCTATGATCCTACGGTCGGAAGTGCTTGAATTGTTCAAAGGCAAAGATATTGCCTTGACCGTTTTATTCAAATCACGGGGATCACTCCAACTTTCGTTGTCATAAAGAGCAAGATCCTCTAGGAGAGCCCATGATTGTTCCGCACTTAGATCACGTAGCTTGCCACCGGCCGATTGGTCAAGGGTTTGCCTTGTGTAGAGATTGATATGGTCATAGAAGATTTGGACTTGGAGCCAAAGTTCTATGCCATGGTGAGGGACTTTTTAGAGTAAGTCCTTGAATCGAGTCCATGCCTTGTAGAGAGTTTCGCCTTGACGTTGTTGGAACATCAAGATATCATTCCTTAGCTTGGTAGTTCTTCCCGGTGGGAAAAACTGAGCAAGGAAACGAGTGGTAAGATCATCCCAAGAGGTGATGGATCCTGCGGGTTGACGTTCTAGCCACTGACTAGCTTGATCCCGCAGAGAGAATTGGAAGAGACGCAATCGGGTCGTCTCTCGAGTGGCAACATCAAGGTCTATAGAATCAACGATTTTAAGAAAGTCCTTGAGGTGTTGATTAGGATCTTCAGAACGAAGTCCATGGAATGCGCATCCGCTTTGCACCAACCGGATGGTGTCGGATCGCAAGGGTGTGACATTGTCTCCTTGAGTGAGCTCAATGGTGTTTCGATAGCCATGGTGGCTAGGACGGGAATACTCTCCTAAGGTACGGGCTCTAGGAGGTGGTGGTTGTTGTGGTGGTGGGTTGTTGGGATTAAGGATATTACCATCTTCCATGATGTCGGATGGTATGGTTACGAACAAAGACACGAAGAAAATAGATAGACTAAAGAAAACCTAAAAAAATAAAATAAAAATCTCACTAGAAAGGAATCTAGTGAGTAGACCTATAAAATAAAAATTCAACCTAAACAATAACTATTCCCCGGCAGCGGCGCCAAAAAACTTGATGCGTGGTTTTGCAACCTTACAACAGGTTTTACCTCTCGAGGGATCTCAAGAGGCTTACAACCCCACCAGGCAGTGTACCTGACCGATGTAGTATAGTGTAGTGGTAAGTACGGGGGATTGATTGTTCTCCACGGGGAATAGTGTTCGTTAGGTATGAAAAACTACTCTAATAGGTCTAAGGGTTGAGGAAGATTCTTTTTATGTTTTTATATTTTTATGAAAGCAAGTAAAATCTCGGGTTTGAAGGAGTGGGCGGAATTAGTTGCTAATCAACTAACCCAAATTACTACGAATGCAAATAAAATAAATAACTGAAAATAAAGAGTTGGTGAGAACTTAAGTGTAGAGAAATGTGTTCACTTAGATTTCCTTACTCCCTAACTATCTTTTACCGGTTGATTAGTGTGTATTAGTTGCGTGGATGACGGGTGTATTCCTTAATACCAATCGTGGGGTGGCGTACGTACTTCCCCAACTCTACAAGCTCCTACTTCACTCCTATGTCGAGCCGGCTAGGAAGCTCCTAACATGGGATCACTAGAATTCGCTTGTGCATTAAATACAACCATAAAAACCTTTAGTACGCATTTGGTTCATGTTTCTTAAGACGTTCAAGCAAGTTACCGAATAGGAAGTTAGCCAGTTTTCTTAAGCCTAACATAGATAAACAATCATCCAATACAACTAATAACACACTAATAACCAATAATCAATAGCTAGGTTTCATTAGATCTAAGCAAACACAAGATAAATCTAGCCTAACATGTTAAACAAAAGACAAGAACAAGATAAAATCAAACAACACATAGACATATTGAATGATTAATTGATAACTTATCTTTCAATATAACTTGGAAGATCTCAAGGCAAAAAGCCTTGAAAAAGATGCTAAAATCGTCTTAGGGTTTTCTCCCAAAAATTCCACACTTAGCTCTCTCTAATGACAAAGAATTGCAAAACTATATATAGATTTTTACATCTGACGGCGTCACCTTATGGAGTGTGACGCCGTCACCTCGCCGCTTCTAGGGTTCCCGGATGACCTTCTTGACGCCGTCCCTCTTTAGCTCTCCAAAATCCGTTCTGGCTTATCAAGGCTTGACGCCGTCAGCTCTTGAACGTGACGCCGTCCCTCTTTGATTTAAGCCGTGACGCCCTTGATCAGGTTAAAGCGTGACGCCGTCAGAATTTACATGCAATTTTCACTGGCTTATCATGAGTAAATTTCACATCCACCTTTTCTTGCCAAGCCATGACGCCGTCCAGAGTAAAATTTGACGCCGTCAAAGGTAACTTTAAGCCGATTTTTGAGACTTTGTCGTTTTCTTCACTTTTATGCTCCAAAAACGTCCAAAATGCCTCCTTTTCCAGATTTCTCCTCAAAAGTACCTAAAATGACAAAAGGAACGATTTAGGGCAATATTTGATCAAATAAATACGATTTAGGGCTTAAATGACCCCTTAAAAGCGGTACACTTTTCGCTTCATCAAATACCCTTACACTTGAGATTTGCTTATCCTCAAGCAAATGCGCTTTTATTCTAATCAAAATACAAGTTAGGGGTCATTTAATGCAAACATAAAAGTAATTACAACAAATAATCGTTCCACTTCAATCATAATAAGCACGGAGATTATAAACTAGCACCTCACAAGTAGTGTTTAGATACTCACATCTCTCAAGTGTCATCAAAATAAATCTCATAAATGAAAACGGATAATATCTCTCACTACCTGTCATAGCAAATAGATTACCATAGGCTTGGGAAAGGATCGAAAACCTCCTCCACTAGGCGTAAGCACCTAAGATAAACTATCAAAGAGGGCTTTTAAATGGGTTATAACGTTAGGTGTAGGGAAAAGGAAAACACGGTTTTGTTGGATAAAGGATATTTTACTGGTGGCGAGTTAAAGATCTTGATTAATTACATGTACTATACAATGTTGCTAAGCCAAGACTCGACTCAATCTTAAGCTAGAAACAAAATAACAAAATGACAAAAACATAAAAATAAACATAAAATGAAACGGGATGGTAGTCCGTATGTTTTTTCTATTTTTCTTTTTCTCATTTTTTTTGTATTTTTCTTGATTTTTGATTTTTTTTTTTCTTTTTTTTTTTTTTTTTTTTTTTTTTTTTGCATACACTCTTGCCCTACCATCCAAAATAATACATCATAGGGGCATTGCATTCCCCTTACACATGGACTTTTACATAACTTTACAAATGACTATTCTAATGACTCGAATTAAGATAATTGAAAAACTTGGAGTACTTTTAAAATATTTAGCACATATGGGGGTAATAAACGATGTTCTTCCCCATTACTCCATTACACTAGTACTTTACCCATGAGTCCCAATCGTCCCAAAACAATATGTACAAGGATATGACTCGACTTAGCAACCATGTAATCAATTAGATAATTAACTTGGGTTTAAACAAATGTTGTAACAATAATGCACTAAAAATGAGTGCATACAAGGTAGGCTAAGGCGATTTGGGTGTACATTTAAGTGGGGTGTAAACAAATTCTTCCTTTAAGTAAAATGCTTAAAGGTCGAAACGAAAAGATAGGCTCTGAGAGGTGTACTAGGGGTATCGTGTACTAAAAATGAGTACAACGCAAAGGGTGTGGGAGAATTACTTGACCAATGTAGCCAACGTAATTATAACAAAAACACAGGTGTAAAACAATGGGTTAATCCTAATGCCTCTTATCATGTAGTAAATCTAACTACACGAATGTAGTCTCACTTGTGGCCTCGGAATGGTCCTAACGCAAGTTCTAGAATCTAAGTGCTACCGGTACACACATCATAGCATAAATGCTTTTCCTACCAATTCTAGGGGCGAACCTCACATATTTGGGGGTGGAAAATTTTTTAGTGGTACGGTTTTTGTGCTAGTCATATAACTCCTATCCGTGAGACGCTCATTAAGATCAAAGTTTCACTCCTATATGTTTTAAAAAATTTTAAATTTGGCACTAAAATTACCTTAACAAGTATTTCTCTCAGTTTTATTACACATCTACTATTAAACAAACAAAAATCAAGCGTAATAGTATTCTCTAAAATCGTACTTTTACCCTCCCCTTACACTTAAGATGAACATTGTCCCCAATGTTCAAATAATAAGATGTAAAAGCATAAAGTAAAAGAATGAAATTAAATACTCCCCTGATTCGCTCGGTGGATAATGAAGTAACACGGTTAGATCTTCTTCCAAAGTAATGTTGAAGCTCCATGACTAATGCATCGCCATAAGCTTGATTCAAAACATTTCCTTGTCCAAAATAACCTGTTAAACCTGAGAAAACAAACACGAAAACCTGCATAACATCGGCGGCATAAATCTATATATAAGGATATAATGCTTGTGGAATGATAATTTTGCAGATTCCTGGAGATTATAAGTTGGAGATTTAATAAAAACTTTTTAAAAACAAAAACTTTCAAAAATTTCTGAAAATTAAATCTGACGCCGTCAGGTTATAAACCCTGACGCCGTCAGAAATGACCTGACAAAAATTCTCATTTTAAGTTTCCGGAAAATTTCTAGAAAAACCTTTACATTACTTCCTGGAAATCCTGCAAAACATCATTATGACTCGATACAAGCATTTGACTCAAACAAATACGAATATGTATGTTAATTTATTATTATTACGATTCATGTTCATATGTGTTCTAATAAACCGATTTAGATTTCCCTTACACTTATCTTTTGCAAAATACCTTTATATGTAGTTAAGACGAAGTTAAAAACAAAATAAAGCATTTTCACAAATTACTTTTGAACATGAATCAATACTAATAAAAATTAAACACACATACGGAAACAAATAAAAACAAACAAACAAACAAATAAACACACAAAGCAAATAAAGCTTGGGTTGCCTCCCAAGAAGCGCTTTTCTTTATTAACGAGTCTTGTAGCTAGACTCAAAGTCACGTACATTACGTGACTCCATCATCGGCCACGGTTCCTAGGCCATTCTCATTCCCGGTTTTATATTCCGGTCCTAATTTCAAACAATCCTTGTAGAAACCGAATATCCTTTCCATAACATAGTCTACTCCTTTATTTCTATCCTCATCATTCCTATAGTAGACCGCTTGCTTGAGCTCCTTCTCAACATTTGACAAGTGTTGGAATTGTTCTATCTTATATGGCATTTGGTAGTTTACTTCATCGGTCTCATCCTTAAATCTAACCATCCCTAAGGAAGGTTCATAAGTCATTCTAGAGACCTCAACAAATGGTTTTCCAAAAACCACTTGAGTTAAGGACGCATCGACTATTGGGCGGATATCTTCTACAATTACAAAGTCGGTGACATAGGTGAAGTTTCCTACATAAACCGGTAATCCCTTAACTCTTCCCGTGAAGTTACTCATCCAACCCTTGTCAGGGAGCATCCTATACCCAAGTTGATTTTTCATTATCAAGTTGTAGTGGGCTCTAGTCATGATGTTTATGGGTGATCTAAGGTCGATGTAGGCTTTCCACACATGCAAATGTCCGATGTTGCATGGTATGTTGAGATTAGAAGGGTCGCCTATTTCAATGATTGGTCTACCTAGGAATTTTGGTGTCTCGGGGTCATCGAATAAGTTTGTATGATATACGCGCTCTTCCTTAGTGGGTAGCCTATTGAAGTAGTCCTCATCATTATCTACTTCTTCAATCTCATTTGTCCTAACTTCCTTATCAACCTCGACTTTCTTATCCTCATCCTTAGGTTCACTATTATCCTCATTTCTATCAATTGGTTTGATAGTGACAATGTTGACGAAGTGGACGTGTTTGGATGAAGAGGGGTCCTTTACTTGGGGTCCGCTATTTGTGTTCCTAGCGTCCTTATGTGGAGGTGATAGCACTTGGTTATTGAGGGCTTTCAACAAGTTGTCAATTTTGTTGGTCATCTCTGTTTGTTGCTGATTGAATTCGGATTCGAATCTAGCTATCCGAGCTTCTTGAGATGCCATAAATTGAGACATCAATCCTTCAAAGTTATTGGTACTACCATTGCCGGAAGGATTGTTGTTGAAAGTACGGTTCGAGTTGGAACCGCTTGATTGGAAACGATTAGGTGGGTTGGAAGAATTGGGTTGTTGTGCGTTTTGGTCTTGTTTCCACCTAAGGTTCGGGTGATTTTTCCATGAGGGGTTGTATGTATCACCGTAATGGTTTGGCTCGGGTTTGAAAGGGTACAACTTGTCTCCCGCTCCGTCGGTACGCGAGGATGCGTAGTCCACAAAAGCTTGTTCGGGGAGTTCCATGCAATCACGAGTGTCGTGGGGACCACTACATAATTCACATGAAGAAGTGATTTTGTTCACTTGGCTTGAAGGTTTAGGAGCCTCGTAGGATTTCATGAGAAACTTGACTTGGTCTTCAAGTTCTATGATCCTACGGTCGGAAGTGCTTGAATTGTTCAAAGGCAAAGATATTGCCTTGAGTTTTATTCAAATCACCCATTTCTATAGTTTCCGATATAGATGGGCGTTTCACTTCAAACTTTTGGCAAAGCTTCCAAGAAGAACTTGGTACGAAGTTACATATGAGCACCGCTTTTCATCCCCAAACCGATGGGCAAAGCGAAAGAACGATCCAAACTCTATAAGATATGCTACGGGCTTGTATGATAGACTTTGGTGGTAATTGGGATGATCACTTGCCCTTAGTAGAATTTGCTTACAATAATAGCTATCATTCTAGTATCGACATGCCACCTTATGAGATGCTCTATGGTAGAAAATGTAGGACACCCGTTTGTTGGGAAGAAGTTGGAAGGAGGGAATTGGCTAGCACGGATATAGTATTAGCAACAATTGAAAAGATCGAAATGATTAGGGCAAGACTTAAAGCGGCGCAAGATAGGTGGAAAAGCTATGCCGATAATCGAAGGAGACCCATTGAATTTGAAGTGGGAGATTTCGTTATGTTGAAAGTTTCCCCGTGGAAAGGCGTTTTTAGATTCAAAAATAAAGGAAAGCTAAGCCCGAGGTTCATAGGACCATTTAAAATCTTGAAACGTGTGGGCGAGGTAGCATATGTGTAACACCCCAACCCGACAAGGGTAAAGACATCACAATAATGGATTCATATCAGATCAAAACAGAGCATACATCTACAGTAATACAAAAATCTCAAAGGATTACAAATGAAATACTGAATCTACAAGGTTACAATGAAAACTTTCAAAACTAATTCTAAAACATAATATCTTCTATCCAATTCTAATCCAGAATAGCTACCAAGCCTTCTAAGTCCAGAGGTACACTCTCACTCATTCCCAGTTTCCTACTAAAAACCTGCCGCAGGAAAAGAAATAGGCTGAGCTTCAAAAGCTCAGTGAACAGATATATAGATAACAGAAACGATAACGGATAACAGTACAAAGGAAATCAGAAAAAATACAGATTATACAGAAACAAAATCAAATGAAGGAGTAGGAATAAGAAATGGAACAAAATAAGAATAAGAAATAAATAAGGTTTAAGAATAAGGAAAACAGAAATCTATCACGAGCCCAGATAACAGATAATATCATAACAGTGTAAACATATAAGCAATCTAGAGGGGATACCTCTCAAGTAACCAGATAATATGAGGGGTGACCTCATGTATCATTTGGAGTGATCAGCTCCCAGATAATGTGAAAGACGTGTATCGCACACACCATCAGTCACCAGATATATATATATAACAGTAAACAGTAACAGATAACAGAAATCAGATCAGATCTAGGATGCATCCATGCGCCCCAGTAGGCCAAAATCTTCTCCTACATAACAGATAAAATCAGGGACGGGACAGGTCATCACTCTCCTGCCCTAGAGTCATGCCATCGGTGCATCAATGACATTGACATGAAACCCTCATGCCTAGTGATTGGCTCAGATATCAGACTGTGGTCAAGGTCAGATGTCATATAATAAACAGAGTCATATCTAAGGGTTCATGGCAGAAGGGTCATATCAACAATTCAGAATAAGATAATAAGGTTTGAATAAGAGTTTATCAGATTAAGTTTAATATCAAAGCTTAAGTTCAGATTAAAAGGTTTATTTCCAATAGTCCAAAAGAGTATATCAAAGGTTAATAATTACAAGTTTATAGCAATAATCCATTTCAGAAGTTCCTGTCAAGAGTTCATTTAAATCAATCCTTTAATAATGGTTTTCATTGAAATGATCTTACAAAATAGTTTTCATAAAAATGGTCTTCCAAAACTTTTAGTAACTTCCATTTCAAGTGGTATCGCTTCTTTTTAAAATAGCTTTTAATAAAGGTTCAAAATCAATTAGGTTCAGATAAGGATTTAACAAGTTAAGGTTTATACAAAAAAAATCAAATCAAAGTTTACAACAGTTATATCAGGTTAAGGTTCAGAACAAGGTTCACAGATCAGATTCAATCAAGATTCACAAATTCAGGGTTCAGAACAAGAGATCAAAACACAAAGGTTCAAGAAAGGTTCAGAACAGAAGAAACACATCAAAGGTTCACAAACAAGTTTACAATCAGAGTTCAGGAAAAAGGTTCAGAATAAAAGAATCATAGCAGAGGTTCAAACAAAAGGTTCAAGACAAACAGATCACAACAAAGATTCACAATAGAAGGGAACATAGCAGTGGTATCGGGAATCCTAATAAAGAAAATGAAAATTTGAAAGAAAAGGAAATGAAAAACCCTTACTGAAAAAGGGCAGAATATCTGTACCTTATTAGCACAGCAGACAAGCAAACAAACACAGAAATAAGATCAGGACTTCTCCTTCTTCACACCTAAGGAAGAGGAAGACAGAATTACTAAAGATTTTAATTCAGATTATTACTTTTAGTTTACCTCTCCATTTTAACTACTTTCTATTTTTAGTAACTTTCCAGATTTAGTAAGTTCCCATAATTAGCAGGTTTCCAGAATTAACAGATATTCCCATAATTAGCAGGTTCCCCATAAAAATGCTTGTTCATGTCCAGAAGTTGTGTGGATGATTTGGTCGAATTTTTGATGGATCGCTTAGGGTTTTTTCTTAAATTTGCGATTAGGGTTTATTAGAGAAATATAAGATTTGTTTATATCTTGAATAACCGACCCTAGGGGGGGGGCTGAGATCAGGAAATTTCGGTATTAGAATCATATAATAATTTGGATTGATTTTATTTAACCTTTTCTTAATTTACTTTTACATATTACTTAATATAAATGATTTAATAATTTTATTTACTTTAATTACATATTTCGGAATTTTATAAATAATTGTGTATATGTATAATAATTTTTGGACATTCAAAATAATATAACGTTGTCCCATAAATTAGTTCGTTTCAGATATAGTTCGTTTTCAGAAGTTTTGGAATTGTTTCAGAATTTATAAGTTATTTAATTAGGTTTTATGCTTTCAGGGGTAATTTAGTCATTTTACGGGTTATCTGAATTTCAGGTATTACAACTTCTTCCCCACTAACAAAAAATTTCATCCTCGAAATTTGCAGGAAGCAGAAAGGAAAGAGAACGGAATACAAACAAAGACATATCAGACCTAATAGATGATAATCAGATTTTCTCGGAAGAGACGTAAGAATTACACAGGATTTTGACGGATATGCCGTCCACAGAAATTGAATTGACAGATCAGATTAGAGCGTACAGAAATAGATTATCGATAACATCAATTGGCAGAAGTTCTATAACAGAACCTAAGATTATTATCAGAAGCTCAGGGGTCAGCAGAATGCGCGACGAGGTTCCAGACGTATCAATTCACAGAACGGTGAAAGCAGATTACGCGTACAGTCAGAATGAACTTACAGTCTCACTAATGGAGATAATCCCAACAGTTATCAGAATTTCTAAAGTTCTAAGGCACTTCTCGAAATATCCTATGCCCACAACCAGTGCACGTCATATGATGTAAGTATTATCACGTTGGCCAGACGTCATAATACTGGCATCATATAAATATGCCCTCATGATGGTCATATTTTATCTCAAGTCGTGAACAGAATAGCTTATCTTAACCCACCTAGTCTTCCTACGGTCTCAGAGTTCATCAGAATCAAATACCCTAACTAAGAGGAGAACGAATTACTCGAAAAAATTAACGGAAGTCCCAGAACGTCTATCAGAATTTGGTACATCAGATCATCCATCATTCGTCAAATTTTACATAACAAAACCATCGTCCGACATACGCAGAATGAACACAGAGCGGAATTACTACAGAGAACCTAAATCATTCAAAGGATTTTATCATCATGTAACAGAAATTTAGATAGGTAAAACAGAAGTGAATTTCGTCATCCATAGCTTCATCCATCACAGAATTAGTTCTTTCAAACACAACATTTGTAACACCCCAACCCGACAAGGGTAGAAGTATCACATTATGGCGACAAATCAAAGCATACATAAACACACAGCGGAAGTCTTAATAAATACATAAGAGAAAGTCAAGTCAACACGACTTGAATAATACATAAGTTCAAGGAAAGGAAAATAATCCAAAGGTACGAATATAATGAAATCCAAGTCCAAAACAAGGTCATAAGATAAAGGTGGTCATCTAAGGTCAAAGCTCCATCTAACTCTCATCCCATCCAAAGCATAATCCAAAAGCTCCTAGCTTAGATACCTGCCGCGGGAAAAGAAACGCGGCTGAGCTTAAAAAGCTCAGTGAACAGATATATATAATAAACGGAAACGAACAAACGAAACATAATGAAAGAGATATAAATAAGGTACAAGAGTAAGGTTAGGACAGTCATCCACCACGAGCCCATATCATAACATATCATATCATAGCATATCATAATCATACAGAGGGGATGCCTCTCAAATAAGCCGATAATATGAGGGGTGTCCTCATGTACCAGTTGGAGTGATCAGCTCCCATATTTTGTGAAAGGAGTGGATTGCACCCAGCCCCAGTCACCATATCATATCATATCAAAACATATCATATCAGAACATATCTAGGATGCATCCATTCGCCCCCCAAACAAATCATATTGGCCATATCAAATCATATCATAGTGAGCTCATATCATATCATAATGGGGACGGTGTAACCAAATCACTAGGGCTACACACTAGTCATGCCATTGGTGCATCAATGACACGGCCATGTTACCTTCATGGCTAGGAAACATATTTTGGCTCGTAGTATCAAACTGGGGTCAAGGTCAAAGGTTCATATCATAAGTTCAAATCAGAAATCAAGAGGTCGAAGGCACCTTATTAAAAAGGGCAGAATATCTGTACCTTATTCCAAAGCAAAGCACAAACCAAAATGAATAAGATGCAAAGATCATGTCCTCTCCTTCTTCACACCTAGAGGGGTAGAAAAGAATTACAAACCTTTCCATTTTAAGTAACTTTCCATTTTTAGCAGGTTTCCATATTTAGTAAGTTTCTATTTTTAGAAAGTTTCCATAATTAGAAAGTTTCCATAATTAGTAAGATTTCCATATTCTCATTTAGGTTAAGTTGTTATTAAATCATATTATGGCTTTAGGGTGTATTTTAACAAGTCACAAAAGTTTAGGGTTACTTATGACAACTTTACATAAATTAGGGTTTTAAGTGTAATTATATCAAAGTTAAAGTTCAAATATGAAAATATCCCAAGTAATCTGTTTTGAATCCATATTTATCAAGTTAACAAATTCAGCCCCTCAAATTTCTCAATTTTACACTTTACACCCTTAAGTTATATAATTTACATTTTAAACCTTATAATATCCATAATTACACATTAAACCCTTAGTTTATCAAAATTACACAATGATCACTTATTTTATCATATTATACGAATCTACCCTTAAGTATTCATAATTTACACATCAAGTCCCTCAAGTTATCAAAGTTTCATATTTAGTCCCTTAATTACAATTTCAACTTTTAATTATAAATAATTACATATTAAACCATTAAATTACAAAAATTACACATAACCCCCTGAATATATTTTAATACTCCATTCGACCCCAACTTTCCAGAATTTACATGTTTAGTCCCTCTATTTAATTATTTTCAAAAATCGATTTACCTTTTATCTAATAAACATTTTAACCCTTTTAAATGTAAAAATTACACATGGGGCCCTCAACTTATATTTTATTCGAAATGCTCACAGCCCAAAATAAGTTCTAAAAATAACCCTTAAGTTTCAAAAGTTACAAAACACCCCCTAACATTTTAAATCAAATCGTATAACACTTTATATAATCAAACCCTAACCCTAAAAATACAAATAATTACCCAATCATTATTTCATCATTACAACATCATTTATTAACCAAGAACAAACCCTAAAATCCAAACCCTAACCGAATAACATGTTATTTCTTTTTCTTCTTAATTTCCTTTAAATCGGTAAACTAAATAAATCCAAAAATAATTCGATTAGGCCCCAATATTTCGAAGTAGCATTTTTCTCAAATTATTATGATCATGTGGAGTCCAAATAAAATAAATAAGAAGCCCCAAAAATTCGGATTCAATTATTTTGGATTTAAACACGTTTTTCATATTTAATTCACAAATAATTCATAAGGTGTGCATGGATCGAATTGAGCATTTTATCTGAGTTATATGAGACCAAAGGATCATATGAAAAATACCAAATCAAGGATTTAACGTGTGGATGAGCAGAGAGAAATTTACACCTTGGCGAGTGGGTTTTTGGACCAAAAATTCCTAGCGATCGATCCACAGCCTCCACGACCTTAGGGACATTTTTCACAGAGTATATATGACGTGAGAAACATGAGAAAAATGATTAAAGGATTTTAGAAAGGTCGCATGAATTGATTTGAAATATTACCTATCGAATGCAAAATAATTGCTAGCGATCGAACTATGGAGAACCATGACCAAAACCAATTTTCCTACACTTCCTTGGACCACGAATAACACCAGAAAAATGTGCTTGCACCTCCAGAAATTCGAATGAAGGATGGGAGAATTATTTTGTGTTTTTGTTCTAGGCGGCAATTAGGGTTTTTAAGAAAGAAAAATGAGTTGATTGATTTAAAAGGGATTAGGCTGAGCAATAGGGGAGGGTTACAGCCCAAAATTTCGGAAATATAGTTAGGATAATTTATTTGATTGATTTGATTTCAAAATTTCCATATTTAACATATTTTAAACCATTTTAAATAACATAATATTTACTTATAATTCCATTCGGCCACATAGGGGTATTTTGGTAATTTTTTTAGCTTGTATAAATGTTAAATGAAGTTGTTAAAATTATTTGGGATCATAACTTATGCATTGCCAGAAGTTTGGGATTTATTTGATACTTTATAAGCTTTTAATTAATTTTTTAAACTTGCAGGGGCATTTTGGTCATTTTACATGTTTTATATTTTTAGGGTTTTACAACTCTTCCCCTCTAAACGAAAAATTTCATCCTCGAAATTTGCAAGGAAGTAGAACTGAAATGGAACGGAAACAAAATAGAGACATACCAGATCAGAATACAAAATGAGGATAACTAGCTCGAATAGACTCCTCGGTCTCCCAGGTAGCTTCCCGCTCTGGGTGGTTCCGCCAAAGAATCTTAACGAATGGAATGACTTTACGTCTCATAACTCGCTCTTGGCGATCCAGAACCGCTTCCGGCTCCTCCGGAAGAGACATATCCGGCTGAATCTGATCGAGAGGATAAGATACCACATGAAGAGGATGATAGTTGTATCCCCGTAGAAGAGATACATGGAATACATCATGCACATGCGAAAGCTGGGGAGGTAGAGCTAGACGGTAGGAAACCTCTCCAATACGTTCCAGGATCTCGAATGGTCCGATGAATCGAGGACTCAGCTTGCCCTTGATTCCAAAGCGTTTAACTCCTCGAAACGGTGAAACCTTAAGGAAAACCCGATCGCCAACCTGAAACTCCAAATCACGACGGTGCTTATCCGCACAACTTTTCTGACAAGCCCGAGCCTCTTTCAACTTCTCCCTAGCAACATCTACCTTCTCATTCGTGATCTGAACCAACTCCGGACCCTCAATAGCACGCTCTCCTACCTCATTCCAACATATGGGTGCCCTACATTTCCGCCCATACAACATCTCGAAAGGAGCCATCCGAATACTAGCATGCCAGCTGTTGTTATAAGCGAACTCTACCAAACAAAGATACTCGTCCCAATTACCCGTCCACTCTACGCACATGCCCTCAGCATGTCCTCCAATGTCTGGATGGTCCGCTCCGACTGACCATCTGTTTGAGGGTGAAACGCCGTACTGAACTTAAGCTGTGCACCCCAAGCTCTATGCAGTCCTTTCCAAAACCGGGAAGTAAAACGTGGATCCCTATCTGAAATAATAGCCGTAGGCATACCGTGCAGTCTAACTATCTCCTGCTCAAAAATCTCTGCCAGTTTGCTGACACTATAATCCATACGGATGGGTAGAAAATGAGCCGAATTGGTTAGTCGATCGACGACCACCCAAATCGCATCATGTTTCTTTCTGGTAAGTGGCAAACCCGATACGAAATCCATAGCGATCTCCTCCCATTTCCAAGTTGGAATATCTAACGGTTGCAATAACCCACTGGCCCTCTGGTGCTCGATCTTGACCTGCTGACAAGTCAAACACCTAGCTACATAAGACGCCACATCATGTTTCATGCCGCTCCACCAAAAGTGCTGCTTCAGATCTCGATACATCTTGGTAGAACCCGGATGTATAGTAAAGGGAGAACTATGCGCCTCTGACAAAACAGCCTCTCGCAAATCAGGATCGTTAGGAACACACAGACGATCCTCGAACCATACCACACCAAACTCATCAACCCGAAACTCAGATTGCTTCCCATCTTCCACATTCTGCACAATAGCCCAGAGTTCACCGTCATCTTTCTGGGCTTCTTTAATCCGCAGGATGAGATTGGACTCAACCTTTAGACTAGCCCAGTAACCGTCACAACCCCGAACACAAAACTCAACATCTAGAATCTCCAAATCATTTAGAATCCGAGGTTCAAAATTTAGACTAGCGACCATACCCGATTTCCGGCTAAGAGCATCGGCAACAACATTTGCCTTGCCGGGATGATACTGGATGTGGGTGTCGTAATCTTTCAGGAGCTCCAACCATCGCCTCTGTCTCATATTCAGCTCCTTCTGCGTGAAAATATATTTAAGGCTTTTGTGGTCGGTGAAAATGTCACATGACTCGCCGTAGAGATAATGCCGCCATATTTTAAGAGCGAAAACCACTGCAGCCAATTCCAAATCGTGCGTCGGATAATTCTCTTCATACGGCTTCAGTTGCCTCGAAGCATAGGCGATGACTTTTCCGTGCTGCATTAAAACGCAACCCAAACCCTTTTTAGATGCATCACTATAGATCTGGAAACCACCCGAACCAGACGAAAGAGTCAGAATAGGTGCCGACACTAATCTCTGCTTAAGCTCCTCAAAACTGTTTTCCCTCTCCTCAGTCCATACAAATTTCTCCCCTTTTCTCATCAACTGTGTCAATGGCAAGGCCAGCCGCGAGAAACCCTCAACAAAACGACGATAATAACCCGCGAGCCCCAGAAAACTTCTCACCTCAGTCACATTTGTAGGTCTCGGCCATTTAGTAATAGCCTCGACCTTCGCTGGGTCCATAGTGATACCCTCCGCAGAAACAATGTGACCCAGAAAAGCGACCTGACTCAACCAGAATTCACACTTAGAAAACTTCGCGTACAACTTCTTCTGTCTAAGAATCTCCAACACAGTCCTAAGATGCTGCTCGTGCTCTTCCTTAGATTTCGAATAGACAAGAATATCATCGATGAAGACAATGACAAATTTATCGAGGAACTCATGAAAAACCCGGTTCATAAGGTCCATAAAGATGGCCGGAGCATTGGTCAAGCCGAAAGGCATAACCAGGAATTCGTAATGACCATAGCGGGTGCGAAAGGCAGTCTTAGGAACATCTTGTTCCCTCACACGAAGCTGATGGTAACCCGATCTCAAATCAATCTTAGAGAAATGCTTTGCCCCTTGCAATTGGTCAAACAAATCGTCGATGCGCGGAAGGGGATAGCGGTTACGGATAGTAATGCGGTTGAGCTCCCGGTAATCAATACAAAGGCGCATACTACCATCCTTCTTTTTCACAAATAGCACCGGAGCGCCCCAGGGAGAAACACTCGGACGAATAAAACCGTTCTCCAATAACTCCTCTAACTGTACTTTCAATTCTTTGAGTTCAACAGGAGCCATTCGGTACGGAGCCTTAGAGATAGGCTCAGCACCGGGAGCTAGATCAATACTGAATTCAACTTCTCTGGTGGGAGGAAGACCAGGAAGTTCTTCGGGAAAGACATCAGCGAACTCCCGAACAATGGGAACACTACTAACATCCGGTCCCTGAGAAGACGTATCTTTAACAGAGGCCAAAAACCCTTGGCAACCATGAGATATTAGGGTCCGCGCTTTCATAGCAGAAATAAGTCTAACAGATTTCAAAGGCTGAGAACCGTGATAAACAAAATCCGGATGATGGATATCACCAAAGCTTACACTTCTGGCATGACAGTCGATGGTGGCCTTATGAGAAGACAACCAGTCCATACCCAAAATTATATCAAAATCAATCATATCGAGGGGAAGCAAATTAGCCGGACGAACACAATCATCAAATCTTAGCGGACAATTTACATATTCACAATCGATGGTGACTTGGGTTTTCATAGGAGTAGAGATAGATATAAGATTATTCAATGGTGTTGGAGTTACTTTTATTTTCTTGGCAAGCGTATTAGATATTATAGAGTGTGTAGCACCGGTGTCAAATAAAGCAAAAAAATACGATCTCCAATATAAAGATAACCGGTAATGGTACCTGACGTGCCTGCCGCCTGATCACGTGTGAGAGAATAAACCCGACCAGTAGTAGGAGCTGGCCTACCCGAACCTGATGGAACAACCTGCTTTCCCTGTGGGCAGTCCTTCACCCGATGAGCAGTAGACCCACAAGCAAAGCAACCCCCGGTAGCCTTGTGGCATGGCCCCGGATGAGGCTTTCCACAAGTGGGACAAAGCGGTGGAGGAGGTAACACCTCATTAGTCCTCCTCTGTCCAGAAGAACCTGTCTGATAACCCGACTGAGCACCCCGAGTAGTCTGATCACGATACTGACGTGGGTTGTTATTGAACCCACTCCTCCCAGAAACCTGCCTATCATAACCCCGAGAATCCTGTCGCCTCTGACTTTAGTCCCGGTCCTGGCGACCACGCTGATCATACCTATGGTCCTGTCGACCTCTCTGCTCGGATGCCTGGTCCTGCCGACCTCTGAAATCCTGACCCTGTCCCTGCTGACTCTGTCCTCTGAAATGCACCCGGTTACCATCCCTATCACGCTTATTAAAACCACTACCATCACTATGCAACATCTCGATGTTGCGAGCGTCGTTCGCAACCGCCGCCACATCATCATAATGCGTATTCACGATACGGTCCAATATCCATTTCTTTAGCGCCCACTTAAATGTCTTAGCCTGACGGTAAGCATCTCCCGTAATCTCTGGCCCAACGAAACTGGCCAGCCTCATAAATCACTGCATAAACTCCACAGTCGTCTCTCGGTCCCCCTGACGGATGTTCCCATACTCCCGCTCATATCGCTGCTGTTCAGCCACTGGAATGTACTGCTTATAAAAGATACCCATAAAATCCTCCCAAGTACAAGTCTCCTCAAAACCCTGCTCCTGAGCCTGAGCATAAGCTGTCCACCAGCTCTGTGCATCGCCTTCAAACTTAAATGCAGCCAATCTCGTCTTAAACTCATCTGGACAACCCAAAACCTTAAACATCTTTTCCATGTGGATAATCCAGTCTTCTGCCTCAGTGGGGACGGCAGCTGACCGGAAAGAGAGGGGTTTGAGCTTGTTAAACCTCTCAATCCAGACATGGATACCAACTGGTGGAGCACCTCCACCACCACCACTTGGTCCTGAACCTGCACCACCACCTCCGGAAGAACCTGCCCCATTCTGAATATTGTTGGTGACCTGAGTCACCAAGTTAGGAAGAGCGTTGGCCAAAGCTTCTGCTATCATGGCCTGAAAATCAGGGGTCCCTCCATTATATTCCTGATGTCGGGTATTCACCATCTGAATGATTTCGAAAACGATTAGCAAAATAGGAAAATAAGCACGAAAGGAAAGACGAAACAGAATCCTAATGTCTACCCAAAACCTCACCAGTCAAAACTTAAGCCTTAAGGGTCAAATCCTAGGGTCCATAAGACTCACAGGCCATGCTTATGTACTACAGGTCGCAACCTGGGCTCCGATACCATAATTGTAACACCCCAACCCGACAAGGGTAGAACTATCACATTATGGCGACAAATCAAAGCATACATAAACACACAGCGGAAGTCTTAATAAATACATAAGAGAAAGTCAAGTCAACACGACTTGAATAATACATAAGTTCAAGGAAAGGAAAATAATCCAAAGGTACGAATACAATGAAATCCAAGTCCAAAACAAGGTCATAAGATAAAGGTGGTCATCTAAGGTCAAAGCTCCATCTAACTCTCATCCCATCCAAAGCATAATCCAAAAGCTCCTAGCTTAGATACCTGCCGCGGGAAAAGAAACGCGGCTGAGCTTAAAAAGCCCAGTGAACAGATATATATAATAAACGGAAACGAACAAACGAAACATAATGAAAGAGATATAAATAAGGTACAAGAGTAAGGTTAGGACAGTCATCCACCACGAGCCCATATCATAACATATCATATCATAGCATATCATAATCATACAGAGGGGATGCCTCTCAAATAAGCCGATAATATGAGGGGTGTCCTCATGTACCAGTTGGAGTGATCAGCTCCCATATTTTGTGAAAGGAGTGGATTGCACCCAGCCCCAGTCACCATATCATATCATATCAAAACATATCATATCAGAACATATCTAGGATGCATCCATTCGCCCCCCAAACAAATCATATTGGCCATATCAAATCATATCATAGTGAGCTCATATCATATCATAATGGGGACGGTGTAACCAAATCACTAGGGCTACACACTAGTCATGCCATTGGTGCATCAATGACACGGCCATGTTACCTTCATGGCTAGGAAACATATTTTGGCTCGTAGTATCAAACTGGGGTCAAGGTCAAAGGTTCATATCATAGGTTCAAATCAGAAATCAAGAGGTCGAAGGCACCTTATTAAAAGGGCAGAATATCTGTACCTTATTCCAAAGCAAAGCACAAACCAAAATGAATAAGATGAAAAGATCAGGTCCTCTCCTTCTTCACACCTAGAGGGGTAGAAAAGAATTACAAACCTTTCCATTTTAAGTAACTTTCCATTTTTAGCAGGTTTCCATATTTAGTAAGTTTCTATTTTTAGAAAGTTTCCATAATTAGAAAGTTTCCATAATTAGTAAGATTTCCATATTCTCATTTAGGTTAAGTCGTTATTAAATCATATTATGGTTTTAGGGTGTATTTTAACAAGTCACAAAAGTTTAGGGTTACTTATGACAACTTTACATAAATTAGGGTTTTAAGTGTAATTATATCAAAGTTAAAGTTCAAATATGAAAATATCCCAAGTAATCTGTTTTGAATCCATATTTATCAAGTTAACAAATTCAGCCCCTCAAATTTCTCAATTTTACACTTTACACCCTTAAGTTATATAATTTACATTTTAAACCTTATAATATCCATAATTACACATTAAACCCTTAGTTTATCAAAATTACACAATGATCACTTATTTTATCATATTATACGAATCTACCCTTAAGTATTCATAATTTACACATCAAGTCCCTCAAGTTATCAAAGTTTCATATTTAGTCCCCTAATTACAATTTCAACTTTTAATTATAAATAATTACATATTAAACCATTAAATTACCAAAATTACACATAACCCCTGAATATATTTTATTACTCCATTCGACCCCAACTTTCCAGAATTTACATGTTTAGTCCCTCTATTTAATTATTTTCAAAAATCGATTTACCTTTTATCTAATAAACATTTTAACCCTTTTAAATGTAAAAATTACACATGGGGCCCTCAACTTATATTTTATTTGAAATGTTCACAGCCCAAAATAAGTTCTAAAAATAACCCTTAAGTTTCAAAAGTTACAAAACACCCCCTAACATTTTAAATCAAATCGTATAACACTTTATATAATCAAACCCTAACCCTAAAAATACAAATAATTACCCAATCATTATTTCATCATTACAACATCATTTATTAACCAAGAACAAACCCTAAAATCCAAACCCTAACCGAATAACATGTTATTTCTTTTTATTCTTAATTTCCTTTAAATCGGTAAACTAAATAAATCCAAAAATAATTCGATTAGGCCCCAATAATTCGAAGTAGCATTTTTCTCAGATTATTATGATCATGTGGAGTCCAAATAAAATAAATAAGAAGCCCCAAAAATTTGGATTCAATTATTTTGGATTTAAACACGTTTTTCATATTTAATTCACAAATAATTCATAAGGTGTGCATGGATCGAATTGAGCATTTTATCTGAGTTATATGAGACCAAAGGATCATAGGAAAAATACCAAATCAAGGATTTAACGTGTGGATGAGCAGAGAGAAATTTACACCTTGGCGAGTGGGTTTTTGGACCAAAAATTCCTAGCGATCGATCCACAGCCTCCACAACCTTAGGGACATTTTTCACAGAGTATATATGACGTGAGGAACATGAGAAAAATGATTAAAGGATTTTAGAAAGGTCGCATGAATTGATTTGAAATATTACCTATCGAATGCAAAATAATTGCTAGCGATCGAACTATGGAGAACCATGACCAAAACCAATTTTCCTACACTTCCTTGGACCACGACTAACACCATAAAAATGTGCTTGCACCTCCAGAAATTCGGATGAAGGATGGGAGAATTATTTTGTGTTTTTGTTCTAGGCGGCAATTAGGGTTTTTAAGAAAGAAAAATGAGTTGATTGATTTAAAAGGGATTAGGCTGAGCAATAGGGGAGGGTTACAGCCCAAAATTTTGGAAATATAGTTAGGATAATTTATTTGATTGATTTGATTTCAAAATTTCCATATTTAACATATTTTAAACCATTTTAAATAACATAATATTTACTTATAATTCCATTCGGCCACATAGGGATATTTTGGTAATTTTTAGCTTGTATAAATGTTAAATGAAGTTGTTAAAATTATTTGGGATCATAACTTATGCATTGCCAGAAGTTTGGGATTTATTTGATACTTTATAAGCTTTTAATTAATTTTTTAAACTTGCAGGGGCATTTTGGTCATTTTACATGTTTTATATTTTTAGGGCTTTACAACATTCGCTTCAGAATTTTCATCCATTTAAACTCATGATCTCAAGTTCCATACGCAAGTCTGCTTCTGCTCTCAATTCATCTTAGTACAACTAAAATGAATAGAGAAGCAAGACTGCGAGTCTTGGACAAGTCTGCTAGCACAGTTCGGAATTCGCCAACTCAGATTGCTGTCGTCATCGGATGCTTGGTAGTGGTGTCTGCTACAATCTCTGAACGCCAATCACATCTACTCTTCCAGAACAAAGGTCATTCCATTTAATACGAAGATGGTCTACATGTTTTCCTTGTTCGTCTCAGGGCACAAACATGTTGTCATACTATGACAATTGTCCAGATACTCGTGAAAACATGATTCTTATTAGCCAATACTATTGGCATTATTTAAGACTCATAATGGTCACCATGTGTACAAAAACAGTTTTCATGAATCACTTCAGGGAAACTTCATATCTAAATCACATCACCCATCTTTACGAATAAAACTGAATTACTTTACGGAAGTTGCTCTCAGTTAGTCATCTCGCTTCTCAGGAGTTCTTGTGGTTGCTTCTTCAGTCCTTCGAACATTAAATGAGGTTGTCTGATACAGAGTTCACAAGGATAGAATAATTTAATCATTTATACTCGGAAATGAAAAGTGATTACAGTGAGATTACGGTTAAGTTTACGATAGTTGATATGCAGACGCAAAATTTTCTCTTTCTTCTTCATAAACTAATAGGGGTATTCAAGGGGAACACTGAGGTGGACAAAAACATATCTCATCATCTTCTCCAGCATCATGGTTCATTAACTGAGATCGGTTCAGAGTCAATTTTTCTGCTCAACAGGAGAGAAAACCCAAGAGTTTCATCAGAAAATGCCAGAAAATTTGTACAACAAAACTTTCAATGCCAACACTTTCTAGGGGTGGATACTAATAGGGTGTCAGGAGAATTTGATAATCAAATGAGGTCAGGGTACATATTTCCATAGCAGGGTTAAGCTTAACAGATTTAAGCGGTTAGAGGTTATTATATCAAAAGTAGGGTGGAATAGATTGTTACATTTCAGATGCGGTAGTTTATGATAGCTGAAGAACCAGTCAATCAATAATCACAAGATCTCCAAAATTAAGTATATCAATAGTAAACAGATCCGCAGAACGTATATGGTCACTTAACCAGACGGATAGTTCATATGTCAGAGTCAAGTACAGGGTTCAGTATAGTGTGGGGATAGGTACGCGAATAGTTCAAGGTGTTGGAGTTTTTGGTTTAGCTTTTAGCATAAGTGACAGGTAGGGTGTACATCATTGGTAATACGAACATTGTATAATTGTCAGAAGTGATACGTATGAAATGTCGGATATCAGCATCATATGTTCAGTTAACAATTCCATACAGAGATAGTATTTGCATCAAATCCTTCCAAAGAAAAACTGATTGGCAAAAAAGATTCATCATTCAAGGAAGCAAATAAGATTCATCATTCAGGACAGAATAGTATCAGAGGATACATTTATATCCAGCATGGGTCATGAATTTATAGAATGTGTCAAACACTTTAAGGTTAAATGGCCTTCGGGATGGTCGGAAAGATATCAGACTGTTTATCCAACAGATCAGAAATGAAGGTCAAAATCAGGTAGTGGCAGCAAAAGTTTAACAATCGGTAATCATGGCAGGGGTTCCAAAATTGTTTCAAACGCCAAAGGTGAGACATAGGGGGATAGTCGTCAATATTAAATGATCAAATCAATCAATTCTTATAAGGATAAAATCAAGGTTACTATCAAAGAAAGACGGATCAATAAAGATAAATCTTATCGTTCGGAATGAGAGGGAAAGCATTTTTATACTCGTGGTCAAACGCCACAAAACTTCTCATGGGAACAGAGATGGTTAAGACGGAATCAAAAGATTCATAGGTAATTATCAGAAGCAAGAAACAAATAACAGAATGTATCAAGTGTATCATCATCATGGGGATTCTCAGATTGCCCAAAGAGGCATCAGAATGATTGACAGAAGGTTCAGAGGTCGGAGTTGAAATCGGAAGGCAAGGATCAAATAATGTCAGATAATTACTAAGCAATTTCCAATGCTTCAGATTTTATTTAGGTTTCACTTCTTAGGTGGTGCAAGGCATAAGCTCTAAATTTCAAAATGTGATTTTAACCAAAAGCAAGACACGAATCAGAGTGGTGCGGAAGCAAGATACTTAAGCAAATGACTTATAGTCTACCCATTCCTCACTGGTCAGAATTTAAGTTCCTATAGGGAAATCCTAAGGCAAATTCTCAAAGGTTGTCCTACGAGCGCCTACAGTGGAAACTTAGTGATCCAGACTTCACAGGTCAAGGGTAAATGTATTACGAGTCGCAGCCTGTGATCTCTGATACCATAAATTGTAACACCCCAACCCGACAAGGGTAAAGATATCACAATAATGGATTCATATCAGATCAAAACAGAGCATACATCTACAGTAATACAAAAATCTCAAAGGATTACAAATGAAATACTGAATCTACAAGGTTACAATGAAAGCTTTCAAAACTAATTCTAAAACATAATATCTTCTATCCAATTCTAATCCAGAATAGCTACCAAGCCTTCTAAGTCCAGAGGTACACTCTCACTCATTCCCAGCTTCCTACTAAAAACCTGCCGCAGGAAAAGAAATGCGGCTGAGCTTCAAAAGCTCAGTGAACAGATATATAGATAACAGAAACGATAACGGATAGCAGTACAAAGGAAATCAGAAAAATACAGATTATACAGAAACAAAATCAAATGAAGGAGTAGGAATAAGAAACGGAACAAAATAAGAATAAGAAATAAATAAGGTTTAAGAATAAGGAAAACAGAAATCTATCACGAGCCCAGATAACAGATAATATCATAACAGTGTAAACATATAAGCAATCTAGAGGGGATACCTCTCAAGTAACCAGATAATATGAGGGGTGACCTCATGTATCAATTGGAGTGATCAGCTCCCAGATAATGTGAAAGACGTGTATCGCACACACCATCAGTCACCAGATATATATATATATATATATATATATATATATATATATATATATATATATATATATATATATATATATATATAACAGTAAACAGTAACAGATAACAGAAATCAGATCAGATCTAGGATGCATCCATGCGCCCCAGTAGGCCAAAATCTTCTCCTACATAACAGATAAAATCAGGGACGGGACAGGTCATCACTCTCCTGCCCTAGAGTCATGCCATCGGTGCATCAATGACATGGACATGAAACCCTCATGCCTAGTGATTGGCTCGGATATCAGACTGTGGTCAAGGTCAGATGTCATATAATAAACAGAGTCATATCTAAGGGTTCATGGCAGAAGGGTCATGTCAACAATTCAGAATAAGATAATAAGGTTTGAATCAGAGTTTATCAGATTAAGTTTAATATCAAAGCTTAAGTTCAGATTAAAAGGTTTATTTCCAATAGTCCAAAAGAGTATATCAAAGGTTAATAATTACAAGTTTATAGCAATAATTCATTTCAGAAGTTCCTGTCAAGAGTTCATTTAAATCAATCCTTTAATAATGGTTTTCATTGAAATGATCTTACAAAATAGTTTTCATAAAAAAATGGTCTTCCAAAACTTTTAGTAACTTCCATTTCAAGTGGTATAGCTTCTTTTTAAAATAGCTTTTAATAAAGGTTCAAAATCAATTAGGTTCAGATAAGGATTTAACAGGTTAAGGTTTATACAAAAATCAAATCAAAGTTTACAACAGTTATATCAGGTTAAGGTTCAGAACAAGGTTCACAGATCAGATTCAATCAAGATTCACAAATTCAGGGTTCAGAACAAGAGATCAAAACACAAAGGCTCAAGAAAGGTTCAGAACAGAAGAAACACATCAAAGGTTCACAAACAAGTTTACAATCAGAGTTCAGGAAAAAGGTTCAGAATAAAAGAATCATAGCAGAGGTTCAAACAAAAAGGTTCAAGACAAACAGATCACAACAAAGATTCACAACAGAAGGGAACATAGCAGTGGTATCGGGAATCCTAATAAAGAAAATGAAAAATTGAAAGAAAAGGGAATGAAAAACCCTTACTGAAAAAGGGCAGAATATCTGTACCTTATTAGCACAGCAGACAAGCAAACAAACACAGAAATAAGATCAGGACTTCTCCTTCTTCACACCTAAGGAAGAGGAAGACAGAATTACTAAAGATTCTATTTCAGATTATTACTTTTAGTTTACCTCTCCATTTTAAGTACTTTCTATTTTTAGTAACTTTCCAGATTTAGTAAGTTCCCATAATTAGCAGGTTTCCAGAATTAACAGATATTACCATTTCAGATTAGGTTGAACCCTTATTCAAAGATTATTATGGAATAACAGAATATTTTATCAAGTTACAGAAGTTTAGGGTTTTAAATGTAACTTCATCAATTTCCAAGGTCATTAGTGAAAAATACTTTAAGTTACAGAATTATATACTCATTTTATTCAGAATTACATTTTATTCTCTTAAGTTTCACAATTTACAGATTATACCCCTTTAGTTACATAATTTACAAAACCAACCTTATAATTACATATTTTACAAATTAAACCCTACAATATCCATATATACCAAACAAGCATATTATATTTCATAATTACAGAATATATCATCAGAATTTAGTACATTACAGATTAGACCCCTCAGAATTCAGAATTTACATATTTAGTCCTTTAAGTTTACAAAACTTATACATTAAATCATAATTTCATAACAATTACATATTTAGCCCATAAATCCTCAAAATTACACATTACCCTTTTTATATCAGTATTTACTCAAAATAACCTCAAGATTTCAGAATTACACTTTTAGTCCCTCTCTTTTTATTTAATTTCAATTCGTATCCTTAAAATGCCATTAATTCATTATCTTGTAATATTTACACTTAGGACCCCAAAGTTATATTTTTCCCAAATTCCTACAGATGTATATGACATTACAAAAATACCCCAGAAGTTTCAAAGTTTGCAAAACAGGTCCTTTTACTTTTTATTTTAAATCGGATTTCATTTTTTTTGAAACAAATACAAACCCTACTCCAAACCAATCATTGCACCATCATTATTATATCCTTAAAACATCATTAATGATCAGATTTGTATCCAAGAACCCTAACCCTAGTAGCCACGATTTGAATTTATTTTGTTTACTTTGTTTTCACAAAATCCGGTTATACACAAAATTCACCACGCTTAATCTAAGCTTCCAAAAATCAAACTCATATTTTTCCCAGATCATATGACATATAAAGAACCCACGAAAATAATTAAACATGCCCAAAAAAATTGTTTAGCATATATTAGATTTTTACATACGTTTTTGATATTAAAATTACCACAACATGATCTAGGCTACTATAAATCGTTCTAACATTTTTCCCAGGTCTATTACTTCATATGAGGTCTAAATAAAATACTTTTCACATCCAGAAGTTTGGATTACATATATTTGTGATTTACGTGTTCTTTGTTCATATAATTTTCGTACGTATAGATTAGCTTGCATGATTCGATTAACACAATTTATATGAGTTATATAGGATGTAAAGATCACAGGAAAATTGCTATATTGATTTTAGAATGTGTAATTTAGGCGTACAAATTTATACCTTGCGTATGGGCAAAACCGACAAGAAAAGAGTACCAAGAACGAACCAGGGAATCCACGAGCAAACCCTTATTTTTCCTAGCTTGCTTACACCTCCAAGATCCCCATAAAAATGCTTGTTCACGTCCAGAAGTTGTATGGATGATTTGGTCGAATTTTTGATGGATCGCTTAGGGTTTTTTCTTAAATTTGTGATTAGGGTTTATTAGAGAAATATAAGATTTGTTTATATCTTGAATAACCGACCTAGGGGGGGGGGTCTGAGATCAGGAAATTTCGGTATTAGAATCATATAATAATTTGGATTGATTTTATTTAACCTTTTCTTAATTTACTTTTACATATTACTTAATATAAATGATTTAATAATTTTATTTACTTTAATTACATATTTCGGAATTTTATAAATAATTTTGTATATGTATAATAATGTTTGGACATTCAAAATAATATAACGTTGTCCCATAAATTAGTTCGTTTCAGATATAGTTCGTTTTCAGAAGTTTTGGAATTGTTTCAGAATTTATAAGTTATTTAATTAGGTTTTATGCTTTCAGGGATAATTTAGTCATTTTACGGGTTATCTGAATTTCAGGTATTTCAATATGTGTTGGAATTACCCAAGGAAATGAGAGGTGTTCATAACACCTTTCATGTGTCTTATTTGAGAAAGTGTTTAGCGGATGAGACTAGTGTAGTCACGTTGGATGACATTGAGATTGATCCGGAATTGATTTCTCAAAAGGATGAACCGGAGGCGATACTAGGAAGAAAAGTGAGACAACTTCGAAACAAGGAAATACCGCTAGTAAAAGTACAATGGAGACATCGTAAGGGTACAAGTCTTAGATGGGAGCCGGAGGAGAAGATGAGGAAAGATTATCCTCATTTATTTCAAAAATAGATTTCGAGGACGAAATCTTATTTTAAGGAGGGGAGAATTGTTACACCCGTATCCCGATGAGGTACTATATATGTATATATCATGTATGTATATTAAGAGTTATGTGCTATAAGTTATCTAGATAAATAAATGTATGGTCAAGTTAGAAAGAATAACACTAGTAGGGCTAAGTTTGCCATATGAGCAAAGTTTATTAGTTTAATATCTTAGCCTAGATCATTTTAGAAAGATCCAGGTTTCTTTCTTCTTGGTCCTTGTGGTGAAAGTCGGTTTTAAGAGAAAATATGAGGGAAGAGCAAGTCTTACAAATAAACTCCAATTCCCCATTTTGAAGTGATCAAAGAAGCCTTGGGCACCCTTAATTGTAATCCTTTTAGCAAGTAAGTGCTTTTCCCCAAATTATAAAAATTAGGGCTCATGAAGTGATTTTTAGTATAATGATTAAAGGTTGGTAGTTTATGATTTGTTAGTTGCTTAGCCTAATTTGAGATAATTATGATATAGGAAGCAAGTAAAAAGTTGGAAGCTTTTGCTAGTAAACTGGGAATTGAGAACCAAGGTAAGCACATTGGCTATAACATGTCTTTTGTTAGCTTTATCATATTCTTGTATGATAATGGTTGTTTTATGATAGCTTTATCATGTTTTGTTACATGGTAATGGTCTATGATAGGGTATAGGGTGTGATTAGCTAGTTATGGATCCATCACTAGGCTTAGCTTAGTTAGTCGTTAGGCTAACTGTAACACCCCAACCCGACAAGGGTAAAGATGTCACGCAAATGGTTTCATATCAGACATAACAAAGCATACATCCAAAGGTAATACAAAGATTCTCAAGGGTTACAAAGGAAAATACTGAAATTACAAGGTTATAAAGGCGGATACAAATTCTGACAATAAAATAACTTCTAATCATCTCTAGGCCCAACACTATCAAGTCTTCTAAGTCCAAAAGTCTCTTCACTCATACCCATCTTCCATCTAAAACCTGCCGCACACGAAAAGAAAACGTGCGGCTGAGCTTACAAAGCCCAGTGAACAGATATATAATGAACGGAAACGAAAGTAAACGGAAATAATCAGATATAGCATAATGAATGAGATATAAAGAAGGTACAAGAGTAAAGGTTTAGGATAGTCATCCACCACGAGCCCAGAAACTCAAAGTCATAATCTCAAAGTCACATCTCAACATCATAGTCTCACAATCAGAGGGGATACCTCTCAGGCAACCAGATAATATGAGGGGTGGCCTCATGTATCAAATGGGGTGGAGTAGCTAGCTCCCAGAAATGTGAAAGGCGTGTAATGCACACAAGCACCAGTCACCTCAAAGTCATACTCAAAGTCATAGTTAAATCCACTAAACATACATGCCTAGGATTGCAATCCATACGCCCCCACTCAAAGTCAATCTCAAAATCATAATCTCAAAGTCATCATGGCCATATCATAATATAAAAGGGGACGGCGTGAGAAATCACTCCCCCACACAGGAGTCATGCCAGTGGTGCATCACAGACATGGCCAGGTTACCTTCCTGGCTAGGAAACAAAAAGGTGGCTCGGGTATCAAACTAAGAGTCATATCTCAAGGTCATCTCAAAGTCATATATCAGAAATGTATCTCAACGTCATATCAAAGCATATCTCAAGGTCATGTCAAAAGTGAATCTCAAAGTCATATGAAAAGTTCATATCAAAAGGTTCATAGCAAAAGGGTCAAAGTATCAGATGGTCAAATTTTCAAAAGGTTTAATATCAAAAGTACTTTTCAAAAGGTTTTCTCTTAAGGTTCATTTAAAACAATGCTTCAAAATAGTTTTCATAAATGGTCTTTCAAATAGTTTTCATAAAACGAACTTCAAAAATTGTTTTCTTAAATCCAATATATCATGCTTGAAAAACCCTTTCAAAATACTTTACTTAAAACATTTCCATCTCATATCAAAAAGGTCTTCATATCATAGGTCCAAAATCAGAGATCAAGGTCGAAGCAAAGGTGTCATAGCAAAAGATCGTAACTGAGTATCAATCAGATATTTAACAGATCGGAAAAGAATCATAGGAAACCTTACAGAGAAGGTCAGAATATCTGTACCTTATTCCGGAAGCAAACACAAATCAGAAATGGATGACACAAAGTGAAGCAGGACTTCTCTTCCTTCATACCTAGAGGGGGTAGACAAGAATTACAAACCCTTCCACTTTAAGTAACTTTCCATTTTAGCTTTTAGATTCATCAAGTTACTCTTTTAGTCCTTTAGGTTTCATAATTTACACTTTCTATCCCTTTACTTATCAAAGTTACAAAATGAAACCCTAGATTTACATAGCTTACATTTTAACTCCTCTCATTAATTTATTAACACAACACGCATTTTATTTTCCAAGATTACAGAGTGTACCTTCAAATTAACTTAATATACGAATTATACCCTCAAGTTTCACGATTCACCAATATAACCCTTAGCTTAGGAAAAATAACAATTTACATCCTTTTTACATGTCTTGACAGTTTTCAGGTATTACTGGACTCGTTTTAAATAATTTGCAAACCATATTAAATCTTCGAAATAAAATCTATAAAAATTCACAGACGTTCCCCAGGGTCTTGAGTATTTTATGAATTTTTTCCAGATTTTATTAAGTTTTATAGATACGAACTAAAAATCCTTTTTCCCAATCTGTCCCAGAACCGGATTAATTAAAAACACCCGACCATTTTTCATCTTCTTTCCCAGTCTATAAAATTTATAAAATTCTACAAAAATTCCAGTAATTAGCCAACATGTGATATATTACTCACCTAAAAGGAAACATCCTAATTCATTATGGTTTGAAAATGATAAATGAAAAACCCGGACTGTTTTTCCAGACTTTACCAATACGACCAGACACATGATTTTCTAAAAATCAAAAAGTAGCCTTACATGCCTCTAAAAATTACAAAATAAATTTCTCCAGGTATCCACTTCATTGAAATTAGTTTTAGACTCAAAAACCATCCCAATACCCGTTCACATCATTGAGTTATAGCCGGTTAAATTCGAACCAATTTCCAGGTCAGTAGCAGATTGTCACAGATTCATATATAACTTAGGGTTTTTAACATATAACCTCTTTAATTCTTAACACACAATGATAATAGATGATAGTGTTACGTATATACCTTATAATAAGAACAAGATGAAGGCTTTTTTTGAGGCTTCTTGGTGTCGATTTCCAGCAGCAGAATGGGGCGGCAGAAAACTTTGGTTTTTTAGGGTTTTTGGAGCCAAAGTGAATGTGGTTTTTGTGGAAGGGAAAAAAAAGATGTATGGGCTGTTTATGGAGGGTGTTTGGTCGTGGGTTTGGAAGGGGGAGAGGGCTTGGATCGGCCCAAGGCCTCAACAAAACAAAACCCATGATTTTTGAAACATTTACTAACTTTTTGTTGCATAAAACCTTTTATTATAACTCTTAACATACAATTTCGTAAGTACTTATGATTTTCGGTTCAAGTAACATAGGTAAGTGTTATAAATATTATTGGTAGCTCGTATAATTATCTTATGGTGCCTCATAATCATTTCCTGTCGTATTTGTTTCGTTTTCATATGTTTTGTGATTTATTTATAAGTTATATGAGTTTTAATTAAACTTTTAAATTATGAGGGCATTTTAGTCTTTTAATACGTTTCAGATTTTCGGGTTTTACAACTCTTCCCCTCTAACAGAAAAATTTCGTCCTCGAAATTTGCAAAGAACCAGAAATGAAAAGGTCGAAGACAAAACAGAGACACACTATGCTGAGTTTGAATTCAAATGATAACGTACCAATATACAGATGACAATCGAATTCTATAGGAAGAGGTATGAACAATACGTAGGGTTTACATCGAATTGATTTGGCGGATTAGATGAGGATACACTGAATTGTAGCAACCATGAGGTGATGCAAATGTGTAACTCTTCAGTTTTTCGAAAAGTCTCGGCTCCAATATAGCCTTCCAAAAGTATTTTCATACACAAACAGATCTTGTTTCCTCAAGGTCCAAAATCTCATGTCTTACTCATAGCAGATCACAACGAACAACTTCAACGAATGCCAAAAGTACATATATAGCAGAACAGATCGAATCCATACGGACAGAAAGCATATCGTTAGATATCATCAAATGGCAGAAGGCCTTATAATAGAATCTAAGATCATTATCGGAAGTGCAGAGATCAGCAAATGCTCGTCGAGCATCCAAACGTGTCAAGTCGAATATCAATAATAGCAGATCGAACGGATAGGTAGAATGAATCCAAAGTCTCACTAAACGCGGATAATCTCATTCAGATATTAGAAATTCTAAGGTTATAAGGCACTTCTCGAAATATCCTATGCCCACAACGAGTGCACGTTATATGATGTAAGTATTATCACGTTGATCAGGCGTCATAATACTAGCATCATATAAATATGCCCCCATGATGGTCATACTTTATCTCAAGTCGTGAGCAAACACAACTTATCTAAATCCACCTAGTCCACCTACAGTCTCAGAGGTCACCAAAATCAAACGTCCTAACTAAGAATACGAAATTACTCGAAGAGTAACGGAAATCCGAAAATGTCCATCAGAATTCAGGTACGCCACTGATAGCGTCAAGACTTCATAACTTACCGAAATCAATTCAGCCAAATAAGTGGTTACTTCAACATCCGTCTATTCATGAATATCCAAATTCCTTCCATAGCTCGTCAAAATTCTACTACGACTCGTTATCCAACAAACGCAGAATGAACATAGAACATAATTACTAACAGAGAACCAAATCATTCGAAGGACCTCATTATCAGGTAACGGAATTTAAGTAGGTTGAGAGGAAAACGAATACGTCGTCGATAGCTTCATTCTCCACAGAGTCATATCGGCTGAACACAATGTCCGATTCAACACTCGTCTATTCACCTGCAAAATTCTAAAGTTCCTTCCAAGTTGGAGTAGTTTGACGCTTGTCTATCTTCTCACATGGTGAAAAGGAATTACAAACTTAAGTCTGGTTCCTCAAGCCTTTGGCAACTCTTCTTGCTATTGTGGCGTCGTAACGGTAGTCTCTGACATGATCACTGTGCATCCCTCCATCCGCAAGCCTGCTTCAGCTATCAATTCATCTTAGTACAACTAAAATGAATAGAGAAACAAGATTGCGTTCTTCGACAGGTCTTCTAACACCGCTCCAGGTTTTGAGGTAAAACCGCCGTTGTCAACTCCAGATTATGTGTTGAATGGTTCGTCTTCTTACGGTCTGGTTGTCTTGATGCCCGAACTGTAATCTTCACGGTTTGCATAATATATGGTTGAGTGTTAACCCAGCTCCTCTCTTCTTCCTAGGTGCTTCATCCATGGTAATGCTGGTCGCCACCGTCTTCTACTACTCTTCCACCAAGTCTCTCACTTCGATAACTGTCTTCGATCTCGGTTCCTCCTGTGGAAAAACTCTGTCTTCACAATATACAGGATAGTGTCGTCTACAATAATTTCTGAATGTCAATCGAATTTCTCTTCCAGATCAAGTGGTCGTCTCATCATTAATCTCTATGTTCTTCTTTCATTTTCTGAACATATCACAATGTCATACTATGACAATTTGTCCAAAACACACGGAGACATGATCATTTTAGCCAATACCATTGGCATCATTCAAACTCATAAGGCTATAACGAGTGAAAGGACAGTCTCGGAAATCATTTAGGGAAAACTTTCACATACACTTCATGCCGCCTTCCTCCTTCTTCAAAAATAACACTGGACTACTTCACAGAGGTTACTCTCGGTTAGTTAACCCCCTTCTTAGAAGTTCTTGTGGTTGCTGCTTCAGCCCTTTAAATCTAAAACGATGAAATCAGATACGAAGTTTCAAAAGAAAGACCAAATCAATTATTGATACTCGGAAACGGATAATGATTACTGATAGTGGTACGATTAGGTTTACAATAGTCGATACGTCGACACATCCTTCTTCCTTTCTTCTTCATAAACCAACAAGAGCATACAAGAGAATCGCTGAGGTCAACAAAATCATATTACATCAAAAATACCGGAAAATCTTCGTACAACGGAATATTTCTAATGGCGGAACTTTCCAAGGGTGGATAGTAATGGTTGACAGGAAAACTTGATAATCATATGAGTTCAGGGTTGGTGCTTCCATAACGGCAGAATTTTAGCAGATTCAGGTGTAGAGATTCATCATAACGAAATAGGGTGAGATAGATTGTTAAGATCACATTTCAGATTAGATAGTCCATGGAAACTTTACCATTAGTCATCCAGTCCATAACTAAAAGACCATACAATGAGACATGTCAAGATCAAAAGATTCATAGCACGAATACAGTCATCGAATCAGACGGGGAGTTCATATATCGAAGTTCAACACGTTTTTCAATGAAAGCTTTGAGATGGATAAACGAACAGTTCAAAGTGTAGGAATTTGTTCGGCTTCTTAGCATAAGCAGTTAGTAGGGCGTGTATTATCAGTAATACGAACATCGTATAATTGTCAAAAGTGAGATGTACAGAATATCCGTTATTAGCATCATCATGCTCAGTTAACAACCCATACAGAGATAACATAACAAAATTCTTATAATGCCTAACTGAGAGCAGAGGCACAAATCAGAGTGATGCGGAAGCAAAGATACTTACATAGATGTCTTAGTCTACCCATTCCTCACTTAGGTTCCCATAGGGAGATCCTAAAGCAAATTCTCAAAGGTTGTCCTACGAGCGCCTACAGGGAACTTAGTGGTCCTAACTTACACAGGCCAAGGGTAAATGTATTACGAATCGCAGCCTGTCTCTCTGATACCATAATTGTAACACCCCAACCCGACAAGGGTAAAGATGTCACGCAAATGGTTTCATATCAGACATAACAAAGCATACATCCAAAGGTAATACAAAGATTCTCAAGGGTTACAAAGGAAAATACTGAAATTACAAGGTTATAAAGGCGGATACAAATTCTGACAATAAAATAACTTCTAATCATCTCTAGGCCCAACACTATCAAGTCTTCTAAGTCCAAAAGTCTCTTCACTCATACCCATCTTCCATCTAAAACCTGCCGCACACGAAAAGAAAACGTGCGGCTGAGCTTACAAAGCCCAGTGAACAGATATATAATGAACGGAAACGAAAGTAAACGGAAATAATCAGATATAGCATAATGAATGAGATATAAAGAAGGTACAAGAGTAAAGGTTTAGGATAGTCATCCACCACGAGCCCAGAAACTCAAAGTCATAATCTCAAAGTCACATCTCAACATCATAGTCTCACACATCAGAGGGGATACCTCTCAGGAAACCAGATAATATGAGGGTGGGCCTCATGTATCAAATGGGGTGGAGTAGCTAGCTCCCAGAAATGTGAAAGGCGTGTAATGCACACAAGCACCAGTCACCTCAAAGTCATACTCAAAGTCATAGTTAAATCCACTAAACATACATGCCTAGGATTGCAATCCATACGCCCCCACTCAAAGTCAATCTCAAAATCATAATCTCAAAGTCATCATGGCCATATCATAATATAAAAGGGGACGGCGTGAGAAATCACTCCCCCACACAGGAGTCATGCCAGTGGTGCATCACAGACATGGCCAGGTTACCTTCCTGGCTAGGAAACAAAAAGGTGGCTCGGGTATCAAACTAAGAGTCATATCTCAAGGTCATCTCAAAGTCATATATCAGAAATGTATCTCAACGTCATATCAAAGCATATCTCAAGGTCATGTCAAAAGTGAATCTCAAAGTCATATGAAAAGTTCATATCAAAAGGTTCATAGCAAAAGGGTCAAAGTATCAGATGGTCAAATTTTTAAAAGGTTTAATATCAAAAGTACTTTTCAAAAGGTTTTCTCTTAAGGTTCAT
Source organism: Artemisia tridentata subsp. tridentata (assembly GCA_021014915.2). Lineage (NCBI taxonomy): Eukaryota > Viridiplantae > Streptophyta > Magnoliopsida > Asterales > Asteraceae > Artemisia > Artemisia tridentata. The sequence continues at coordinate 3,940,387 of CP139505.1, read as the reverse complement.
TTAAAACAATGCTTCAAAATAGTTTTCATAAATGGTCTTTCAAATAGTTTTCATAAAACGAACTTCAAAAATTGTTTTCTTAAATCCAATATATCATGCTTGAAAAACCCTTTCAAAATACTTTACTTAAAACATTTCCATCTCATATCAAAAAGGTCTTCATATCATAGGTCCAAAATCAGAGATCAAGGTCGAAGCAAAGGTGTCATAGCAAAAGATCGTAACTGAGTATCAATCAGATATTTAACAGATCGGAAAAGAATCATAGGAAACCTTACAGAGAAGGTCAGAATATCTGTACCTTATTCCGGAAGCAAACACAAATCAGAAATGGATGACACAAAGTGAAGCAGGACTTCTCTTCCTTCATACCTAGAGGGGGTAGACAAGAATTACAAACCCTTCCACTTTAAGTAACTTTCCATTTTAGCTTTTAGATTCATCAAGTTACTCTTTTAGTCCTTTAGGTTTCATAATTTACACTTTCTATCCCTTTACTTATCAAAGTTACAAAATGAAACCCTAGATTTACATAGCTTACATTTTAACTCCTCTCATTAATTTATTAACACAACACGCATTTTATTTTCCAAGATTACAGAGTGTACCTTCAAATTAACTTAATATACGAATTATACCCTCAAGTTTCACGATTCACCAATATAACCCTTAGCTTAGGAAAAATAACAATTTACATCCTTTTTACATGTCTTGACAGTTTTCAGGTATTACTGGACTCGTTTTAAATAATTTGCAAACCATATTAAATCTTCGAAATAAAATCTATAAAAATTCACAGACGTTCCCCAGGGTCTTGAGTATTTTATGAATTTTTTCCAGATTTTATTAAGTTTTATAGATACGAACTAAAAATCCTTTTTCCCAATCTGTCCCAGAACCGGATTAATTAAAAACACCCGACCATTTTTCATCTTCTTTCCCAGTCTATAAAATTTATAAAATTCTACAAAAATTCCAGTAATTAGCCAACATGTGATATATTACTCACCTAAAAGGAAACATCCTAATTCATTATGGTTTGAAAATGATAAATGAAAAACCCGGACTGTTTTTCCAGACTTTACCAATACGACCAGACACATGATTTTCTAAAAATCAAAAAGTAGCCTTACATGCCTCTAAAAATTACAAAATAAATTTCTCCAGGTATCCACTTCATTTAAATTAGTTTTAGACTCAAAAACCATCCCAATACCCGTTCACATCATTGAGTTATAGCCGGTTAAATTCGAACCAATTTCCAGGTCAGTAGCAGATTGTCACAGATTCATATATAACTTAGGGTTTTTAACATATAACCTCTTTAATTCTTAACACACAATGATAATAGATGATAGTGTTACGTATATACCTTATAATAAGAACAAGATGAAGGCTTTTTTTTGAGGCTTCTTGGTGTCGATTTCCAGCAGCAGAATGGGGCGGCAGAAAACTTTGGTTTTTTAGGGTTTTTGGAGCCAAAGTGAATGTGGTTTTTGTGGAAGGGAAAAAAAAGATGTATGGGCTGTTTATGGAGGGTGTTTGGTCGTGGGTTTGGAAGGGGGAGAGGGCTTGGATCGGCCCAAGGCCTCAACAAAACAAAACCCATGATTTTTGAACCATTTACTAACTTTTTGTTGCATAAAACCTTTTATTATAACTCTTAACATACAATTTCGTAAGTACTTATGATTTTCGGTTCAAGTAACATAGGTAAGTGTTATAAATATTATTGGTAGCTCGTATAATTATCTTATGGTGCCTCATAATCATTTCCTGTCGTATTTGTTTCGTTTTCATATGTTTTGTGATTTATTTATAAGTTATATGAGTTTTAATTAAACTTTTAAATTATGAGGGCATTTTAGTCTTTTAATACGTTTCAGATTTTCGGGTTTTACACTAACTATGGATTGAGGTTCATCCCTTATGGGTTGATCGTGTTTAGGCCGACTATGTTGGCGTGAGGTATGTGCCCCTATATCGCTAGCTTAACTAGTTGTTAGACTAGTTATGGTTATGGTATGATTTTATCATACGTTGTTAGCTTGTTATTGCCATGTACTTACTAAGCGTTTTGCTTATATGTTTAGTTGTGTTATTTTCTTGATAGGTACCATCGAAGATAGTAAGGGTAAAGAGAAGGCGTAGGATTGGTTGTTAATAGAAGCTTGACTAGAACTTGGTAAGTATGAAGTTTCGTCTTTTGGACCAAGCGTTGTAAGTTGGAAACCCCCAAGTGTCAATCCTTTCTTTTGTATACGTCTTGTGTTTTCTTGGGGTCATTTTATATCTCATTTGTCCAAGTTAAGGTCTTGGTTAAGTCTAGAAAATTGTGTGTTGATGAATGTTATGTTATGTAAGTTGAAGTGGATATAGTGTTTGTTAAAGGGGTGTTTGGTAAATGTATGTTCTCACCCATTTTGGAAGTAACCGGGTCACTTACTTATGGAACATGCTTGATATAAATAAATGAATTGGTATGAGTTTGGTTTGAAATCGTGGTAACATAGGTGGTCTTGTAGTGTAAATGGGTCATTTTGGGGTTAAATGCATAACCCGTCTATTTGTAAAAGTACGTCTTCCGAGAGTCATTTGGTCGATGTTTTGTATTGGAAATGATCTTATAGATATACCAATCATATCTGGAAAGTTTGGTTAAGTTTCGAGTTCGGGAGGTCGGGTTTCCAAGCGGAGATAGCGAAATTTGATTTTCGGGACAGCAAGTTCAAACCTTCGCGGTTTGAACTCAAATCGGCGGTTTGGACTGTTTTTCAGATTTTTGGCAATTTTCAAAAATTCATATCTTTTAATCCGTAAGTCGTCACGGGTCGTACCACCTATCGTTTCGAAGGTAATTGAGTGTACTTTCATTTAAAAATAGCCTCAAGGGCTGAATGTTTATAGATTTTTGTCAGTTGTTAAAAGTGTGTCAGTATGTCCGTAAAAGTCATTCGTTTTCGCTCCAAAGTGTTAAGTTTTTGGTCTAGTTGGGCACGGGGTGTAACATTTAGTCCTTTTTTGCACAAACAGTCACTAACTTTGAAACTCTTAGCACCCATAGTCCCTTGACCAAACTAATGTTAAATTTGACCGTTAAAGTCCTCAAGCGCAAGTCAAATGAGGGTAAAATAGTCTTTTTACTAGTCTTTTGATCCCAATAACACCCACCTACCAGATTTCCTCGTCTTTTTTCTCATTTTCATCCGCCTACCTCTCCATTCACCATATCCACAACAATCATCGCCTAAAATTATTACAAAATCAAAATACATATATAAAAAGACCAAACTATGTCAGTACTTTGCTAATTATTACTCCCTCCGTCCCAAAATAAGTGTCCAATTTGACTTTTCAGAGTAAAACTGGTTCAACTTTGACCTTAAATATTTTTTTTTTGTGTATGGGGGAGGTTGAGATGTAGATAACCTTACACCTACCTAAGGTAGATAGGCTGCTTCCGGTTCTACCAAAGGTAGAAAAGGGCCTCCGGCCTTGCAAGGGGTGAGGATCGAACCCTTTACCTCTGCCTCCAGAGGCAAGAGTGTTAACCACTTGATCCGACATTTCTCTTAATTTTCTTTTGGTTTCATGAAATATTATAATCCTTTTAGATACTTATACTTCAAGTTTCATGTTATTAATTGTAATTAAGAACTTCTAATGTTTGTTTAATATATATTCATCTTTTAAACAACCCTTTCAACTTATGTTGGATAAAATTTGATCCCAGTATTTGGCATAGGCATGAATAATAATGATTGTGTTTCCTTAACTTTTGATTAAACGTTGGTTAGGTATGGGGTGTTTTTTTTCCCTTATTCCCACTTAATGAGTGGGCCTATCCCTTAATGCGTCTTAATGGAGGGACTTTCAAAAACTTGTCTCTCTTATAGAAAAGGCCCAAACCATTTAATTTAGTAAACATCCCATAAGAGAACACATTATGTACTTCACACTAACCAAATTAGTACTCCTACATGTAGTTTGTTGTTTCTTCTTTTTTTTTGGACGCCCTGGTTTTGGGGTTGTCCGTGCGTTTTAATGAAGTTAACCTTTCAAAAAAAAAAAAAAAAAAAAAAAAAAAACAAATTAGTACTCCATACTTTATTTGAAGTTTTATGTTTAAGCCCATACGTAAACGGACATTAAAACTAATTTTTCACTAAAATGTTAAAATATATATATATATATATATATATATATATATATATATATACACACACATATACACTTTCCCTCTAAAAAAAACCCCAAATTTCACCAAATCCCCAAATTAATTCAATTTCCCTCCACTTTCCCCCCGAACCAAAACCCTAACCCTAACCTTTCAATCCCACAAAATTAAACTTCAATTCACAAAACCCATCTTTTATTTCCATCAATTTGTTAAAAAAATATTGTTTTTTTGGGTGCAGGTGAGATTGATAATTACGGGGGATGATGAATCGGATAGTAGTACTAGTTGGGATTTTGGTGGTGAAGAAACCCACATCAGTTGCAAAGTATTTTATGATCAAACTATGGTTTTTTATGTTACAGTCGATAGGAGCAGTCATTAGGACACCAAATGATGGGACTATGTAGGCGCTATTTCTGCTATCGAGGATAGTCTTCGAGGTTTCTTTCTGTACATTCTAATTTCTATTAGAAGTGATTATATGGGCGGTTGGGTCACACACACACAAACAATGGAACTTGTAAGTCAAAAGAAACAACCCATTTTCATAACACCTTCATATCTTTACTTATTTTTTATTGTTTTTGTTGTTGTTGTTAGGTGACACCTGCTGCTGCTGTTGTGAAGATGGGTGGTGAAAATGAAAATGGAGTAAAGAGGAATAACAACACATTGATATGTGCACCAATAATGGCTGATGATATTGACCAGATGTTGGTTCTTATGAATCTTATGGTGCTGATCTTGTTGAGATTAGATTGGATAGTTTGAAACCTTTTTTTAGAGGGGTTTAATGTCAGAGAAAGTATTCAGACCCTTGTTAAATTAAGCCCTTTGCCTACTCTTTTTACTTACAGGTCAGAAGACTCTTTTTTCGGACTGCTTTTCGATATTCGAAACTGTTTTCGTGATATGAATGTTGGATTTATTAGTATTTTGTTTTCGAGTGTTTGGGCACTTTGAGATTGCTTATTTTGAACTGATTAGTATTGGTGAGTTATGTATTACAAGTTTGCTCTTAGGGTGAAATAAGCTGTTTTCTTAGGGTGAAATAAGCTGATCATCTGCTTATAAGCTGTATGAAGTAGTAATCCCAAACACCCCCTTATTGCGTTTGATATTGTGGATAAGGTTTGAGTGTCTGGACATGATTATATGCTTATTTGAGGCCTTGAGGGTGAAATAAGCTGATTGGGAGATGCGGAATTGTATAGTGCTGACTTAGTTGAAGTTAGATAGGATAGTTTGAAACAAGAAAGGTTTACTGATAGATATGATATCAAACCCTTTATAAATTAAGTCCTTTGCCTACTCTTTTTACTTGCAGGTGCGGTTTTTTCAGACTGTTTTTCGATATTCAAAACTGTTTTCGTGATATGAAATGTGATGTGTTAGTATACTGAATTGTTTGACATGTGATGTGGGGTGTTTGGGATTTTTGCTTATTTACACAGCTTATCTTCTTATCGCTTTTTTTAAGCAGATGATGAAATGTGACTATGCTTAGCTACTTAGTTTAGGGTAAATAAGCTATTTGTAATTATAAGTTTAAGTTTAGGATGAAATAAGTAGTTTGGGAGTTTAAGTTCAAAATTAATAATCCTAAACACCTCTTATTGCGTTTAATGTAGTAGATAAGCAGAGTTGAGTGTTTGTATGTGATTGTATCTTTATTTGAGGGTGAAATAAGCAGTTTGGGAGTTGCTTATTCATAAAATGTATTTGCTTCTGTATCTTTGAAGTTTGTAGTACTCTTAGCAGAATAAATTGGGTATCTCATTATCTTTCGAGTGTCTAGATTAGAAATGTGCTTATGCTTATAATCTTGTTGATACTTGTTATGATGCGAATGCAGTTTTCTTCTGATGGTATACTGAATCGTCTTACATATGATGGGGATGTTTCAGAATTTGGATTGTTTTTGTTAGATATTTTGAGTTCACTTCCTAAGGGTACTGTAAAACCCAAAATTTCAAAACATGCAAAATTACCAAAATACCCTTGTAATTTAAAATTTCACTTAATAATTATATAAAACACCAAATAAATCACAAACTCTTGGAAATTGGCAACATGTGAAGTATGATAATTTTTACATTAACATTTTAATATTCTACATGTCCTAAAAATACTTGTCACACACAGAAACATTACATGGGCCGAATTACATCTATATAAATAATTGTTTTCTTGTTAAATAAATAAAAATGTACAAAATAAAGGGATAAGTATCACAATTAAAGGGAATCATTCTCAAATTAGTAAATTGATCCCATTAATCACTCATGGGCCGAAAATCATGCCCTCCCCCTAATAATACACGGCTTTCCTATTTATTTCCTTGTTACATATCCTAAAAACCCTAAAACATCAACCAAAAACTCCAATCGGCCACCATAATTTTTCCACGACCACTTATCATTTTTCCTGAGTTCCTGGGTGCTAGAAGAAGTGTATAAAAATAGGAGTTTGATTTTTGAAGGCTTGATTCACTCGATTTCAGTTTTTGTTCGATTTTCATGTTTGCCGAGAGGTATTAATTCTCCACCCTTATTCGATCATTCTAAAAGCTAATTGGTATTTTTATAACTCTTCTTTCATCATATATGATCTATATAAAATGGTTATAATGATCCATGCACGCTACTAAGGTCGTTTGAAATTAAACGAACCAAAAACCCTAAAAGATCACATGAATTAATGAACCAGTTTTCTGATCAGGAAATTAGACCGACTTTAATTAATTGAATCTTGATGATAACTAAGTGTTTTTGGGAGTTTCTTGAGTCTAGAATTAAATTCAATGAAAGATCTTTCTGTAAAAATTAACCTTGTGATTTTTAGAGGCCTGGAAGACCACTTTTTGATTTTTAGAAAATTAAGTGTCTAATTGAATTCGTATGTCTGGAAAAACAGTCTGTGTTTTTCATTTATCATTTTCAAACAATGTCGAATTAGAAGGTGTCCTCTGAACTAAGTAATATTTGATATGTCTACTAGTTACTAGAATTTTTTTATAATTTTATAAATTTTCTAGATGGAGTAGTGAATTAATTACTTTTCGGGTGTTTCATCAGATCCGGTTATGGAATATGTTAGGGAAATGGATTTTTCATTCATACCTATACTAGTTAATAAAATCTTGAAAAATTAGGTAAATTACTATGGACATATAGGGTTCTCTGGGAATTTTTGGGAATTTTATTTCGGAGTTCTAATATGATTCATAAATTATTTAAAACAGGTCCAGTGCATACAAAAAATCTGTTAAAGTGTAAAGATATTAAAAAGGTGTTATTTGTTTATTTTCCAAAACTAAAGGGTTTAAATTGTTATTTTCTAATACTAAAGGACTTAACTTGTAAAAAAAACCTGTAACTTTATAATAATTACATCCTATACCCTAATTTTATGATAATTGCATAATAGTCCTTAAACTTATCATAATTACATAATAAACCCTAAAAATTTGTAAACCTACCATAATAACCTTAACTTTATATAAATACTATTATGAACCCTAAGCTATTAATATTGTCACTTTAAACTTATTAAATGATAACTTTGAATGCTTCTTAAAAATGGAAACTTACTAATTGAGGAAACCTGCTATAAATGGAAAGTTACTAAAAATGGAAAGCCGACTAAAATGAGAAATCTGATTTAAATAAGGTATTAATAATAAGACGACCATGTATTCGTGTAGATTCGCTGAAGATGGAGTTGTTTCCGATCTTTATATTTCTAGATGTGTTTTCACTTGCGATATAAGGTACAGATATTCTACCCTTTCTCAGTAAGGGTGTCCTTCTCATGACTTTTGATCCTGATTTACTATAGGGTTCCCTAAGCCATTGCTATGTTCCCTTATACTTTGATTCGTTCTTCATGTTTCACTTACATCTGTCTATATTGGTTTGATTATGATCTGAGCCTTTTATTTGGGGCTTTCTTACTTGATCTATGCCCTTGCTATGCTTCCCTTGGTTTGTGAACCTTGATAATTGAGCCTTGCCATGTTCCTTTGATACTTGATGTGACTCGTTCGTCACCCTGTAACATGAATATTTGAACTACTTGATACTTTGAAGGATTATTTGATTTTGGTAACTAGATGTGAAAACCTTTCTGAATTATATATGAAAATGTGTGAGAAAAGCTATTTTAAAAGATGCGATACTACTTTTAAATGAAAGTTACTAAAAGTTTTTAAGAAAACTATTTTTGAGACCATCTTTATGAAAACCGTTTTGAAAGACCATTTTTATGAAAACTATTTTGTAAGATCATTTATTATGAAAACCATTTTTGAAAGATTGCTTTAAATGGACTTTTAAATAGAAACCTTTTTAAATGAACTGTTGCTATGAAACTTTGATTATGAACCTTCTGATATTGACCCTTCTGATATTGAACCTTCTGATACTGACCCATCTGATATTGACCTTTCTGATACTGAACCATCTGATATTGAACCATCTGATATTGAACTATTGATATGAACCCTCTGATATGAACCTTTGATATGAACCTTCCTTCTGATATAATTGAAATGGAAATTGGACTTGAAACACTTAATATGAAACTTGAACTGAATACTTGTACATTTGATACTTGACCATTGACCCTCAGTTTGAGACTACGAGCCACTATCTGTATCACTAGTCATGAGGGTTTCATGACCATGTCATTGATGCACCGATGGCATGACTCTAGGGTAGGAGAGTGATGTCCTATCCCGTCCCTGACTTGATTTGATTTGGTGTGTTGAGGAGGTATTTGGCCACCTGGGGCGTATGGATGCATCCTAGATCTGTTATCTGTTATCTGTATTTGTATCTGTTATATCTGGTGACTGATGGTGTGTGCGATACACGTCTTTCACATATCTGGGAGCTAGCTACTCCACCCCTTGGAGGTATCCCCTCATATTACTGGTTACTGAGAGGTCTCCCCTCTACATGATTATGATATGATTCTGTTTCTGGGCTCGTAGTGGATTACTATTTCTGTTACCTTTTAACCTTGTACTTAGTATTCCGAGGTCACCCCTCCGAATACATACTTGACTTGATACTTGACTTGATACATGACTTGACTTGATATGACTTGGGCTCGGGTTTGGGATTACTGTTCCCTTTACTCTTATCTATTGTAACTGTTTCTTAATTCCTGATATATCTGCATAACCTTTATTTTTCTTTCCTGACTCTTGTTATACCTTGCATTGTTTCACTTACTTCACTATCCCATCATTACTGCCTTGTTATCGTTATATCTGTTCACTGAGCTTTCGTAGCTCAGCCGCATTTCTTTTCCTGCGGCAGGTTTTAGTTTGGAAGCTGGGTATGAGTGGAGAGTACCTTGGACTTAGAAGACCTTACTAGCTATTGAAGATGACTAGAAGAATTTATAGTTAGATTTGGAAATTATTGTATTATAACCTTGTAGTTTCAGATTCTTCCCTTGTAACCATTGGAATTCATTTTGTATTATTTATGTCATATGCTTGTGTTTGATTCTGATATGAAACCATTGTTGTGACATCTCAACCCTTGTCGGGTCGGGGTGTTACAGGTACTTTGGTATTTTTGGCATAATATAGTTTAGTGTATCTCCTAAGGGTATTTTGGTCTTTTTGGTAGTATCTTAAGTAGTAAGATACTTTGTTGTATGTCGGTTTTTGTTTTCTATATATAACAATAGCAGATATTAGACTTTGTACTTCATAAATTTGCTCTAATAGAAATACCAGGTTTTGCTCCCAACTTATTAGTACCTGGGTTTGTGTTGCTTCTGCTGCTGGTCCTCCATCTTTGCCCCATGTATATCCTTCCCTAATCCTAACAGTTTTTATAACAGATTATCTGCTTATTGTGTTTTTTGAGCAGATGCATAAATTTGACTATGCATATCTACTTAGTTTAGGGGTGAAATAAGGTCTTTTCAGCAAGGAGTTTGAGAATGTTTAGTTTGAACTGATTATTGTTAGTGGATTCAGTATTTTAAGTTTTACCTTAGGGGTGAAATAAGCTGTTTTGGATAAGTAGATTTTCTGGTTATGAGTATAAGCTGTTTGATATAGTAATCGCAAACACCCTTTGTTGCGTTTTGATACAGTAGATCAGCAGCAGCTATAAGTTTGAGTGTTTGGATACGATTATAGGCTCATTTGATGGTGAACTAAGCAGCAGCTATAAGTAACAGTTTCGGAGTTGCCTATTCAAACAGCATATCCGATTCTGATTATTTTACGTCTTAAATCCCTAATTAGCTGATTGCCGAAAACTTAAACAAATGCAATATCTGATTATCTGGTTTCGTTACTATAGAAGCCTATCTACACACTTTCTGCAACATTGCCTTCTGTTATAGCAATTGCTTATGTCATGAAAGCTTAAGAAGTTTTAATAAGCATTACCAAACATCCCCTGAAGTCAATGTAATCGTAGAAGTATTGATGTTGTATGCTGAATTGACATCAGACAACTCCTTCGATATTAGTATATTATGAATCCTTCTTACAAAAAGGGACATTTATATTTTTCTCTAGGACAACAGGGGCTATTGGTTTCTTGATTTATCTAGTCCATATTACATGATGTTGTAACACTTTATCTTTCCCGAAAAGGTTTCTGATTCTATGTTATTTTCTAGACCAACATGGGAAGGTGGTCAATATGACGGAGATGAACAAAGTAGATTGGCTGCTCTTCGATTAGCAATGGAATTAGGAGCTGATCAAATCGATGTTGAGCTTAAGGTTCTCTTCTTCTTGATATGAAATCGGTTTCTTTGTGTCATGGGCCCGTCTTAAGTACCATTGTTATTTATTAGTGTTCTTAAATAGTAAATTCCTGTTATACTATACAACTATTTCTATCAGATTTCTCATTTTAGTTACTCAAATGCAGACTGTTGATGATTTCAACAACTTAATCCATGGAGATAAGCCTACAAAGTGCAAACTCATAGTTTCTTCCCACAATTATCAAAATACTCCTTCGATAGAAGAGCTTGGGAACCTTGTGGCCAAAATACAGTCAACAGGAGATGACATTGTCAAGTTTGCAACAACCGCTGTAGATATAACTGATGTAGCACGAGTTTTTCACATTACTGATAATTTTCAAGTAAGCGGCGTAAGTCATGCATCATTTAGTTTAGAGATGGTATTTTTGTTTGCATGTAATAAAATCTGTAAATTAGATATATTTTTTTTCTCGGATTTATTAGCTTACATGGTTATTTAAGTACCTAATTAATCATTTAGGTTCCAATAATAGCAATGGTGATGGGTGAAAAGGGTTTGATGTCTCGAGTACTCTGCCCCAAATTCGGTGGATATTTGACATTTGGCACCCTTAAGCATGGAAAGTTATCAGCACCTCGACAACCTACAATTAGGGATCTTTTGGACTTGTTTAATTTCAGACAATTAGGGCCTGACAAAAAAGTATTCGGTATTATCGGCAAGCCAATTGGACATAGCAAATCACCATTGTTATACAATAAAGCTTTCAAATCAGTTGGTTTTAATGGAGTTTATGTACATTTGTTGGTGGATAATGTAAAGAATTTTTTCGATACTTACTCATCTACAGATTTCACGGGCTTCAGGTTGAGTTTTCATCTATTTTTATTAGAGCTAGTGCTTCGGTTTCTAGGGTCTTTTTTCTCATATAATATCTACATCCTCTCATATATGTGCCTTCGTACTTATTTAACTTTCTCTGTGCATACAAGTCATTGAAAGGTGGCTTTGTTGTACTGGTTGGGTCGTTTAACAACTGGTATATATAAATTTGTAATTTATATAAATAAAGTTGACATTTTTGATTTAAAGTAATCATATTGACCATCGGGTAACCTGGTACCGAATGCCCAAACGGCATACGAAGCCATCTTTTATTGAATCAAATGTTATATAACCATACAAATAATACAATGACTCAAAGGGCACACATATGAAAGTACGTTGATATTTTATGGAAAAAAAACCCGATTTCTACTTATTCAGATTAAAAAAATGTATCATTTTTTTTTATGCAGTTGTACCATTCCTCACAAAGAATCTTTACTTCAATGTTGTGATGAGGTTGATCCGGTTGCAAAGGTAAGTTTCATTTTTATAGAAACCTTAAGCGTTGAGGCTGATGTAGATGATTATTAAATGGGTTTTGGTCGAAAAATAGCAACGTACTTTTTCAAATGTACCATTTTGGTACGTGTACTATTTTTTGTTCCATTTTGGTACGTGTACTTTCATTTTTTGTTCCATTTTGCACATTTTGATGACGTGTCATACCTGAAAGTATGACACGTGTCATCATTCATAACGTGACACGTCATCAAAATGTGCAAAATGGAACAAAAAATGAAAGTACACGTACCAAAATGGAACAAAAAATAGTACACGTACCAAAATGGTACATTTGAAAAAGTACGTTGCTATTTTTCGACCAAAACCCTTATTAAATTATGGCTTTTTATGTATTCTGTTATTTATTGTATGTTACAGTCAATAGGAGCAGTCAACTGCGCTATCAGGAGACCAAAAGATGGGACGTTATATGGGTGTAATACAGACTATGTAGGCGCTATTTCTGCTATCGAGGATAGTCTACAAGGTTTCTTTCTGTACTTTCTATTAGAAGTGGTAATTTGGGCTGTTGGGTCAAAACCGTGCCTTTTGTCCACTTATAAAAGTTTCATATTATATTTCACGTGTGACTTTCAACCCGTTTAACCCATTTGACCCGTTTGAGGTTTACTTAAATCCTAAATTGTTGCAACTGTTAACAGGTTCATACGTTCAAAACGATGCAACAGGATCACCCTTGGCTGGTAGACTATTTGAGTTGGTTACTTGAATGCGTTGTGTGTTTACCTGTTATATATGTGTTTATTGATTAGACCTAAAATTTGTGTTTGTGGTTTATGAAACTGTTACGTGAGCAGGCTAAGGTTTAGTAACCCGTTGATTGCCCACTAATGGGTCGTTAGTTCTGGCGGGAAATGCGAATGTTATAGATAAGACTATTGTGGTTGACTCCTTTGTCTGGATTTTGGTGCCCAACTTGCCAGGATTTATATCCGGACTTTGGTACTCCAACTTGCCAGGGATTAGGCCCGGATTTGTAGATGCACCAACTTGCCATGATATATAGCATGTATGTGTTTAGGGCGTTATTAGTTGCTAGGGTGTTTATGTACCTCGATAAGTTAAAGTTCACGACTTAGCCTGCGAAATAATTAAATAAACTACCATGGTCCAAACAATTTTGTTTTATGATTAAACCTATAAACTCATCAACCTCGTGTTGACACTTTTAGCATGTATTCTCAGGTTTAAGGCGATTGCAAACTGTTGGAAGGCGCTTGGCAAGGGGCACGGTCATAGACGACTCTGATATACATTTGGGACAGCTTTATTATTATGGGCCTGTATTACCGCACTATATTTTGAATGATGTAAACTTAATGCTTTGGATAATGAAAATTATTATAAAACGGAAAGGTTAAATTCATTTTCTATATTTGTGTTGTGTACCAATTGAGTAGCACCCCAGTGACATGTATGTTTCCGTTGTGACCCGATTTTGGGGGTGTTACATCAATAAACACATATGAACTTTAAGCTCTATCAGCAAAAAAAAAAAAAAAAAAAAAAAAAAAAAGAAGTCGACTTATTAATCACCAATATAGCGTCTTAAACCATAACCTGAGCAACAAAAAGAGTTTCCATTCTAATGACATTTATAGCTACTAATTTATCCGATTTCGCTTCATAATAACCGAATCTTCCACTAAAACAATGTTTATCAACAAGTCACATGGGCATAAGTAACATGACCAACTTGTATCACTGTTCAAGTAGACATTGTCTTGATTGCTACAAATGTTGATTAAACTATAAAAACTATCAAAAACAAAACTCTCTATTATCACAACATGTGATGTACACTTTGATAACAGATACGTTTCAGGGTTGCCACTAGTTTATCCAATTTCGCTCAATAAAAACCGAATCTCCACTACATAAAAGGCCACTTTCTTAAAGACGATTTAAGTCCACAAAACAATTCTAACCAGCAACAAGTCTCAAAGGGTCTCACTAACATGACCAATTTACAACACTATTAAAACAAACATTATATCAAACAGTTGGTGTGCAACTCAATTTTGCCTGTTTTTTCGAGATTTTTGTTGGCGTGAATACTATACGCAAGTTTCAAATGAATAAGGGCTCTTGTGAAGCATACTTTTTACACTTTAGTTGCATAGTTTTAATACATCAGTTCAAATTAGCATTTGTTAAGTGTATATTAAAAATATATTCTATGAGTAGCAAAATGTTTGACTATGTTATTATCCAAAGAAATGCTTGACTATGTGTGGGCATTGAGTTACATCATTTTCTTTTGGTTTTATGAAATATTTGACTATGTGTGGGCGTTGCGTTACATCATTTTCTTTTGGTTTTATGAAAAATATTATAATCCTTTTAGATACTTCTATTTCAAGTTTCATGTTATTAATTGTAATTAAGAACTTCTAATGACTGTTTAATATATATTCATCTTTTAAATGGCCCTTTCAACTTATGTTGGATAAAATTTGATTACGGGGGTTTGACATAGGCCTGGAAAATAATTACTTTGTTTCCTTAATCTTTGATTAAGCGAGTCATTGAGAGTCGTGCATTGCACCAGTATTTTTTCCGATAAACTATTGAACTCTTGCTTACGTCTTAAACTTAACTTTTTTAATCTGTTATTATAATTTACAAATGGGCTCGAGCAAAAATTAAGTACTTTTTCATTTATCACAAACATCCTCACCCAAGTTGTATAAAATTATTATTCATTACGTAATGTCTAGCGTAAACCGTTGAAGTATAAATATAATGGTGGTTTTTAGGCCCGCGCTTCGCGGCGGGATGTTTGTCAATGGAAGTATGAGATTTCAATTATTTACATCGTTATTAAATTAATAGACATCATACTTTTGTATGGAGCATTTTTTATTATAAAAGTTTCTTCGTCGTTCGGTTATAAAGACTACATACAACTTACAAAAGAATATCATAAACAGTCACCACAGAAGCCCATACTTCTAAGCAATGCCAAACACCCCTTAGTAGTCTTCTTTTTTAATCTGTATGAATAAGTGACAATAAATGTTACAAAAACAAATTCCTTTATACTTTTCACATAACATACAAACTTGTCTCTATATCCCAATCCATCTACTCCAACTCTCCTTGTATCAATATTGCTCGTATGCTTTAGCTATATTTACAACTTTTACACTAAGAATCATTTATTGTAACAAATTTGAATGATATGATACAATTATAAACTCATATACAATGAGATAAACGTCAGCATCAACATGGAAGGGACACACATGGTGACTAACAAATGAGACTTGTTGTAGTAATTAAAGCTTGATAGTCAACAAAATGAATGATTTTGTTCTGCCAACTAACCTCTAAACGTACGGCACACTAAGGTTCATCGATTAAGATTAAAATTTTTAATACTTATTGGAAAATCTCTTATAAATGGGTCAATAATCAATGGAAGTCGGTACAAAAAAAAAGGTGATCATGCACAATTTGTTAAAGTAATCCCGTTAAGAAAATGCTACTTCTCTCTACACCAAATTACCATGTGTCAAAATCTACAAAACATGAGTACTGAGTGAATAAAGAAAGTTGTTATATAAAAAGTCTTTGGAGTATATAATTCACGTCTTCATTTGTACATCATTCTTACGGTCCTACTGATTGTTTAACATTCTTCCCTTGAACACCTTCATGCATGTGAGGCAATGTATCATCTATTAGTCTTTGTTTAATTCCACATTAAGCTTGTACATAGACTAAATGCAATCTTCTTCTAGTTTATGACTCAAAAGTTGCGTCATATTGTTCCTTGGCGTAAAGTGTTACATTTCCCTGTCAATTCCACATGTTAATAATCAGGGCCGTCTCATGAATTAACGAAATATTTGATGGCCCTGAACGAAATAACATAATGAGGCCTTTCGCGAAGGAATGTTATATATAAAGTGTCACCGTTTTTAAGATATAATGCAATTAATTATCTAAACGTTCTAACATATTACTCATTTAAGATATTTTCTCATCTAAATACTTTTTTTTTGTGTGAAAAATATGTGTACACATGCATATAATTATTAACAAGACAAATTTTTGGCCCCTAAAAATTTTGAGGCCCTGAGCGGTCGCTCACCTTGCACACCCTCAAAGACGGCCCTGTTAATAATGCAAAATTAATGGTTAAGGTTCTTACCCTCACATGAAACCAATGGATATTGTATGAATTTAACTCACTTGAGGCATATCACCGTATGAGAGCATTGATTTACTGATTGTATGTTACAGTCAATCGGAGCAGTCAATTGCGCCATAAGGACACCAAATGATGGGACGTTATATGGGTTGCAATAAAGAATATGTAGGCGCTATTTCTGCTATCGAGGATAGTCAGCGAGGTTTCTTTCTGTACTTTCTAATTTCTATTAGGAGTGATTATATGGGCGGTTGGGTCACACAAGATCCATCTGATCCAACTAACCCACCCCTCCTCAAAAAACACACACACACAAAAACAATGGAACTTGAAAGTCAAAACCAACCAATCCTTAAAAACCCATTTTCATTAACTTCATATCTTTAGATACTTATACTTCAAGTTTCATGTTATTAATTGTAATTAAGAACTTCTAATATTTGTTTAATATATATTCATCTTTTAAACAACCTTTTCAACTTATGTTGGATAAAATTTGATCACGGTATTTGACATAAGCATGGATAATAGTGATTGTGTTTCCTTAACTTTTGATTAAATGTTGGTTAAGTATGGGGTGTTTCTTTTTTCCCTTATTCCCACTTAATGAGTGGCCCATCTCTTAATGCATCTTAATGGGGGACTTTTAAAAACTTGTCTCTTTTAAATAAGTTAATATAAAAAAGGCCCACACCACTTTATTTGAAGTTTTATGTTTAAGCCCATACGTAAACGGACATTAAACCTAACGAGCATGGAAGCCCGCGCGTTGTTCAGATAGTTGTTTTTTGTTGTACGATGTGTGTTTTACGTTTTGTAGGTTCACAATTATTTCGTGATGTATTTAGTATATTTTTTTTTTTTTTTTTTTTTTTTTCAATTTTTAATTATATTTTGCGGCGGGGTGTTTATATAATTGTTTTTTGTTGTACGATGTGGTTGGTCATTGAATTCATATAATCATTACATGTTAGGTTATTGAAAATTTAAAAAAAATATATATATTTTTTTGAATTGTTTTTTTCTATAATTTTTTTTCGAATTTTTTTTATAGGATATTTTTTTATTAAAGTTTTTTTGAAAATGTTTTTTTTAGAAAATATTTTTTTAAAAACTTTATTTTTCAAAATTTTATTTTTTCGAAATTATTTTTTCGAAAAAAAAAATTTTTAAAAATATTTTTTTTCCTGCAATTACAAAAAAATTTATTAGAAAAATTAATTTTTTTTCGAAATTAATTTTTTTAGAATTTTTTTTTTTGGAAATTAATTTTTTTTTAATTATAAAAAAATTAATTTCGAAATTTCTTAAAAAAATAAATTTGGAAAAAAAATTATTTTTCAAAAATTAATTTTTTTTCGAAATTATTTTTTTTCCGAAATTAATTTTTTTTTCGAAATTAATTTTTTTTCTGAAATTAATTTTTTTTCGAAATTAATTTTTTTTACAATTTTTTTTTTTTGGTTTGGAAATTATTTTTTTTTATTTTAAAAAAATTAATTTAGAAATTTCTAAAAAAAAATAAATTCGGAAATAAAATTAATTTTTCTAAAAAATTATTTCTGTTTTACGTAAAAACCCCTAAAGTTCTTGCCGCGTTGCATCATTAGTCCCCGGAGGACCTACCTTGCAAAGACAATTTAACATTAGGGGTCAAACTGCACAAACACTGTTCATTGCACTGTTTTCTGCAACCTAAAAAGCATGAAACGAATCGTATTTGTCAAATATATTGATTTTGAGAAAATATTGCATATTTATATTCGTTTTTTATGGAAAAATTATTTCATGAACAATGACGCAAGTTTCATAATTTTTTGAGTCCGTTTGGTATGTCGAATGGATCCGACAGTGTTTATTGCAAAAGTTTAGCAATTTTGTCATAAATGGTCCCTCCACGCCACCCAAAGGTTTTATTTCCACCTTTTCAGTTTTGTCTTTGCCTAAGTTTGGTCCCTCCTAAAAATATAAAAACACAAAATTTTTTATTTATTTCATTTCAACACACACACACAAACATACCTCTCCCCTTTCTCTTTCTACCCTCGCCGGTGACAACCTCCATCCGGCCACTGCCGTAACTTCCGGCCGACCACCGTCGCCGGAATATTTTCCGGCGAGCTCTTTTAATTGCCAAATCAATAAATCGGTTTATCCCGATCATTTCTGGAGCTTCTTGGCTCGTGGCTCCCAACGCAACACCCTCACGCGCCACCCACCACTACTGCAACACCGCCGCTACTACCCCCCTTTCTCCATTTCCTCTCGGTAAAAATCCTTCACGTGCCTCCCATCTTTATTTTTATAAAACTTTTTTCGAAAGATGGTTTTAAAACCTTTGACTCGTGTGGATTCCCCCCCCCCCCCTTCGTTTTGCAGTTGACTCAGTCAACTCTTTTCATTGTTTTGAGGTTATCATTGGATTTGGTTGTTTCTTCGGTTACCGAAAAAGGTTGGAATGATGGACATGTTTTGTAAATTGAAAGTGTTGTTGCAAGAAGAATTCTTGATTGTTGTGATGCTGATTTAGGAGAATGATTGCTCGTTAATTGAGCTATACATTTTTTTATTTATATTTATATAATCTTGCCTATATATTTTAAATTTAGATAATCCTGCCTTTTTATTTTAATGCTTTGTGGGTTGGGCCTGTGATTCATGGTTCATGGGCTAAACTGTACATTTACTGTGTTGCACTGTAGCTCAATTGTTTTGCACTGTAGCACATTCCTGCCTTTTTAATATATTAGATAATAGATAATAGATAATTTTTCACTACAATGTTTAAAAAAAGAAAAGAAAAAAAAAAGAAGAAGAAAAACAGAAATCACTCAAATAATTTTATGCCTCACTTTCCCTCTAAACCCAACCCAACCCCCCCCCCCCCCCCCCCCAAATTTCACCGAATCCCCAAATTAATTCAATTTCCCTCCACTTTCCCCCCAAACCAAAACCAAAACCCTAACCCTAACCTTTCAATCCCACAAAATTAACCTTCAATTCACAAAACCCATATTTTATTTCCATCAATTTGTTAAAAAATTTTGTTTTTTTGGGTGCAGGTGAGATTGATAATATGGGTGGTGAGGATGAATCGGATAGTAGTACTACTTGGGATTTTGGTGGTGAAGAAACCCACATCAGTTGCAAAGGTATTTTATGATCAAACTATGGCTTTTTTATGTATTCTGTTACTGATTGTATGTTACAGTCGATAGGAGCAGTCATTAGGACACCAAATGATGGGACTATCGAGGTTTCTTTCTGTACATTCTAATTTCTATTAGAAGTTTCATACCATATTTCATGTGACACCAATAATGGCTGATGATATTGATCAGATTTTGTGAAGATGAAAATGGAGTAAGAAGGAATAACAGCACATTGATATGTGCACCAATAATGGCCGATGATATTGATCAGATGTTGGTTCTTATGAATTTGGCTAAGTCTTATGGTGCCGATCTTGTTGAGATTAGATTGGATAGTTTGAAACCTTTTTTAGAGGGGTTTAATGTTAGAGAAAGTATTCAGACCCTTGTTAAATTAAGCCCTTTGCCTACCCTTTTTACTTACAGGTCAGAAGATTCTTTTTTCGATATCCGAAAACTGATATGAATGCAGTTTTTTTATATGTGTTTTTAGGATGCTGAATTGTTTGATATTTGATGTGGGTGTTTTCAAATTGCTTATTATGAACTGATGTTTTTTTGTGGATTTGGTATTACAAATTTTCTGTTAGGGTGAAATAAGCTGTTTTTGATAAGCTGATCATCTGCTTATTAGCTGCGTAAGCAGTTTTGAATTTATGGGGTCTGGACATGATTATATGCTTATTTGGGGGTGAAAGCTTATTGGTAATTGCCTGTTCAGATTGTTTATTTGCTGTTATTCAGAACCCTTGTTAGATTAAGCCCTTTGCCTACTCTTTTTACTTACAGGTGCGGTTTTTTGGGGATGTTTTTCGATGTTGGAAACTGTTTCTATGATATGAATGTTGGATTTATTACTGTTGTGAGTTGCTTGATGTGGGAATTGGGATTGTTGACTTTTGAGTTAAAACTGTTATGATGTGTTTAGTATGCTGAATTGTTTGACATGTGATGTGGGATGTTTGGGATTTTTGCTTATGTAAACAACTTATCTTCTTATTGCTGTTTTTAAGCAGATGATGAAATGTGACTATGCTTATCTACTTAGTTGAGGGTAAATAAGCTCTTTGTAATTAGCAGTTTTAGTTTAGGATGAAATGTGAAGTATATGCAATATAATACTAATATTTAGGGGTGTGTTTGGGAATTGGGATTTGCTAATGGAGGATGAAAAAGGGCTTATGCTTATATTATCGTTAGAACTCTTATGATGTGAATGCAGTTTTCTTCTGATGGTATACTGAATCGTCTGACATGTGATGGGGATGTTTCAGAATTTGGATTGTTTTTATAACAGATTATATGTTTTTTGTGTTTTTTGAGTAGATGCATAAATTTGACTATGCTTATCTACTTAGTTTAGGGGTGAAATAAGGTCTTTTCAGTAAGGAGTTTGAGAATGTTTAGTTTGAACTTGTTATTGTTGGCGGATTCAGAATCGTAAGTTTAGCCTTACGGGTGAGATAAGCTGTTTTGGATAAGTAGATTTTCTGGTTATGAGTATAAGCTGTTTAATATGGTAATCCCCAACACCCTTTGTTGCGTTTTGATACAGTAGATCAGCAGTTTGAGTGTTTGGATATGGTAATAGGCTCATTTGATGGTGAACTAAGCAGCAGCTATAAGTGACAGTTTCCGGTTCTGATTATTTTACGTCATAAATCCCTAATTAGCTGATTGCCAAAAACTTAAACAAATGCGATATCTGATTATCTGGTTTCATTACTGTAGAAGCCTATCTACACACTTTTTGCAGCATTGCCTTCTGTTATAGCAATTGCTTATTTCATGAAAGCATTAGCAGTTTTAATAAGCATTACCAAACATCCCCTGAAGTCAATGTAATCATAGAAGTATTGATGTTGTATGCTGAATTGACATCAGACAAGTCCGTCGATATTAGTATTATGAATCCTTCTTACAGAAAGGAACATTTATATTTTTCTTTAGGACAACCAGGGCTATTGGTCTCTTGATTAATCTAGTCCATATTACATGATGTCGTAACACTTTATCTTTCCCGAAAAGGTTTCTGATTCTATTTTTTTTTCTAGACCAACATGGGAAGGTGGTCAGTACGACGGAGATGAACAGAGTCGATTGGCTGCTATTCGATTAACAATGGAATTAGGAGCTGATCACATCGATGTTGAGCTTAATGTTCCTTTCTTCTTGACATTAAATGAGTCTATTTGTGCTCATAGGCTCGTCTAAAGTACTATACTGTTATTCGTAACTCAAATGCAGGCCGTTGACGATTTCAACAATTTAATCCATGGAGACAAGCCTACAAAGTGCAAACTCATAGTTTCTTCCCACAATTATCAAAATACTCCTTCGATAGAAGAGCTTGGGAACCTTGTGGCCAAAATACAGTCAACAGGAGCTGACATTGTCAAGTTTGCAACAACCGCTGAAGATATAACTGATGTAGCATGAGTTTTGATGTAGCATGAGTTTTTCATATTACAGCTAATTATCAAGTAAGCGGCGTAAGTCATGCATCATAAATTCTAGAGATAGAATTTCGTTTGCATCTAAAAATATATATAAGTTTGTTAAACATCTCTGAATTGTCTAAGTCGGTATCTGGTTCGAGCTAGTTTGGCGTCTAGGATCTATAGGTGTCTTTTAGTCCTTGATTCATTTTTGTCTTTCGTCGTGCTTTGTTGCTGATTTTTCCTTGCGTTTTAGGTATTTAGAGTCTTAGCTTGTGCCCTTTAGGCTGCCTAGGCGTTTTTTTTGGTAGTAGCAGTACTAATCCTCCCATGTACATATTTGCCTTTGCTCTTAGGTTTAGAGCCCTTTGCTTCATCTTCGGTTTTTTTTGGTGCCTCTATGTTCCCATGCTTGTATGTGGTTATGCTTTTTATCCCCCATGCTTTTGTTCGTTGCATGTGTTCGTTTTTGCTCTTATGTTAATTCCCCCTTTTCCCCTATTCTCGTTCTTTATTTTTTATGCTATGCTTTCCATGTGTTGTATGATTATTCGCTTCTTTGTTTTAATGTGCTCCTTGTTAGCCTGCTTGGATTTATATGCTTTCATTGTTCTTCTATTCTTGCATCTCTAACATTCACACTTTCTCGAGTACTTTCACCCTTTCATTTACACTTGCCCGAGGTCTTCTTGGAAGCAGTCTCCCTCTTTCGGGTTTACCCTAAAGTGGGTGTATGATTTGTCGACACTCCACCTCCCCCATACCTCGTGCATACGGGATTGGGTATTGTTGTTGTTGTTAACATCTCTGAATTATTTCCTGCTTTATTTATTTACTTGGTTATTTAAGTACATATATTAATCATTTAGGTTCCAATAATAGCAATGGTGATGGGTGAAAAAGGTCTGATGTCTCGAGTACTCTGCCCGAAATTTGGTGGATATTTGACATTTGGCACCCTTGAGCATGGAAAGGTATCGGCACCCGGGCAGCCTACAATTAGGGATCTTTTGTACTTGTTTATTGGGAAGCCAGTTGGACATAGCAAATCACCTTTGTTATACAATAAAGCTTTCCGATCAGTTGGTTTTAATGGAGTTTATGTACATTTGTTGGTGGATAATGTAAAGAATTTTCTTGATACTTACTCATCTACAGATTTCGCGGGGTTCAGGTTGAGTTTTGATCTATTTTTATTAGAGCTAGTGCTTAAGTTTCTAGGGGTTTTTCCATCAAACCGACATACTTTTTATATTTTTGTATATAAACGAGTCTTTAAAGGAAGTCTTAGTGTACGGTTTGGGTCATTTGGTAACCGGAAAATTTAACATTATATATCAATCTAAATCACACGTATATACATCTTATCATTTTTTTTAATTTTTATTTTTTTTTTAATAATGTTGATCATTTTTGACAGTCAGTTTTTGTGTTACCGAATGCCCAAACAGTCTACAGAGTAATCTTATAATGAGTCAAATGTTATAAAAAAAAGTAGAATGACTAAAAGGTACAAATGTGAAAGTACGTTGATATTTTATGGAACAAAACCCGTGTTTCTACTTATTCAGATTAATAAAAAGCTTAACTATTTAAGTAGATGCAGATAATGATTCAAGTATGTGACAGTCAATAGGAGCAGTCAACTGCGCCATTAGGAGACCAAATGATGGGACGTTATATGGTTGCAATACAGACTATGTAGGTGCTATTTCTGCTATCGAAGATAGTCTACGAGGTTTCTTTCTGTACTTTCTATTAGAAGTGATAATATGGGCGGTTGGGTCAAAACCGTGCCTTTTGTCCACTTATAAAAGTTTCATATCATATTTCACGTGTGACTTTCTACCCGTTTGACCCATTTGACCCATTTGAGATTTACTTACAACACAGATTGGTACAACTGTTTATAGGTTCAGGCATTCAAAATGGTGCAACAGGATCACCATTGGCTGGTAGACTATTTGTGGTTATTGGTGCTGGCGGTGCTGGAAAAGCACTTGCTTATGGAGCAAAAGCGAAGGGTGCAAGGATTGTGATAGCCAATCGGACTTACGGTATTCCACGAACTCTCACATTACCATTTTTAATACCGGACTTAATTGCAAATAAAACATTATCTAGTTTTATTGCATTCTTATCACTTCAGTATGGGTGAAAGTCAACTGTAATACTGTATGGTTCTCGTCATATTTAGAGGGTGTTTGGATTTGAGTGGTTTACCAAAATATCAAAAATTGATTATAGCGACTTCAAGTCAGAGTAACCATATGATCAGTTGCAAAATTGAAATCCAAACACCCTCTATGCATAGTTAATACACCAACTAAAGTTTTCTCTTAGTGATACTGCATAGATCGTGCTAGAGAACTTGCTGACATAATTGGTTGAGAGGCTATATCTCTTGCCGATTTGAGCACTTACAGCCCAGAAGGTATGATACTTGCAAACACTACATCAATTGGTATGCAGCCAAATATAGACAATACTCCTATTTCTAAGGTACAGCTATCTACCTTTCTTCGGTCATATGTTTTAGAAATGGTGGTTTGCAGTTAGAAATGTAATTATGAGGTAAATATGTGCATGAGATGAAGTTTCTATTTTCTTTTGTGGCAGGAAGCTTTGAAGTCGTATGCACTGGTATTTGATGCTGTGTACACACCAAAAATCACGAGATTACTTCGGGAAGCGGGAGAATGTGGAGCCATAATTGTTACAGGGGTGGAGATGTTTATAGGACAGGCATATGAACAATATGAGAGATTTACAGGGTTACCTGGTAAGTTTTTAAATGCAATGTTATGATATTTCATGCCTCTCCATCAAGCCTAAATTATTACCGTCTCTTTTTTTCTTATAAGTTTTTATCATACTTTCCAATTGCAGCACCAAAAAAATTATTTAGGGAGATTATGGAAAAATCTTAATTGTCTCGGGGGCTGCCGTAGGTATGTATCTTTTTCTATCCTATCTTCCTTTATCTTGAAATTTCAGTTTATGGGTACCGTGGAACAAGAAGCACGGAGGAGGTGATTATAGTTGTTTCTCCATCATTTGTTATTGTATCATTAGTATTTTTTGTTCGGACATAATAAGGATTTTATATGTGACAGTCTTGTATTCTGAGTTTTATGATACTAAATTAAATTTATTTTTATAAATGAAGTACTCATAAATCCTAGAAAACGAACGGTGTCATATTTATCTAGATAAATTGTAACTTTGTATGTTTTGTCGTCACGTAGTAAACTCTTGTGAGTATAATGTCAAAACTAGATAGATTTGAGAATTTTGATGTACTATAGTAAAATGTCATAACAGTAAATGCATGTCTACCAGAATTCTTTCCAAAAGCAGTCTTCTCTACAATGTTCTACCTTGCACATACGTCGCACATAAATGCCCTTTGTTAGGTGGTCTTCACCATCAAACCAACACAATTCTCTTCACCGTGCGCGATGGTGGACACCCGTTATGGGAAACCACACGTGGAGAATGCCTGCCGTGGGTGGTGGATGACTCAATTATGCATGGTCTAAGAAATGAGAATACAAGAGATTAAATGGAAAACAAACTTACGAAACTATTACGGGCAAACATACCTTTATTAAGCTAACATCTCCTCAAACTCACAATTGCTAAATTAAGATGTATTGAGAGGTTGACAAATAAAACTCAAAATAGAATTGAACAATATACTAGACGGAACAGAGCAACAGACACATGCACAAGCAAATTTAAGCATATGTAGACAAACCCGAGCAGAATCAGATGGATGCAAACAGAATCCGAATCATATGGAATCGGATGCAGAACCAAAGTAAATCAGATGGAACATGGTAGAATCAGTCAGAGAACCATAACGTAACCAGAGCGAATGCACAGCCAGTGCGAATCAGATGGAACATGGTAGAATAAGACATAACAAACCAGATGCAAAGCCATATCATAACCAGAGCGAAATCAGGTAGAATGGGATGCAGACCATGCGGAATCATAGCAAAATCGGACATACTTCAGTCATCTTTTCCTCCTTTTTAGACTGAATGTGTGGGTATGGGAACTTCATCTTGCAGCCTTTTCTTCTTTTCTCTTTGCCTTTGAATATCATCGTTGTTTCCAGAAAACATTGGTCGGAACTCAAGGCCACATACAATGAGGCCAGACATAGGTCCTTCATGACTTGTAAATTTCATACTCATAGAAAGAGAGTCATCCTTAAATCCATGAGTTGAGCTAAATTTCCATAGTTGAATCTCCATCCATCCATCTTCCCTTTGTTTTGGAACTCGAGTAATGTCATTTGTATTCAATGGGCTTGGGGTTATAAAATAAACAAATTCAGCCTCGTTGTTTTCTTTATGGAGTACATCTTGTACTTTCACTGGACGATGCAGCCCTTGACATTTTTCTGAAAGCTTGAACACAAGGTAACACACATATTCCGTAGCCGGTGACAACATTTGACTTTTGATTGTGCATTTGAGATGAAATACTTGTTGTGGTAAAAGCTCAATCACCTCTTGAAATCTGCATGTAAGATATATTTTATGATTAGAGGAAACTAAATCCAAGAAGCGAAACTTTAATCAACCATTTATTCACGAATTTTAACTACTTAACCAGAAAGCAATTAAGATTTGGACCACGAATAATCAAATCTAGTCATTCGTTACGGTAACAAATTAGTTATATAACAATAAAAAAATAAACAAACCTGGATTGGGCTGGTGGTTTTGAAGTAAAAATGTCCACATTAGAAAATTTGTATAAAGCTGCCTTTGCCGAAAGCACAAGAAGTTTCTTTTCTTCGACTTTTCCCAACCAGAACAAGTCGTCATAGTTTCTGCATATCTTGAATATTTCTTCAAAGTTAGTTGGCAATTGTTGCGCTTGACCAACATTAAAGTCTGATTTCAAGACTTGTTGGACTTCCTTCAATTTTCCGATCTCTTCGTGTTTCACCTGTATACAATTATCAATTATGTTAGATATGCAACTTATAACATGATTCTTTTTGTCACCGTCCATTCATATCGCCTATATACAACTTAAACAAAAGAACATATAATGGAACCATGGGATATTTTCAAGCTTACTTTGTCAATGGCCCGAAATTCAACGCCTTCAACATAAACTCCAGCATCTCCACAATAGTACGATGAAAAACTCTCAACTAGAAACTTAAAAACGACATCTTCGTTTTGATTCAAGAAACGGTACAACTCAATCATCATCCACTGCTCATCTCTCCATGTTGCGAAATATGCATGTAGACTTTCATGTCCCTTTTTATAATTTAGGTTAACATACATAGGTTTACCTGAAAAGTTTCTTGAATCACAGAATTTGAAGACTAAATAGACCCCGTAGACAACATCTAGAGATAAAAATTGAGCTCTTGTCTTGATTTCGATGTTCAAGTCGGAAATATCTAACATCTCCACCACTGTCCCAAACCTGCGCAGATTATAAACATCCAAGTCTAAATCAGTCATAGCCTTTATTCTCATACACTTCTACTTTTGAATTTTGTAATTTTCTGAACAAGAGTTTAAATTCTATATTAGAATTTATTATACCAGACAAATGTCTATTTAAATAAAGGTAAGAATATTATAAAAAACACTCTCAAGATGCTAGCAAAAATTATAATTCACGCTCATGAGAACACAGGACCCAAAAAAGGGCATACCTCAACTACCTTATTAGAAGGTTTATAAAATTATAGTTCCCAATCATATAGTGAGTATTAAAATCTATTTTGTCATGTACAAAATCATTTCTCATTGTTGATATGTATGTATGCGGGACTAATCTTGTTATTAACCTGATGAGATGAGGTCTGAAGTGTAAAAGAGCTTAAGATGAAGCACTATTCCTTTGTTGATTAGCACAAGGGATTAACAGTTCTAGCAGAATAGAGTCAAAGGGATTCATATATTTTTTGTGTAAGTGCAGTGTCAGTCATTGTGATAAACGGTAAGGAGAATAACCTTATACTTTAACATTAAAAAGTATAACATACTTCTACCAATAATGCATATGTTTGCTTATCACTTAAAACTAACAAAGGCGCAGAGGTAGAGAGAATAACCTTGATTCTGGAAGAGATTTCCACTCATGTGAACAGCTGTTTGTGTAGGAAAACATTGTGGCTGAAACCATTTCATTTCTATCTCCATTACCAACGAATGACAACGACTGTTATCCAACCGAAGTACAAATCAGACTCAATGTGTATGATGTATAAATGCATGTGTGATTTTGAATTATCTCTCAGTAAGGAGAAGATACATAGAAACAGGAAACACCCAATAAAGGAGATACAAGAATGAACTGATTACCACTTTGTCCTGTTGAAGGAGGATTCCCTTACAAAAAATGTTGTAAAGTTCCTCTTTCTTGTTGGTAGAAAAGATTTCAGGGCACTTTGACATCTTGATTATTTCTTTGTAGTCTTTAGGCAATTTGGGCTCCCATTTCTCATAATCCTCCTGTATATACATTAATCAATTAATAAACTCATGTTTCATACTACTTTCTTACAGTTTATATATATATGAATCAAAAGTTTAGATATATATGAATCAAAAGTTAGCCAATTTTGTCAAAATATAGAAACTTACCTGGAATTCCAATGCTTTCTTAAGCTGTATGACCACTTCATCAGCTGTTGGCCGTCTTTCTCTCCTGTGATGTATGCATTGATAGGCAATCCTTGCAAATGTAATAAATGACTGTGGCTCAATTTTTTCTTTGATACCCTCGAACACTAACTTATCAAGTTTTTCAACATAATAGTGGTGTTTAGCCAAAAAGGGTAAATAAAGATACTCATCATCTAGTTTTTCGGATGATAGTTTCCCACACAATATGTCAAATAAGACCGCACCCAATGAGAATATATCAGACTCTTTGGTTAAGAAGCCTGTTTTTGAGTACAATGGGTCACGATAGCCAATTGTGCCTGTAACATTGTCGAAGACATAGTCTACCGGTACCTGATTTGTTGGACATACTAAGGAAAGCCCAAAATCACTAATTTTTGCTTTCCAATCATCAAGCAGTAGAATGTTGCTGCTGCTGATGTCCCTATGTATTACCATTTCTGGACTTGAAACAGTTCCATGAAGAAACTCCAACCCGATTGCAATATCGATGCATATTTTAAGCCGCATCACCCACGTAAGACTATCGTCGCTCAAGTACTTATCAAGACTTCCTCTTGATGCATACTCATATACAATAATTTTCTCATCCTCTTCATCACAGTAGCCTACAAGACCAATTACATTTTCATGTTTATACTCCATAAGGATTTCAAGCTCTGTCATAAATTCAGCTTCTCCTTCAGCAGATTTCCTACCCAACCGCTTTGCAGCAATGAAGTTATGCCCATGAGTGTGACCCTTGTACACATTCCCAAAATCTCCATGTCCAATGAGATTGTCTTGATTGAAAGTTTTGGTGGCCAACTTTATTTCTTGAAGTGACAGTTTGAGGCTGTCCGTGTGGTTCTCCTGCGAATCATCGAACAATCGGTCGATTAATAAGTAAAAAATAACTGAACTATTTGCCATCTAAAACTCCTTTAAAGTCTCTAAGTTCAGGAAGTGACGGAACTTGAACGTTTTTCTTGGGAGGGCCAAAAATAGTATATCGAAAAATGTAGTATGTTGTGTTCGGAAAACATTTATCTATTTATAAATGTAAACCAAAATAAAAATCAAAACGCAACTAACCTATGAGATTCATAAATTAAAGTCAAAATATTGTTAAGTTATTTACAAAATTTATTCTGTCTCAAACAACATATATATATATATATATATATATATATATATATATATATATATATATATATATATAGGGAGACTTTCTTACGAGAACCATCTTATCTGCGAGAACTGACAGAACCACAAAACATACATGCACGCCTTTTAAAATAAAATAAAAATACATGCAAATCATCAATAATCGTAAGTATCCACCTATGTTCTTCAATATCATCATGAACTCATCCTCTTTTTTCACAAAAACCTTACACACGGCCGCAATATTGTCATTGCACGTCTTATAAGAACATACATGCACACCCTCAAAGAAAAATTTTGTATTTCCAATTTCTTATCAAATTCTTTAGAACAACCATGTTTTTTTTAAAACATATATGTTGTTTTTAGAACATATGTGCAAAAATACAATTATTGAAGGCGTGCATGTATGTTTTTTGTGGTTCTGTCAGTTCTCGCAGATAAGATGGTTCTCGCAAGAAAGTCTCACTATATATATATATATATATATATATATATATATATATATATATATATATATATATAGGGAGACTTTCTTGCGAGAACCATCTTGTCTGCGAGAACTGACAGAACCACCAAAAACATACACGCACTCCTTTTAAAATAAAATAAAAATAAATGAAAATCATCAATAATTGTAAGTATCCACCTATGTTCTTTAATATCATCATGA
Source organism: Artemisia tridentata subsp. tridentata (assembly GCA_021014915.2). Lineage (NCBI taxonomy): Eukaryota > Viridiplantae > Streptophyta > Magnoliopsida > Asterales > Asteraceae > Artemisia > Artemisia tridentata. The sequence continues at coordinate 3,909,801 of CP139505.1, read as the reverse complement.
ACTCATCATCTTTTTTCACAAAAACCTTACACACGGCCGCAATATTTTCATTGCACGCCTTATAAGAACATACATGCACACCTTCAAAGAAAAATTTTGTATTTCCAATTTCTTGTCAAATTCTTTAGAAAAACCATGTTTTTTTTAAAACATATATGTTGTTTTTAGAACATATGTGCAAAAATACAATTATTGAAGGCGTGCATGTATGTTTTTGATGGTTCTGTCAGTTCTCGCAGATAAGATGGTCCTCGCAAGAAAGTCTCACTATATATATATATATATATATATATATATATATATATATATATATATATATATATATATGAAGCGTTAATCGCCTAATCTTCAAGAATTTCTGTGAAAGCTGGGTTTTGGGTTCTTTAAATATTACAATAGATCATAAAAAACGTTTAAAATTGAAAATTGATACATGGGCTGGGCTTTTAGATGTTAAACTATAAGCTATCTTCTTTTTCTTTAATAATATATATATATATATATATATACTAGTTTCATGACCCGCCCGATGGGCGGGTTCGCTTCATAATTTTCAAACTTGAATATCTACCATATACGTATATGGGAGGTTCAAATTTTAAATTTATACTTGTAATATCTTACGTAAATGTGAAAAGCAATTCCAATAAGATAGTAAATCAGTACATGTGTTGATAAAATAACCAAACTAAGACATTGCGCAAAATTACACAAAAAGAAGTTGCGTTCGACATGAGTTTTGTTTCTTACAAACATTGGTAAACACCATATTTCGTTGTCGAACACAATGACGACTAAAATGCAAAGTGTCTCCCCCACTTGAGAAAACTTGCAATAAGAATGTGCTTAGATGATGTTTCTTGTTAAGTGGATTTTTCTCTCAGCGAGATATCTGAGGCTCGTGACCGCTTCACCTACATAGAAAGTAATTCCAATTAAAAAAAGTTATAAAACTTTAAAACACATGTTAATCAATAAATACAATACGCAGGCTTTTTTATCTGATTCTATCCACCCTTGTTATCAGTTGTCAAAAAAATTTGAAATTAATAGTAAAGACTGTGACATGTTTGGACCGGCACGTTAGTTGCTTCAGACCTGTAACATCCTCAAAGAAATAAATAAGCATACACATACCTATATGTATGCACAACTTTTTCGCAATCCAATTCCCTCCTCATCCCCCTTCAGCGCGGTTCGAATATCATCCCTATCCCCTTCATTAGTTCTACCTTTGGGTAAAGCCACGTGTCCTGCAAAGCAAACAACACTCAGTTTAACCCAAACTAAAAATATAGCTTGTACCAACAGCTTATCTGTTTCAGTGAATATGTAGGGCATTGACTGGAACATGTTAATATTCTTAACTGTTACAGACCCAACCCACGCATTTACTGCTACTGTTTGACAGCATCCCCGAACACCAAAGCATCAGAAACAAATCTCTTTATAGTAGCAGTCTTCAAATTTAGCAGAATGATTAATTAAACACAACCACGGGATAGGCAATTATTGGCCCTTGACAGTGCGCTAAATTAAAGTGCAACAATGAGCTAACGATGATTATCCAACAAAACCATGAACGAATATACGACTACTATCTATACAAAACTGTCACCGGTTATGACATTGCTATTGTTCACTTATGAGGTTTAAGCACTGATGCTGTGAAGATAATTGGAAAGCACAGGTCATGTGTTTACTATTTGACACCGGTTATGACATTGCTATTGTTCACTTAAGAGGTTGAGACATTGACATCGCTAAACAGAATCAGACTATTCAATATTATATAATCATTTTCAAAAAGTATTAAACTCTTTTCTAAAGGCAATACAAAAAAATACAGCTACTTATCGAGGTGTGCATTGTACTTGAACCTACCATATTAGCTATATGTTTCCTTCAGCTTTTGAGGTCTCTTATTAGAATGAGTTGGTGCAGACGATACTTCTCTTCCGTGTCCCTTTGTACAAAAGATATGCCATTATAAATGTGGAACTGTTGAGCAGGAATAAGAAATCAATATGTAAGCTGATATGGAGATGTATGCAGAGTCGTTGAGAGTATACTGCATACCTTGTATCTCTGGTCCCTTCTAACAATTCTTTCTGCTGATATGAAAGTGATTGTGGATTAAAATGAGACCCCAAAAAAAGGAATGAAATCCGAGCAAAGTAATTACCTACATAGCTTACTGAACCAGTAACGAATGTTTGGTCCTGATGTATGGCACGCTGTAAAAGCTGTCAGATCAGATCAAAATGAAACATATCAAAACATATGATATAGCCGGAATATTAACTGCAAAAAGGAAAATACAACTAAAAAGATTCCAAAAAAACTTTGGTCCATCTGGTGTTTTGGTATACGAACTTTCGCGATAAGACGAACCTTCATTCTTTTTTTGCAAGCACCAGCAAGTCAAATTACTGTTTATTTTTCTTTGTATTCTCTTATTCTTATCAATTTCTGCTTATATAATTAAAAAAAAAAAAAAAAAAAAAAAAAAAAACTAATCTAATTCATTTGGAAATAATTTGAGGTTTAACTCGGAAGTCCTAACTAACCAAGTAGTAGTAGCAGCACATCATTTTGAAAATAAGTCCACAGTCGCCTATACTAATGTTACTGTATGCTGCCCCGCTACCTATAACTAACCTTAAGCTTATAACTTGTTCAACAAATAGGCTTTGAGATTAAGCATGTAAACTGCTTGTAAAATTACTTGGGAGATTTTTATGTACTCAGTAATAAAAATGCATTTTGGTTGCTATAAGTTTTGACCAATTGGACCCATTTTCTTTTGTAATTGAAAAGACTTGTTTGTGACCCATCTGAATTAAATTGTGACCCAAATCACCTCATTCCTGGTAAGCATGTTAGTAAAAGAGACGATGAACTGAGCAAGTTGAGCTTATATATCCCAAACATCCCCCAAAAGCTTTTATAATATATTAACCACAGTTTTATTGCAGCCAATAATAGATTGATTATCTAGAGCACTATATAGATTAATTGTTTAAACACTATACAATGAAATCACCATAGTCTGTTTTCGTTGTACATAAACATTTAGTATTACCCAAACACTCTAAACTAATGAGCTTCAACATGGCATATGAATCATCAGATACTCAACTCATATCGCAATCTCAAATAGACAAACACTCTATACTGAATTGATTGACATTCGTTCATTAAATATTTCAAAATTTAGTTGACTCCTTATTTTTCAACGATTGCCAAACACTGTTTTCTCATTTTTCAATAAAAAACAAGCTCATGATCAAATAATAGAAGTTTTTTTTTTTTGCAACCAATCCTTAAACTGACATGAATTTTTTTTGACACTTAGAAAACATAACGGCAAACACCCCTTTGATTATTTCACATAATCACATATTCACGTAAAGCACTACTAATTTAACATCTTCGCTCTCATAATAAGCTTTGTTGTAATAAACACTAACTATTGAAAAACAAATTAAAATCAAAGCAATCAAATAATACCTTTTGGTTTAGTCTTCCACTGGGAACCAACATTCCTTTGTGTTTCCAGCATAGATCATTATACTTGGTCAGTTAAAAGGTCGAGAAAACATATTATAAACACAAACACATTATATCACTATGAAAACAGTTGGGGTAAAACACATGATCGAGAAAAGTAAAAGAACCTGGAGTGCACGTATTCCAAACAGTTGGGGTAAAAGTTGCTTCTTAATCCAGTAAGCCAGATAGCTTTTGTGCACTGCAATGGCAAGATGAACCAATTCACCATATATAAATAAAAATACTATTTTCTATGAGGGCACTTAAGAAGATTATCTAGTAGCCAAACACTAATATAATAATTGTTTCTGCATATTCGCATGTGGTTTGTATAATAAGATTTGAAGACATATACCACATACCTCTTTGGCTAAGCCATCCGAGCAAAATTCAAATCACACTAATCAATTACCTCTTTGTCACTCAGCTATACACAGTTTAGCCACCTGCAAATCACACGAATCAATTCGCTCACATCTCATCGAAACAACCAATAGTTCGAATCAAACAAATCAAAATCTGATAATTCAAATTAACCCAAACTCAATCCACTTACATATCATTGCCTTCACATTATCCCGGCACAACACAAACATAGCATCCCTACATTACAGAAAACCAATATTCATTCAGATCAAATGACATTACAAACCACAAAAGTTACCCCAAAACTATTATCCTAACCTTCTCAACCCAAGGTTTTTTTAAACTTTATAATAAACGGACGCTGAATCCGCGCATTTAAAGCCATCTAAACATCAAAAAATAACACAAAATTAAAAAAAAAAAAAAAGCAGTACCTTCAATCTTTAGCAAGACGAATCTTTTTCAAAACCTATCTACATTTTAGTGGGAACATCTCTGCCCTTCATCACTGGCTCACCCATGTCAACGTTAACCTGAGGTAAAAACAATACCGACTGATCCAAGAGCATAAAAATAACAATAATGTTGGAGGCAATATACATTTTAGGTGGGAACATCTCTGCCCTTCATCACTGGCTCACCCATGTCGAATTTTTTTTACGCGTAATATAAATAATGAATAAGTCAAATATGTTGAAGGAAATAAAATGAAAATCATAAATATATTGCTCATGTATTATATATAAAAATAACAATCATAAGTATCATAATAAATTAATTACATAAGGGTTGTTCAGATGCGAAATAAGACTTCTTTGATTCACAAAGTTGAGAGCTCTTAGACTTGTAACACACAAGTCACAAGTCCTACCACTAAGTCATCCTCCTAAATCAGTTTGAAAAAATGTCACAAATGCCACCTATGGCTTATATATTCATAGAATCTTCAATCGACACTTCATTTCTCTATTTGCAGTGGGAAAGTTTCAAGAGTTACTCCTAACTATTCACATCATTCATGGAATTTACTTACACTTGACGTGAACAACATCCTTGCTGGTAGTATTTGACCTTTCCATTGATAAAGTTGCAACACATAATGGTTCAAAGTTTATTAGAAAACATTAATAAGCATATGTTTTTGGGGTTCTGTTTTTGTTTGCAGCATGTAGTAGTCCTATAGACAGCATCTCTATTATAATACAACTTTTACTTCTTTTTTTTAATAGGCAAATAAAAATGTTTAGACATGCTGATCTCGCTCATATTTAATACAAACTGTCAACAGTTTGTACTTTCTTGATCTATGATGTCTTGACTGTTGTTCACAATAAGTTTAACAATAATGCTAGAAGGCATAAACGATACACATTAGTAGCTGTAACCTACAATTATTTACATTTGACTTTGCTAATAATAAACAAAGTACAATAAAAGTTGCTCTCTGTATATACAAACAGCCAACATTGTGCTAAACATATCATTAGCTACAATACTTAACACATATAATAATAGCATCGTCTATAGCAACGGCCCTTAATCATCTATGACAACAAAGACCGATATAAACTCATAACTGTGTTTTTGTCTTCCTTTTACATTACATTATTAAGAATCAAAACTTCCAAATTGTAACGACTGTCCAAAGACGCATAACCTAATGCTCTAAATCTCTAATGCCTAATATCCAACTCCAACTCTATTATAACAAAACTACAACTACAATTGCAACTAATTTTGCAAACATTCCATTAAAGACAAAAATCAGATTGAGTGGGAGATGAATAAAAAAAGTGGAGACATGAATGGGTCGATTCGGTTGTGTTATATATATCAAATGAACCAAACTAAACAAATGGTTTGATATAAAACAGCCAAAAGTGTGATACACTAACTTTTTTTAATAAATTTTTTAAGGCGCAAAGTATCTCAATGTGACCCGACTTGTTACCCAATGTGCCCATTTTGCCACAGCTAATAGAAAAGTAGGATCTAGTTGCCTCAAAAGAGACAGAAGCATACCATTCTCCAAATCAAGTCTTCTGGCCCCAACGGTTGAACAGGATGGGAGTATAAGTAATGGCGCACATACTGTCATATATAAAGAAAATCATCAAAATACATAAACATGAGAATGCTGCTAAAAGATCATTCATTTATGCAATATCCTATTTTATATTTAAATGATGAAGGTCTTGTAGCAATCTATTGTCAAACATCAGTAATCACTTGTTAAAATTAAGTTTTGCAGCATGATGTCCAAATAGAATTGAGTTCAGCCAAGTGATTTCTTCTCACGATTGCATTGGGTTTCAAGTATTAAGGCAAATTTCACCACTAATGCTCAATTTGACAACAACCCAGTAGAGATCCCATAGTAAATACTCATTACCTAATACAAACCCAATATAACATAGTTTCATCATTAGGGTGTTTACCTATTTATGAGGATGTTCAACATGACAGATGAAAGCCATCTCCTTCAGTAAATGTCGTTCGGATCTGATCAGATCCATCTTCAACTCAGAATATTTCTGTGCAAGCATAACATGTCGGCATAAGCAAATCACTTCTTTTAAAGGAAGAGAAATCAGTCTTCTAATAATACAAATTATAGAGCTAATATCAGTAGTAAAAATAACAGATAGAATTGATTAAATACCTTTGAAAAGCCATCCATATGCTCTATAGGTAGATTTTCCCTTCTACATTAAGCAAGCCAAACACAGCTAGCAGCAAAGCGCTGCGGAAGAGAAAAGACAAAACATATCAGAGGTGGAATACATGAATTAACATGATACGAACCAATTCGATGTAGAGATAAAAAAAAACACATCAAATATCATTAAAACTCTAAAATCGTTAGTTCATGTAAGCTTCACCTGAACCCGCACCTTCTTCCTCTTCAAAACCCTAGCAGTACTAAAAATACCTTGGCAGTACAAATTTCGAATCTTGACCTAAACCTGATGCAACTTGTTCCACAACGATATCCGAACCCGCGTTATTAACACCAACAACATCAACCATCATATCCTCCACACTTTCAACAGATTTAACAATACTATAATCATTATGTTCATCAATACTTGACATACTTTAACCTAATTATATCAATTAAACTAAATAAGCACTTCAAATTAAACAATTAAAGCCCTAACTTACATCAAAATCAATAATTGAACACATATATATGTAACATGTAACAAAATTAAGATATAAAGCAAAACTCTTCAAAGCATGGACGTTTACTGATAAGAAATTTGAGGGTGTTTCGGAATGCTTATCCAAATCACACACATTAACGGTTGATCATCATCATCATCATCAAAAACCTATAAAAAACAAAAAACACCATCACTATAAAAAAAACGAATGACGCAAGTTAGGGTTATAAGTCATATGCATACAATGGGATCTATATTATGTTTATGGAGTACCTCATTCTCAAGTAGTTTGCAAAAGAACCTTTCGGCTTCAACAGAAGATATATCACCGTTATAATGACGACTAATCAAGCAACGTGAAGCTTACCAGTTTGAATAAAGCAATCCCAAACACACCATATCTATGTCACGGTCAACCTCTGCTTTTCTGTTCTGAATGAAGAGGCCGTATGTTTATATGTTTTATTAGGGTCGGATAATAATAACAATTTAGTATTTTATGCATAATCTATTCCTTAAATATAGCTTAACAATATCAATTATTTAAGCATGACATATTTAGTTTGTATTGTAAATAACAAAAAATGGGTTGGTCTAGTGGTTGAAGCATTTGTATGTGGATTAAATGACCCAGGTTCAATTCTTGTCAATGTCAAATTTTTAATTAATCAGAATTTTAATTGACTAAAATAATGCTTAGGTGGACATAATGTGATGACATGGCTTTAAATCACAATTACATGGCATTGAGGTGGCATTATGTGGCATTATCTACGTGTAACGCCTCCTGTTATATATAATGTAGAGATATATATATATTATTAAAGAAAAAAAAAAAATATATATATATATATATATATATATATATATATATATATATATATATATATATATATATTATTAAAGAAAAAGAAGATAGCTTATAATGTAACATCTAAAAGCTCAGCCCATGTATCAATTTTCAATTTTAAACATTTTTTATGATCTATTGTAATATTTAAAGAGCCCAACACCCAGCTTTCACAGAAATTCTAGAAGATTAGGCGATTAACGCTTCCCTTTTGGTGTTGGCCATAATATAAAACATATTTCGTATCCCAAACACCACTAAATTTAAACACTACAAGACAAAATCTTAGGGGGGCCAGGGCCCTCTCCTGCCCCTACTAAGTTCCGTCTTTGAGTTCAGGGTTACGGTTGTAAACAAGCTTGGTAAGATCGTATCAGTAGAAGTTTGAGGATTAAAATATTAGTTACACAAAGTATAATGTATGAAATGTCACGTACTACTATGAAGAATATATGAGGAGATTATAAAGATATTTAGAAAATTACGCACCTGACACTTTAACGCTCTCTTGAGTTCGTTGATGACAACATCTATTGTTGGGCGTTGTGCTTGAGTTTCTGCGAGACATCGAAATGCAATTTCTGAAAATATATCCAAAGACTCTTTATCGGGTCCTTTGCTTAGAGAAAAGACATGCTCATTGGTTTCTTCCTTTATCTTGCGATCAACAATTTCCATTAGTGTTCCCTTCTCAAAATGATGTCGTGCAATGGGTGCAATTCCCTTCTCAAAATCATAGGCCAACCTCCCGGTCAAGATCTCAAATAACACCACCCCAAAAGAGTAAATGTCTGATTTCTTATTTAGCTTGCCAGACTTCTCATATTCTGGATCGAAGTACATAGGTGTACCTGCAATCGTACTGGCATTGAAAGTACTGGCATCTTGATCTGCTGGGTGAAATTTAGAGAGCCCAAAATCGGCAATCTTTGCCTTCCAATTATCGTCCAATAGAATATTCGCGCTCTTCATGTCACGGTGTATTATCTTTTGCTTGTCTTGATCTGTGTTAGTGTGAATGTAATTCAAGCCATGTGCGATACCAAGACATATTTTCAAGCGTTGCATCCAAGTAAGATTAGTCATCTTATCACTGTTTCCCATATAATCCTCAAGACTCCCTTTAGAAGCAAGCTCATAGACAAGGATCATGTGATCACGATCTTCATCACAAAATCCAAGAAGAGAGATGATATTCTCATGTTTACAGCTAGTCAGAATCTCAATTTCTGCAATGAACCCTTGTTCTCCTTCTTGATTGTGAATGCGCTTTATGGCTACCGTGCTTCGTTTTTTGGGTAAATCGCATTTATTCACACCTTCTATCGACGAGGAATTATTGCTATCAAAATGTTCAAGATCTGCTTTGTACACTTTACCGAATCCACCTGAACCGATGCAACATGCTTCGTCAAAATTGTTGGTAGCCTGGATTATATCATTTAGTCGAATCTCCAAGTGTTCCAAGTTCTTCCCCTGCAACATTATGGAGTTATGCAGCACCACATTAATACTAGTAAGGATTGGAGTGAAGTTACAAAAAGAAAGAAAAAGAGGGAAAAATTTACTGACATTTATAAAATACTAGCTAAATGACCCGTCGAATTGCTGGGTTGTTCAAAGAAAATTGATGAAAACATAGAATTTATAGTAACTACTAAGCTGGAAAATGAATATGTATTATTGGCCACAGATTTTAAATTCTAATGACATATTGTTATATCGGAATGTTTTAATGGGTGATATATTAAATTTATAATGATAGAAGGCTTTTAAATTTACATATATTATATTGGTCAATAATTGTAAACTAGCAGGGTACCCGCGCAGCAACGGGCGGGTACCCTGAAATAAAATTTTCATGTGAATCATGTATTTTAGTTTACTAGTAGGGTACCCGCGCATTGCGGCGGCGGGTACTCTGAAATAAAATTTTCCGGTGAATCATGTATTTTAGTTTATTATGTTCTTTTTGACAATAAATTTATGGATATCAAGAATTTCGAATAGCCCGTGCCCGTTCGGGCTCGAACCCGTTGGCCCGTGCCTGTTCGGGCTCGAGCCCGTTTGGCCCGCGCCCGTTCGGGCTCAAGCCCATTTGGCCCGTTGCCCGTTCGGGCTTGAATATTTGTATAATGTGCTTTATTATTTGTATTAGTGAAATTTAATGCAGGAATTGTGTTTAATTTGGTTGTACAATATGCTTGATAATTTGTATTTCTTATGTAAGGGGTGTTTTAATAACTGTATTAATTGTATTTATTGACCAGTTAATTAATTGACTACATTAAATAACATTAATGTGGTGTTTTGTTGTACAATATGCTTCTTGTATTGTACGTCTGAAAATTATGTGCATTAAAGTGTTGCACACTATGTTTCTTTTCTTGTAAGTAGTAGTCATTATAGTCATTAATAGCATTAATGTTGTAAGTCTGAAAATAAGTCTGAAAATTACACCATGCTTATTTTGTTGTACACTATGCTTATTTTGTTGTAAGTCTGAAAATTGTGTGCATTAAAGTGTTGTAAACCATGCTTAATTTCTTGTAAGTCTTAAAATTTTGGAGAGAGAGTGCTTCCTCCATTATATGTAGTATAGATTTTGTTCTTTTTGACAATAAATTTACGGATATCAAGAATTTCGTATAGCCCGTGCCCGTTTGGGCTCGAACCCGTTGGCCCGTGCCTGTTCGGGCTCGAGCCCGTTTGGCCCGCGCCCGTTCTGGCTCAAGCCCATTTGGCCCGTTGCCCGTTCGGGTTTGAATACTTGTATAATGTGCTTTATTATTTGTATTAGTGACATTTAATGCACGAATTGTGTTTAAGTTAGTTGTACAATATGCTTGATAATTTATATTTCTTATGTAAGGGGTGTTTTAATAACTAAATTAATTGTATTTATTGACCAGATGGACTAAATGTGGGCTTTGATAATTACATTACACTTATATAACTTATACTAATAACTCTAATGCTACAAGCCCACAATGCTAAATACAAATTATACATGACACATTGAATCTAAATGCCAAATGACCATCACTTCATAATTAACATAAAGTGATTGCTAACAATTCATATATATCTCATTCTTATTCACAAATTATACAATACATACCAAATTTTACTGCTCATGAGGCTTTAAATGGGCTTAACCACGTGTCATTTAAAAATAAACAATGCTTAATGATTCATTAAAACCACAAACCTAAATCATTTATACAATAAAGTCCAAATTTTGAACACGTGTCTTTTAAAGCCTTATAAACAGTAAAATTTGGATAGTATTGTAATAAATATGAATAAGAATGAGATATTTCTGAATCAATATAATAATATGACATAACAATTTCATAATCTTTTATATAATAAAATAATTACATTATTTCTGGGCAATTTTGCTAAAGCAATCTTATTGAAAACTTTTTCGAACAAATCAGATTACTCTGTTTTGACACGTGGTCAAACTATTAAAAATTCTGTATCATTTATAGAATGTAAAACATAATATAAATATTTAAATTTAAACAAGATCAACCTAAAAAGCATGCAATTTAAACAAAGTCAAATCCGCAACAAAAATCTATACAAAATATTAATCGATATTAACACATAATGAACAAAATTTAGTTAAAACTCGTGCGTGCATGGGTATTATGACTATATAAGTGTTACAAAATTAATATAATGTTTTAAAAAAATCTAAACATTACAAAGTCATGAAGTTATGAATTGTTACAATGTTAAACTTTAAACAAAGTTATTTAAATATTATAACATGTTATACTATCTGCTCAAATTCTGTGCGTGCACGAGTTTCAAAGCTAGTCTTTTTTTCAAAAAGTTTAACATTATAAAGATGCTCTAAAACATATGGTATTAAAATTGACTATATAATTATGACATAATTCTAGCTAAAGTGTTAATGCTATCAAGGGTTTATACTGACAACTAGTTTTTCACACTACAAAATCAAGTTGACATTTAGGACTTAGGTTATTTTTTACTAAGATCATACATAAATTAGTGGTTCCGTATATGTGTATGGTTTTTTGTTACAAAAAATCTAAATTATTAAATGTTTTCTTTTATTGTAGTATGAGAGTATTTAAAAAATTTACTCATTTTGTAAAATTCTTAATAGGAATTTTATGACAAATACTTCTCTATACGCAAAAGCTATAACTTACACAACGGCTACAAAATACATAACGGCTATAAAATACATAACGGCTAAGAAATACACAACGGCCATGAAAATATGCAACTGCCATGAATTTTGTCTAGTATATATAGTAGCTTCACTAGTATAGAGTAGCAAAAAAAAGTTATTTTCAAGTATTTATATCACCTTTAGAGAGTTGTAAAATGAAATTCTTAATCGTTTTGATTATATTGGCGTGTTTGTTACCTCAATCTTTTAGAATGGGATTCAGAAGTTCCAAATAATTTGAAGTTTCGACATGTAGGATTGTAAAAGCCTAAATCCCAAACTTAGAGATCGAAATTGGTGGTCCATACTTAGATGTTCTAATCAACTTTGTTATGTATGTTTTGCTTAATATCTTTTGATATATGGCTATTATAAGCAAAAGATAAAATGTCATCATGCTCTTGTTGTTTCGCTTTATTCATTTACTTACAAATTTGATCAAAATTCGCAACGGTAAGTTTTTAGCTAATTGTGTTTTGCTAATATTGAAAACTAACAAACTGTATAAATAAGTTTATTCAAACAACCAAAAGATGCATTCAAAATATATTTCATGTAGAATATTTGCCATATTCGATTTGTTAGTTTTGTGGACAAATATTAATATGTGTATGTCTAGAATCGAACTCGAAACCACGGGATTGCACACTTTACGTATGAAGAATTAATGGATAATAATTAATATATAAAACGTTATATATTTAATTATTAAAACACAAAATAACGACTAACGGACGTTAAGTAGTTAACGACAATTGACTAACGACCGTTAAATGATTAAGTAAAGGACTGGAGTGAAAAATAGAAGTCGGAAAAGTTCCGAAAGCCCCTAGGGCGGTTTGGCCGATCGGCATGGGCTTGGGGAAACCTAATCCCATTCCAACTTGTCTTCCAAGTCTTCTAAACTATAGATACAAGGCTTAGGGTTATTTGTTTAGTACCTCTTGTGCACTAGCTATAACCCTAAACTTCTTCTCTTTTCTTTCTTGGTGAAGCCGATCGAACAAACATCCTCTTAGGGGTCGATCAGTTTGTTTTATAAAACAAACGTTTTGTGTTTTCTTGATCTAGCAATCACGTTAATTCGGTTATAGTACGTGTGTACAAGAAGGTGGTATTAACTCATTATAGTTAATATCTTGGATTGAATTACAAAAGGGTAAGGGGTAATTCGTTAATCCAATTCTTGATCTTGATTGAAGGATTATTGAAGTTGATTCTTGTTTAGCTAGAATCAAAGGTACGTTTACGTTTAAATTCGGTTAATTCTTTATGTGTTAAATTGATCCTATGCTTCCGCATGTGTATGATGATTATGTGTTTAATTTATGAACTTGTCATGTTATTAAAACCAACAGTGGCATCACGAGCCGTTTTAACATGTAATTAATTACCGAAACACATAAAAAATGAATCTTGGATTGTGTTTGATGTTAGTCGATTTTTTAGGGTTTAAAAAAATGAAAAACCCTAATTTTTTTTGGGGGGGGGGGGGGGGACGATGCACTAATTATATATAAAAAAAATTAGTTTTGTTGTTTTGAACCCCTAATTGTAACATGCTTATGTGTTTAAGTTGCGTATCTTGTGACTTGTGTTAATCCATGATGAAACATGCATGTTTATCATGGATTATGTTTGATTAATTGTTAATTTGTTTTAACACATGTAATTTTATGATAGATCTAAAATTGGGGAAGACCTCAATTAAATATATTAATGAATCTATAATGTGCAATATGATATATATATTTGTTATGACTAACGCAATCGATACGTCGATGCATGTGGCTCACTTACCATTGTAAGTGATAGTCTTAGTTAAATATATGCATAATTAAACATAGAATGATTATTAATATGTTTTATCAAACAAAGTTTGCATGTGGCTATTTGTTTACATAAATTAATTGTTAAGTTATGTGCGTTATTTAGTTGTTTATTTTTATTATTACTTTTTTTTTTTGTTTAATTGTATGACACATTGTAAGGAAAAAAAGGTAATTTTTGAATAGAAAATAAATGGACTAAATAATGGTGAAACTTGATGTGATAAATTATGAATCTTGCAAAGTCTTATGTGCCGATAGTGGTTAGCTTCGCACGGTAATTTTCTCCCAGGCGAGACTAGCAAGGTTATAATTTATAATATGTTTTTAAGACTTAAAGTCATAAACTTTTAATTGAGTGATGAGTTTTTGTACCAATATTAAGAACGGCTCACCCAGCTCTGACAAACTATAAAAGGGGTTTAAGGAGGATTGACATTAAATTGTCAAACCAAAAGAGATGCGATTTTTTTGGCACTTGTGCTGACATTTGTCTCTGCGCTCCTTTGTGCGTCAAATTGGAGCCACCAAGTACAACTATTTTTATGTACAAAATCATCTTAAGGGTGAATTGACCTCAATTCCATGTGCCACTTTGTGGTAATTATCCGAATAACTTGGGTCTTTTGACTCATGCAGTAGTAGGGTATAGTGGGCGATAATTGTAGGTAATTCTTTGATTGGTGAACCCAATACCTCAATTAAAACTTTGTTGATTTAATCTTAGCTTAAAATTGGTAAATAAAAAGGTTTTGAAAAACTTATGATACGAAGATGTGTGCATGCTTCTTCGTACACATTTTGATTGACACATCAAAATTAGTACCCTAAAATTTAAGTTCATGCCATCTAATCATAAGAAACACTTGAAGTTATTATTTAGCCTAAGTGAGACCTTGCCTAGATTTTTAATGACAAGGTAAATTTCCGTTAATGCGTGAGACTATTAATGGAGAATTTGCAGTTTCTAAATTAGACAACTTAATTAAGTTGTTAGTGAGACCTAGAAACTTAAGGCATGAGATGGGATGAAATATGCTTACTTTGTAAATTGAATTTGGCAAATGTAAATCCCATAATGATCTAGGAATTGGAAATTGTTTACCAATTATTGTTCGACGGGTTACCATATTTTATACTTTCATTACTAGCAGATCAACTGATGCAGTAAAATTATGTAAATTTGGATCCTAGTTTTCAAGAAAATTCAATGGTTATATGAATATTTCCTTGGGTATTTTATTTTCTTGAAAAGTTGTACTATTAGAATACTAATATTTGAACTTTTTCTGTAGAAATGGCTCAACCTGATAATGTTGTTGTAACACCCTAACCCGATAAGGGTAGAAGTATTACGTTATGGTGACATATCAAAGCAAACACAAGCCTATGACATAAATAATACAAAATTAATTTCAATGGTTACAAGGGAAAAATCTGAAGCATACAAGGTTACAATGAGAATTACAATAAATACTAAGTCTAAATATAATCTCTTCTAGTCATCTCTAATCCGGAATGACTATCAAGGTCTTCTAAGTCCAAAATACTCTCCACTCATAACCCAGCTTCCAAAGTAAAACCTGCCGCAGGAAAAGAAATGCGGCTGAGCTTAAAAAGCCCAGTGAACAGATATATATAACATAACAGAACGGTAAATAAGCATAAGTAACGAAAGAGTAAGAATACACAACGAAAGTATAATTATGAAAGTCTTACGAATTTTAAGGAGAACTAACAATCAGGAATGCATGGGAATAGAATAATAATTGAATCGAGAAAGAATAAGAAATAATGAAAAGGTTCATATAAGGATGTGCCATAAGAACTCCATACATAATCCGTCAAATCAAACTAGAGCAAATAAAAATATACGAAGAGGGGAGACCTCTAAGTAAATAATAATAGTGTGAGAAGGAGTGCAAGGCACACACCACCTGGTCACCATAACTACATATACATAAAACCTAGGATGCATCCATACGCTCCCTAACATAAGTATGTATGTCAGCTCTAGACTGAGCACACATAAAAGGTTAGCCAATAGTGAATCGCGATAAAATACATATACATAAGGGGGGAACGCCGTAGATCTATCACACCTCTACGGGAGTGTCATGCCTAAGGTGCCATCAAAGACATGGTCCTAGTACCTCTAGAACTAGTTAAGCTCAGGCACGGAATATCATATCATACAAAGTCAAAACTAGCATGGCAAATTCGATCAAGGTATATTCGATTATCTCACAAATTCGATCAAACCTTACAAACTTGATGAAACAGTTCGATCAGAAACCCTAGTTCGATCAAAAACCCGAAGCTCGATCAAAAAAACCTTAGCTCGATCAAAAGATGAAAGCTCGATCAAATAACTTGTTCGACTACTAAAGAAGTTCGATGACATGAGATTCGACTACACACTAGTTCGATTAAACAAGTTGGTCGATCAAAGGTGAACAAACATAGTCTAGTTCGACTATATTGTTCGATCAAGGTAGAAGTTCGATGAAAAAGTTTCTCGATCAAATAAGTTTCTCGGTCAATGTTGTTCGGTCAATCAGAAGCTCGATGAAATCCAAGTTCGATCAAAAAAGAAGTTCGATCAAATCCAAGTTCGATCAAACAAGAAGTTCGAACAAATCCAAGTTCGATCAAACAAGAAGTTCGATCAAATGATAGTTCGATCAAATAGTTCTTCGGTCAAATCCAAGTTCGATCAGAAAAGTTCTTCGATCAAATGAGTTTCTCGATGAAAAACAAATTCGATCAAAAGAAGTTCGATCATTTCATCTAACTCGATGAAACAACCAGTAATTCGATCACAGAAGTTCGATCATTTCATCTAACTCGATGAAACAACCAGTAATTCGATTAAGTGGTAGAAACTCGACTAGAAACTCGATCAAACAATAGAACCTCGACTGATGAACAGTACCGTACCAAAATCACTTTTTCCACCTCAAAACCCCACGATTCGCCCCTGGTTAGCTCTGATACCAATTGTAATGATCAAGATACATGTTCAGGAGGTCGGGGATGCTCAAAATAAAGATTCAACATGGTATTATTAGGTTAAAGAATGGGGAGGTGTGTGTATTTTCTAGAGAGAGAAAGGAGGAGAAAACACACACACCTCAAGAATACAAAGAGACATACACCCTCCTAGTTATGACTAGGAGGGGTATTTATACTAGTTTACATACAAAACTTTGACCTATTGGCAAGATAAGTCCATGTACTTAAATACTATGCAGTTCCCTAATATAACATTACTTTAAGGCTAACAATTTTCTTCAAAAATCTTTTCCTTTTCAGAAGAAGCAATTCTTTTTGACAGTTCTTCTTTGACTTCAGCTACTTCTTTTGAAAGTTCGGTGATTTTTCTTTTGAAACAAAGATTCTCAGAATTCAAAAAATATGTATGATCAGAATCCACATTCTCATGCACAAGGCTGACAGACACCGATTTGAATGACTCAATTTGATTTGTGAAAAATTCTTTTTGAATATCAAGATTTAAGCATTTTGCATCAAATTCATCTTCAAGAGAATGGATGTACTTTAAATCTTCTCTCATTTCAGTGACAAGAAATTTTTCAAAATGTTCAAAACTGAAATTGATATTTTTCACAAGAGGTTCAATCTCATCTTTTAAATACTTACAGACTTCCCTTTTTAGCCAAGCGTCTGATGACATGAGACGAGTGAAGTCACTCTCGGTGTATTGTTGTTTTGACCAAATGACCTTTAACGTGTGGTCAATGTGATATTTAAGATTACAAAACTGTTTCCTTGCTTTATTTTGCCATAAATTAGCATCATAAGTAGCAAGTTGAACATCTTTGAAAAATCTTTTCACATTTGTGTCTTTTCTTTTTAAAGGTGGTTTTGGTATTTCTGACAATTGTATACAACCATACACAAAGCCTTGGTACGAGAGTGGGCTTTTTCCTTTTTTGGCTTTTAAGCGTTTTTCCTCTGCCAATTTTTCATCTTCTTTTGACATGAACAGAGCATCAGGCGGCAAAAATTTATGTTCCACCTGATCTGTATTTTCAAAACAAATTCCTGATTTTCCCTTATGGACTTTCTCAGCTTTAGGAATCATCATTTGAAGAGTTTGAGCACTTTGGTCTGTTTTTCGAAGTTTTTCTTCAAGATTGTTTGAACGTTTTAAAACCTCTTGATTTTCATTTTCAAGTTTTGTATTAACAATCTTAAGATTTGAAGTGTTTTCCTGAAGCATTGAGTACCTCATTTTTAGTTCAACATTCTCTTTTAAAAGCTCTTGGACCTTTCTGTTAGCAGGGCCCAAATTTCTATCCACAAATTTCTGACCTTGAGATTTAAGATTTGAGATTTCAGTGTCTTTGCTTTTTGTTAATTTTTCAAGCTCTTTGGACAATAAGATGTTTGTTTGCTTAGTTTTGCGATTGTCCTCTTTGCACTTTTCAAGTTCATGTTTGAAATTATGGATTAAAGAAGCAAATATGGCATGATCTTGATCAGGAGAAGATCCATCCTGGGCAGGCTCACCTCCATTAGGATCCATATCTGGGGTTGAGGGAGTGATATTACTATCAAACCTTTGCTCCACATATGTGTCACTGATGGACTCAGGATGCGCAGGATGCGTCTTGTCATGAACAAACATATTCTCGAATAAATCATTATCATGATCGTTTGAATGTTGTACCGTAGCCACTATTGCAATGTCGGATGAAAGTCTGATGTGGTCAGCTTCAGTATCCCAAACAGCTTCATTCCTGTGTGAACCCTCAGCATCCGAATCGTATCTTGGAGTGCTGCTTTCAACATGATGTTCTGAAGATGTGTCTGTTTCCGTGAAGAACAAGCTAGCATCAGATGTTGTACCCTCATCGACCTTTTCTTCTTCTTTGTTTGCCTCTTTCTCATTCACCTTTGTTTCATTTAATAGCACTTCTTTTTCAATCTGCTCTCTTTCCTGCTTCAGCTTCTCCATTTCAATTCTTTCCCGTTCTTTCACTTTCATTTCTTCCCGCATCTCTATTAGATGAAGTGATCTTTTAGTAAGCTGCGATTCCAGCAAGTCTATTCTCCAACGCAACTCATTTCTAAACGTTTCAGCTTCCAGGTCACTTGTGACGCATCCACTCCAAGTTTAGATATTAGAATCATAGCCTGGATATCTTTCGACCACTCTAAAATCTAAGTCAAAAAACCATTTAAAGTGCGTCTTGAGTGCTTGATATGTTTCAGTGCAGTCAAATCCTCGTTCAATTTGGTTCTCTATTCGAAATATGTTATTCAATAGTTTCTCTCTAAATGTGCGATAATCCTTTTCAGGTTCGAGGAGGCTAGCAAACATTCGATCAAAAGCATATGATTCCACTATTGACATTTTTGCTTTTGTGAGTCTCTCACATAGACTTTTGATTGCTTTAAAGTGTATGAGACATCGTTCATTCGAGCGAGTAAAGTTTTGCATAACCGGAGACATTTGTCCCTCTTGAGAACTCGATTCCATTTTCTTGCGGTGTGTGACAAAGTTGATTCAGGATCGTTGCAACGAAATAGGAGTTGAGGTTGTTGACGGTTAAGCTTGGTTGTTGATGTTTTGGTTTGTTGGTGATGATCGTTGATGTTGTAAGAAATTAAATAACGTTACGAAACTTGATTCAAGTATAATTAAGACAAAGTCAAAAGTTTACAGTTTCGACAAAAGGATATGTAAATTACAATTTAGATAAACACGACACTTTCTCTAGAAATTTCAATTTGACCAAAATTTATACAAATTATGGCAAAATATCAATTTAGATAGAAATATATCTTATTTATATAAATTCGTAATTTATATAACATCTAACAATCTTATACAAGAAGGTAGATAACCGTTTGTCGAAGTATTTTACACTCTTATACAAGAGTAAAAATACCGAGTTCACTTTCGAGTTGACGAAATTACGTTCGAATCAAATCCTTAAAAGTTATCTAACTTTGAAGTCTTTTAATCACAATTGCAAGGGCCAAAAGTGTCAAATCCGAAAGATCTCTTAAGGCAGCTGAAAGTACAAGGACTGAAGTTGCCAATTCCGAAAATTGCACCAATTGCGAGACTATTGTTGAATTGCGAGACCAATTTCGATAGAACACCACCAATTGCGAGAGCAGTGGAATTGCGAGACACAAAGTGAATTGCGAGACTACAATTGCGAAACACCAATTGCGAGACACCAATTGCGAGACCCAATTGCGAGACCCAATTGCGATACGCAGCACTAATTGCGACAGAAGCAATTGCGAGACAGTAGTTGAATTGCGACAGAATACGTCAATTGCGAGACTAGGTGCAATTCCGAAAGAATTCAGCTTTTTGCCACTTTTGTTGACTTTTGAGTACAATGCCCACTTGTGCCTTATCTTTGGAAGATATCACTGACAACTTTTCACCACTTTGCTAATATTCCTGACCACTTTCCACCAACTTGACCAATATTATATCAAAGATATTCCACGAACACAATCAACTAATTCTTTCTTTGAATCATTCGATCAAAAAACTAAGAACACTAATAAAAGTGTAGCTTATTCCCAATATTCTAATGAAGAATAATCAAAGAAACATGAACCAAGTCCTAAAAATATTAACAAACACTACCTTTGTTCTTTGATCATGCGAACAGTAGCCATATAGAACACAAAAGGCCACGTTTTTAAGAGATAAAAAACGCAACACAAGTGTATTTTTCAACAAGATTCGAACTCAAAGAACTTCCTACCTCGTTGACCGGCTGTTGATACCACTTGTTGTAGTCGATAATCACTCTTTATCACACAATATGTAGGCGTTAAACACAAGAGAATGAGATGGGACAATGGTGTTGATGTATGGATCGTATATTATAATGAGAGATGAGAAGATGATAAGCTTTGCTTTTATTAAACACACACATACACCCACTGTGAACCACACATACAAATGAGGCATTTTGTGCTTTATATATTACTAGCACTTTGCCTTGTGGGCTTTTGATGTGGGCTTGTGGGCTTTTGACCATTGGGTTGGACAATTACATTTGATACAAAATCTAATACAAGCCCACATTAACACAAAGTTCTAACTAATTGAATGACCATCACTTTAACTATAAAATTAAAGCTAACAATGTCGCATTTTATTTAAGTAACATAGGTAGAAGAGATAATTATATTATAATGTAAAGTTTTATTAGTTTAATCCATTAGGTAACTTAGGATTTTAATTACTTTAGGTTAGATAAAAAAAAATATAAAATTTATGATTTTATATATTCTTAAAATTTCAAAATTAGAGGGTATTTTGGTCATTTCAGATTGTTTTAATTTTGGGGTTTTACAGTTTTACTAAGTTCCGCGTTCAAAAATCATTTTGAACGGGAAAAATTGAATGGCCCGAATTTCAATGACTGGCATAGGTCACTCAGGATCGTCTTGAGAGTGTCTGATAAGCTGGAATACTTGAATTAGCCTTGCCCTGCTGAACAAGATGCTACTGAATCCGAGGATGTCAGAGCTGCCTAGAAACTGCAGTATAAAAAGCACAATGAGGTTGTGTGCTTGATGCTTGAAAGTATGGCTCCCAAATTGCAAAAGCAGTTTGAGCACCATTTTCCTTATGATATGCTTCAAGAACTTCAAAAGACTTATGAGAAACCACCTGTAGTTGAATTGTATGATTTGATCGATGCATTACATAGCTGCAAGCAGGGTGAAGGTAAACCTGTTATTGATCATGTGTTGGAAATGAAGAGTTATATGGACCAACTACATCATATCAACTACATCTACCATCTTTATTATAGCAGAATTCTGAAAATTGCTTTTCCTTGTAATCTTTATTACTTTCTATTGGCAATTTCATTACACACCTAAATACTTATAACCATTTTAGCAATGATACATAAAGAGGACAACCAAAGTGTGACTTTTGGGACACCCTTTAAATACGATATCGGGGAATTGGCTTGACACGTTTAATGAACCGATAAATAACAAAAACGTGACTTGTGTGAGTCACTTAAAGAGGACAACTAAAATGTGCCAAAGAAATATCATTAAACTTTTGTCTTATAAAAGGGACAAGGGTTTCTCCCATTTGGTTAGTTGATTTCCAAAAATAATATAAACTAAAACACATTTTCTCCTCCCCTCTTGTCCCATTTCCAGCCGTCAATCACCAAGAACAAAACAAAGATCATTTGATCTTGTTTTGTTTTGATTACTTGTAATCATCTATTGTTGTTACGAGTATCTTGCAAATGGGGGACTCATTAAAAGAGTAAAATTGTTTCTTGTAGAGGGTGAAGCACTTGAATCACAAGTGTTGTTCTTGTGACTGATTGTGTGAAATATCGGATATAGGATCGTGCCTGGGGATCCGATCTACGAGTAAACACAAATTCAAGTAAGTGTTCTTATTTACGTTTTATACACCTTTATGATTATGTTATAACTATATTTTTGTATGCTTAATTACCAAATGGTACATGATTATTTTGATTTGATGATTAATTACATTTACACGTTAAATATTGGGAAGTGCTCCTACCAAATTAAATATTTATATGGCTAGAAGTACGTGAGCCTATAAGGTCACATACGTATACACCGACGTATTATCAATTATAATGTATTTAATATATTTATAGTAAATATGTTATTTATATTAGTTAAATAACTCATGATCTACTAACAGTTGTTAATTAATTCGTTAGACCCATTAACTAACTAATGGCATCTTATTAACATGCAATGAACATGTTAATGGACTAGACCTAAAACAAAAATGGGAAGCCCATTATGGAATTGGGGTGGTCGGCCATAGGGGAGAAAAATGAGGGGAGAGCCCAAAACTTGTTGCCTAATTTTGTGTTTAAGTGACATAATCTCATAACTTGGAAAATATCACAAAGATTATTCTCTCCCTCCCCTCTACCTCAAACAAATCTTCCAAAGCCCTTTTAGAGTTTCTCTTGGCCAATTTTTGTATAGCAAACAAGTGTTTGTTCATGCTTAATCGTGGGTACGAAGGAACTAGCATTAGGGTAATACACAAATACGTGTTGTGTAGACATCGATAGAGGTCATCTACTTTGATGAATTATGGGTTTCTCATGATTACAATAGGGGAAACCATATGTTCATTTGTTGCTCCTTGAAATCAACCGATTATGCTACAAGAGGTAATAACAATTGTTACTTACTTAATCATTACACATCATACGGATCCACCATTTAGGGACCTTATCCGCTGCGTTTATATATATTTATATATGCTATATTATATGTAAATCCCAACAGTGGCATCACGAGCCATCGTATGATGTTCTTGGTTAGTAAGCATAAATAAAAGTGGTCAAAAACGCAGTTTTTGTGGGTTTTTATGTAACTATTTTTTGGACAGCCCTTAGGGCAAACTTTTTCTGTAAAACTCGACCCAAAGTGGTCTTAAAAATAAGTGTTTGAGAACCCTAGGGCCATGGGTTTGCGTATACATGATCGGGAGGGGGGGGGAGGGGGGTTTACTTGCTTTAAATCTTTCGTTTTTTAGGAAAATAAGTTAGATGATCATAGTGAACCTGCTAACTACAGAGATGCATTATCGGATCTTGAATCCGATGAATGACTCAAAATTATGAATGCTAAGATGTAGTCCTTGAAAGATAATCACTTTTGGAGCTTGATTGATCTTTCACCAATCGGTTAGACTGTGAGGTTAAAATAAGTTTCTTAAAAAGAAGACTCAAAAGGACAAAATTGTACACACCTTTAATGCACGCCTTGTGATTGGGTTTTTTACTAATAATTAAGCAATTGATTGTGATTAAAACTTCATTTTCTTTATGAGCATTAAAGATATAAAGATGATTAATTGTCATACTTGATTTCATGAATATGAAATATGGCAATTGGATGTAAAAACTCTTTCTTGAATGACTACCTTTGCAAGGACGGTAAGTAATAAAAAAGGTTTATGAATCCATACAATCTTTAGAGTGTGTACTAAACGCAATGATCCAAGTGTGGATTAAAGCAAACATCTAGCTGGAATCTTAAGTTTATTTGGTAAATTAATGTTTTATTTTAATTAGAACTAAGGTAACTCCTGAGTACACTAGAGAGCTAGTGGGAGCACCATGTTTGATTTTCTTAAATCACATATGTTGTATAACATATTGGAAGCAATATTCCATCTAAGCTAGATGTTAATCATTAGCTTGGAATGAAACTTCGCTTGAAGGATTAGGAAATAAAACATACAACCTTGTTATATACGTTTATTAGAATAAACGTATGCGGTCAATAAGTATAACACAATATGACATACCATTGAGTGAAATCAAGGGATCTATCTCACCTGATGAGATTGAACACATGATTGGAACCTTAAATCTAACTAATGGATTCATTATGTGCATCATATTATGTATGGGACTAGTTGTAACATTTACATGAATGCAAGATGAGCTGACAACAATAGTATCCAAGTAAAAGTCATTAGATAACTGTTAAAACAAATATTCTAATGGAAGTTGTTTGGATTAGGAAATAAATTTTGGAGTCGTCCCTAGCAATGAAGAACCTATGGATATATATCGCAAAAATTCTGGCGCAATGATCGTAGCGAACAAACCTGGAATTCAGGGGCGCCAAACGTTACCAAATAAATGTTTGTAGTTTACGGATTTTAGAAAAGGAGCTTAGTGTTACTTGTATACACTGATGCTAGTTTTAATTGAGATGATACTCAACCCTCGCCATTACAGAACTTTGTCGTGATTGATGACTCTGCTGACTAGACATGCTTAACAGAGAGCATTGTTGCATTATACATTGAAAGAATAAGAATACTTTACAGTTTGAGAGCATGTTAAGATAACTGTCTTAAATAGGTATTTTGTTAGCTTAAGACACCCTGTGGAATCTACTGTGGCAATACTCATATTGTGATACTTGTACTTAAGTGCACACGTAGAAAATGACAATCATCTTATTATTTAAGAACAACACTATTTGTGAATATTTGAAATTATTATTTCCAAAGTTTCACAAGATCATAACCTAGTTAACTAGTTCATGAAACCTATGTCTGTCAACAAGCGCGATTATCGTTACTAAAGACATGAATCTTTAACTATGATTATCATGCATTAATCTATTTAGTGTTTGGATAATGGAACTGTAAGCAGTTGTATTAAATAATGAATTGGTAGATCGGGTATGATCGCTTTCATTTATACTACTGTGTTCTAAATTTTCATGTTTAAATCCATGAATAAATTTATTTATTTTAAAGTGTCCATTGTCAATTGACAATACAGGAGTATTGTTGAATTAAGACAAATGTGAGCGATTGATAATATTCATCATGTGTGAATATTTAAAGGATGTGTCCGCCAAACTCATATGTTATTCACTGGCTATTAAATTTGGACTACCCCAACCTACAAGTATTCACATTATGGATCGGCGTCAATAGTTAATCTCGCAAGTGGTTGTATTTTTCTCGTCCTCAGACTTGAGATGTAAGTAGGTCTTGCATGTGTGAAATATCATTTCTTGATATAGTTAAACGTTGTCCTGAATAAGTTAGTTATAAAGGCTATTTTCAGAAGTGATGTGAAGCATATGAATGACACATGCAGTCAAAATAGAATTTGTTCCTCTACGTGTTACTAAAATTAGATACTACTTGGCCCCTCGATGAATTGATCAGATGTGTGTATGGCCATACCCAAATGTATTCGATTTACTAGCTTATAGACCCGTTGACACCGGGTAATTTTTTGGAGAGATAGAGAAAATGAGATGATAAGAAAAGTAAAACGTAAACATGTTCGATTAATATATGAAACAAAGAATGAGATAATCCGTCAATAATTGAATAAGCAATTGAGTTTGTTACAATTAAAGTAATAAACATCCACGCGTTGGCGTGTCCAAAATTGATTGTCTTGAATAACAAACGATTGGTGCAAGCACTACTCGATTTAATACCCAATTCCCATGCCGTGGACACCTAAAAGCCCCATGTTCGTGGTTAACTTAAGAACTTTGCAATGATCCCACAAGTAATATTGCTTTAAAGATGCAACGAATGTAAAAATATTCCGTTATTTTTTGAATCAAATAGTATGTCGATGATACAATAAGAAATTTGGTTTGTAACTATTAAAATAACAAATGTGCATGTATCACAAATGACAACCTTTAAACTTCTTTTGCTTTTGACCCTGGAAACGACATCATATATTTATCCATGTGTGAAAACTGGATGTGACATATACAAACCAACCTTTTGGAGTGAGCTTAGCTCTTGTTTATTTATCATAGCAAATGAAACGGGCATGGGATATTGTTTCGTTATGATCTTTAGTGGTAAACGTTTATCAAACAAAGTAAATTTCAACCTTGGTATGATCACCATCTTTACAAAATGTGTTTTTCTTATTATCTTCACCTCAATCGAAGTTCTTACTAATCTAACAACTTGAAGTCTTGTTTCATTACATAATCCGTTGGACTAATCAATTAATTGTTAACATGCACCACACATTATTTTCCATCTTTACTGATCGAACTTTGCATTCATGAATATATTTTACATACAGGAATCAAAAGAAACCATAGGAAATGTCATTTTCACATAAAGTTCAAGATTCCGTAGTAATTAGGATTCATGTTAATCTTACTGTTAAAAGAAATTGCATGAATATATTAAAACATGAGAGCAGTTAGCTACAGTACTGCTACAGTAAACCTTTTTTTTTTTTTTTTAATAAATAATTTCGAAAAAATAATATTTTGAAAAAAAAAAAAAAATTGAAAAAATATTTTCAAAGTAGCTACAGTACTTTTTTTTTTTTTTTTTTTTTGAATTTAAAAAAAATAATAATAAATTAATTTTTTTAAAAAATAATTTTTGTTAGAATTTAAAAAAAAACAATACTTAGCACCACACTCCCGCAGCAATGCGCGGGTTTCCCAGCTTGATATATTAAAAAGGCAGGAACGAACTACAGTAGCATGAACAGTAACACGCTACTGTAGCAAGTTACTGTACCCTTTTTTTTTTGGAAAAATAATTTTGAAAAAATAATGTTTTGAAAAAAAAATATATTAAAAAAAAACTTTAAAATTAATTTTTCTAAAAAAATTAATTTAAAAAAAAAATCTAAAAAAAATACAAAATAATTGTGAACCTACAAAACGTAAAACAAACATCGTACAACAAAAAACAACTATTTGAATAACCCGCTGCAATGCGCGGGCTTCCCTGCTCGTTGCATTGAAAAGTAACACAACATTACAAAATTTGATAAGGTAACATAACTCACCTTAAACGAATCTTTTCAAGTATTTCTTTAGCCATCTTATCACTAAAGTACTAAGTTAATATTATAGAACTGAATATATTATAACTGGATCAAAGGAGCCACCACCACAATCAAGATATGATAGAAGTCCAAAAATACAGTTTTGTAATACCAATCATAAGATATTGCGGATGTGCTCTTTAAAAAAATTAAAAAAAAGAAGTAAAACACACATATTTCTCCTGGTTGTCTTTTGCTTGTTTGACATCTTTCATGCTCATTCTAGTCGCAATTTCTATGGACATGGGACGTTGGAGCAGCAGTTTACATGCGTATGGAATATGCACCTGCACATAAATAGCATTTAGTTATGTATGTTTCCAGGCAAGTTAGGTGGAGGTCAGGTATGAGAAGTAACGGGTGAAACGTGGACCTTCCGGCACAGGGAGATCTAGTAAACTTTAAGGGTAAAGAAAACATTTTTTTCCCAATATATAGAATATTTCCTAATTATGTGAAAAAAATATTACACTAATTCAAAAATAATATGTTTTTACTTAAAAAAAGTGAAATGCTCGTTTGACCAACAGAGACAAAATTAAAGAGAAATGACATGTCACTTGAACAATGTCGGTGTTGTTCTTGCAGATCGTGCACTTGAAAGAATTCTTTTTTAGATTAGCAATAGCAATAGCAATCAAGCCACAACGCTCACAACCATGAACTCTATACACATAAGAAAGAACTGTATGGAGCTGTCATGACTGTGAAATAGCAACATTTAATCCTAACATCCGGGTGAAAGTATAGGTCTCGTAACAACTTAGGTGGAAAAGAAACGTTGAAGAATTCATTTGACCAATTTGACCTTATAAAACACAACCTAATTCGGCCCACTCATAAGTAAATTGGGCAAAGCTGAGGTCCCAATGGTTATCTTTTTTTCCGAGAAAACTAAATTTCTCTAAATGGTATTAACATTACATGTATAACATAAGGCATATAGCATATGCCAAAGCATTGCTAACCCTTGCAACCCGAATCCAAACAGCCAACATAAGCAATTTCAATTGTCGATCCCAATCATTTTTCAATAAGCAATCCAAACAACTCTTATGAATAGTTACTCTAATATGTAATCCCATACAACCACTATTAGCAACTTCAATAAGCCATCTCAAATTATTCTAATAAACAATCCCTGAAAGCAATTTATAAGCGATCCCAAACAACCTGTATAAGTATTCATTCTAATAACTAATCCGAAACAGCCGTTATACGGACTATTGATAAGAAATTCCATACAGCCCCCCGTAAAAGTAGTTACCATCCAAACACCCCTAAACGGTCTATAAAATTTATTAACGGCATGTTACCTTAAAATAAAACGAATTCTACCTTTAAATATCTTTTAAATGAGGTGTTTCATCAAAAAACTCATTAAGCTATAAAACACATTATGAGCACTCTGGATTTAATATATTTGAATTGAGAAAAATTGAATTCCATATACCTGGAGTATTGCAGCTTCAATTTCCCTTTGAGCTTCCACGTCAAAGGGTCTATATGAAGTAGTGCCTTGTTTTGAAAAAAACAACAAATTAGAACATGGTTTATATGTTTAACGCTTTAATACAAAACTTACACAGGATAGATGAAATGACTTTGCTTTTACCTAAAGCCGATCAACTTACCATCTCTTATTCTTGTTGAAGAATCACTCTGGCATTCACATTTAAGGGTCATGAAGTCCACAGTATGAACTGCATTAATATGTAAATAGCTGATAAAGTAATCCCACCTGAAGTAACTGTCTCATCACATATGCATTATTTCAATTTGCTGTTGGAATCCAGTTGGATTTGCTGCTGATTCGTTTGGATCTGATACTTTTTGGCTTGAATCCATCAACATACTAACACTTCATTTTTAGCATAAAAGAAAAATATAAGTGGCAAATTGTTTTCGTTTATATTTTCGCATTTTGTATAAATTATTCGTTTTAAAATAGGATAAAAGGGCACATATTTAAGCGCATACCCATCACCTATCTGGCTGCTGAAAACTACGGCATCTGCTCCAAGCCTCATATTACTGGTTTTGAAGCCGTTTCCGTCTATAAGTCAACAACACAGCCATATATAATGAAGAAGAAATAAAGATACGATCAAATAATAAATTTCAAACAGAAGACCAAGTTCATACACTTTCCAATAGCAAAATTTAACTTTTTATTTAAAAACTTGAAACTCAGACATTGACACATTGCTTATGGACTTATCCACTTCTATTATCTAATTTGAATTAAAGAGAAAACTCACTGACTTCATCCCCCATTTTACAAAATGGGGGATGAAGAAGTTCATACACTTTCCAATAGCCCCCATTTCAACACTCAAACCCACCCATTTCAGCCCCCGATTCAGCCCGTATCAGCAACCAAGACAACAGGACTGCATCATTGAGGCCTCGCAATTCATAATTCCCATTGGAAACTTCATTTTTCAAGTTCCCGTAGATCTAATTGAATGCTATCAACTAAACATAATTGTAATATGGAACTGATAATTTGAAACATTAATATTATAATTAAATCACTTCGTATGGGTTTGGTTACAATCATCATTTAATTGTAATACTGGGTTTACATCATAAACATAAAAAAACAACAATAATATAAACCAAATCGATTCAATACAATTAAAACTTACCGAAATTATTGGGTGGAATTCAAAATCAGACATGGTGCTTTTGAAACTGAAACCGAGCAGCAACATTTACACCTTAACAAACAAAATCAAAGCAGATGAATCATCATTCAAACCGCACATCCTAACAACAACATTCAAACATCACAATTGTGTATTCATCCACGAATTCAAAACACTACCATAACTTCTACTTTCTAGTGTACTTAAAACAACCAAATCATACTTATCAAAGTAAAAAAACACACATCCAAATTGCTATACTATGTGATTCAAATACAATCCCTAAATTGAATTTGAATATAAGCAATACTTACGGATTTTAAGGGTTGGACACCAAAAAACCCAATAGCATAGATCAACTTCTTGGGGATGTTGAATCTCTGAATAGAATATGTGTTTTCTTTTTTGAATCGATGAAATCATTGGATGATTTTTTGAATAGTTGAATAAAAGATACACGGACCAAAATGTAAGTTATTTTTGGATAATTTTTAGAACGCGTTTTCATTAATTGAATACGCTAAACTGCCGATTTGAGTGAAGAAGGGTTTTGAAGAAGCGTATGCAAGAAGATGTGGATGAATAATGAAGAAGCAGTGTTGTACTTTCCTACTTTACCAGCCAATAGTATTTGTTACACGTCAGACAATTAATTGCATTGGGTGCTTTATACACTGGTACAAAACTCTCGTTTATTATATTAGATAGATAGATGTGAAATATTAATAAAGTTTTAAGAAATTGATGTAATGGTATTGCATATTTATAAACATTTAAAAGAGGTTACCACTATTGATGCGTTAACTAATTGTATTGTAAAAGTTTCTACAATGCACGTGCATGAACAATCTTTTATAAAGTAGATGAGTAAACTATAATCGTAGACCTCAAAATGACAAGTACTTTATGTCTAAATGAGTTAGATATGATTAATTGGTTCCCCATATAATCTTATTCACTAAATGTATCAATTTACTTACCTGTAAATGATCTTCTTCTTGCACTACCACAACGAAACACACATATACGAAAGTTTAACTTTCGTGACTACATTTTCTTTTCATTATATTAAGTGGTGTCGCAACTCATTTAACATTCTCTAAATTTAAATTACCGTTTTACTTCAGTGAAAACATACCGTCCACTATTAATTAGTATTTATACGCATTAAATTCATTAAAAGAAAACGCCCATCAAGTGTTAGGCCTTGTGTAGTGGGGCGTGGTTGCCCCTTGGTTTTGCCCCGAAACGCCCATTTGCCCAAAACGACGGGGCGTGGTTGGAAAAAAAAACGAGAGGCGTTGAGAACACCACGCCCGCGCCCTTGCTTCTAATTGGTTGTGGTATTTGATTTAGCTAAAAATGAGGATATAAATCTATTTGATTTAGTGGTATTTGATGAAGAAATGGATCGATAAAAGTTGCAGAAGAAGGGAAAAAAAAAGTTAGAAGAAGTAAATGGAGAAGGAGGAAGCAGTAGATGAAGAAGAAGGAGAAATAAAAGTGGAAGTTGGCTTTTGTTGGTATTTTTTTTTTTTTTTTTTTTTTTTAATTATGTAATAGTTTTATGTTTTATTTTAATGAAAATGTTTCTTTCTTTTTTTCGTTTCTTTTTTTTAAGTTTAATTAATTACTTTTAGAGATTAAAAAAAAAAAAAAAAAAATGCCACATAGCGCAAAACGCTCCTACCACCACTACACCACTTTTTCTACCAAGCCCCAACATGGCCCACACTGTCACATGGGGAAAACGCTTCATCCTCTCTTACACACCACTACATATAGTCTTATAATGTCATCTATTGATATATTTATTTACTCATTTGTTTGTTTTACACTAGTCTATATCTATACTACATATAAAATGAAAATGGTCAAATATTGAAAGTTGAAAATTAAAAATAGAATTAATACTCTTATTAAAAACTCATTACTTAAAAGTACAATAATTTATTCACATTAAACAACAAATTAAAAGCATATCTACCAAATTAAATACAACCAATTAAAACACCCCTTACTAAAAAGTACAATAAAATCTTCACAATGTACAATTTAAACAAGCTACAACATAATCCAAAATATAAAATAATTAAACATACTAATTAATGTTATTTTTAAAACACCCTAAAATGAAAAGTACATGTTATTAAACACATTATACAAATTAATAAAACACACAAAGCTTCATACAAGCTAACAAGTTGATGTATATATAGTTTTGAAAACCGAACCGGACCAACGGGTTCAACCGGGAACCGGTGTCGCCACCTGTAATACCTTGTAAAAAAAATCCCGTGTCATTTATTAATGTTAATCATCAAGTAATTCTAAATTTATGTTGAATAACCTATTTTTACGGGTTAACTTTTTTTTTTTTTTTTTTTTTTTTTTTTTAAGCAACAATCACCGGTCACTCTTTAACGATTATGAGACTTGTCATGAATAGCTCACTTGCGCACCGACATTAAAAATTACATGAACTCCGAAATATATCGAACCAACCAAATCAATAAATATTTATATTACAAAATACAATTAATATTTCATTTTCATTTTCATTTTCTTCTTCCTTTCTTTTTGGGCCGAACCCAATCCCACAGTCCACCTTATATTTTTCTTTTCCTTCTTTGTGCTTGGGCCAAAACAATTACAAGCCCAACATATATATATATATATATATATATATATATATATATATATATATTTTCTTCTCTTGGACCGAACCACAACCATAAGCCCACATCAAACCTTTTGTAAAAACTTAACATATTGTTGTTTCGGTTTGGTATCACTCGACACACAAACATCACCAACCAATGAAAGATGCTAATCACATCCTTAGTTGTACCCATGTCTCCTTCTAATTTCTATTACCCAATGGACAAACCTAGTAACCATTTTGTGGTCAACTGTCATAGTAATCACCAAACTTCTTTTCCTTCTTCCATGCCTCTAAGCAGCCGAGCATTAGGAGGATTGAGAGTGTAAGTCAACTAGTATGGTTTTTATCAAAGATGCTCATCTTGTCAGGCTCTTCTTGGGACAGCCGAACCTTAGTAACATAGAGAGAAAGTCAACTTTTATCAAAGTTACCATACTTACACATAACAGTAGCAAGGACGATGGATTAGATGCTATCTTTCCTACACATTTAGTTATTTAAACAACACCACTCTAAGTCTTTCTCACCCCAACTCCAAATTACACAACACTAAATCACAAACACCACAAAACTTTTTCCTCTTGTTACTGTCGAACCACAAGTAAAGAAAGCAAGGAACATTTGGGTTAATTCAAGTTCTATTGGGTTTTATACTGTGAACGTGTGGGTTTTAGTTCATAAAGGAGACATTGGTTCGTGTTGTTCTACGTTCACTCACTCCATCTCTTCGTACTCTCTTCACCACAATCGTGGTATTGTAAGTCCCACTCCCTTTCGATTTCGTTTTGCACTTGTTCACTTCGTGCAGTCCATGCATGCTAAATATATGTACAAGTTAATGTAAAACCGAACTTTAAAACTCGCCATGTTAACAAGAATATAATGGGAGATATAAAACCAAACCATGCATACGCATATGCACGTTAAATTAATAAAGGAACCAAACTAAGTATTCTAAATGGGTAAAACTCGAATATAGGAGCAAAACCATTTTCGCGTAAACTCGTGCACCTCTTCTGTGGCGAAATGGGTGCATGAGGTTCGACCTTTTTGAGACCCAAACTATTCCCTTATGTTTCGAACAAGGCCAACACAGTAGCACTAGATCGAGAAAAACATTTTGAACAAAAGCCATGTGTCCTTGCTCAGCTACTTTTGTCGAATAAGACTTGTGGCTAAACTAGTCAAAACCCTCTTTTAAAACATATGTCACACGTACACCTTGGCAACTTAAACACACCAAATAGATTTCATAAAAAGTCTTGAACATGATAAAATCACTTAGACGCTTAAGATTTGTCTCCATAACTCTTTATTTAAACGTACGACCCATATAAATATTGCTACCATACGAACCGTTATACTAAGGTGAACATAACTATCGAAACATGCAAAACGTATAACCATAAACGCACTCGAAACAAAGTTAACGACTCATAAAAATTTAGATGTAAAACAAACTGTTTTTGGAACACAAATATTAAACACAAATGAACCATGCACGTTGAAACAAGATTTGGAAAAATAGATAGCATGCATGTTTGTATAAGTGTACATATAATACAAAACAGTTAAAGGTTCCTTAAACACAATTAAACTATGAAATAAAACAAGAAAGAGCTCTTACACTAGTACATTCAGGAGCTCCGGCGTCGACTTTTTTTCAACCATGCCGACGTCATGACGTCGGCAACATACCTTCTCGACGTCATGTCGTCGGCAGCAACTAGTCGACAGAGCCACGTCGGCAACGTCCGTGCCGACGAATGACGCCAACGACAGAGTGGGACCCACATGTTTTTCGGTCAAACGTTTGTTTTTGTTCGACAATTTGTTACCGACGCCGAGTCGTCGGTAACATAATAAATATTTAATGCCTTAATTAGACTAACTAAATAAAGTCAACGAAAGTCAAATATTAACGTAAATGTCGCCGACGACAGTTTGTCGGTATTGTTTGCAATAGTCAACGAAAAGTCAACAAAATTGCAAAATGGTGCCGACGTCATTTGGTCGGTATTGTTTGCAATAGTCAACGAAAAGTCAACAAAATTGCAAAATGGTGCCGACGTCATTTGGTCGGTAAAGTTTGCAATATCAAACATATGCATTATTATACCGACGACATGGCGTCAGTATGGAAGTTATATTGCAGCTGCACTGCTCAGATTTTTGCCGCAAAAATGTGCAGCAAAAATCTACCAATTCCAGTTTCAATCCTGCTGTTATAAACCACACATTCCAATACAAACAACGGCTAAAACGGCTATAAAGTTTATAACGGCTAAAACGGCTATATATAACCACTAAACACTTAATAAACTTTACAAAACGGCCATAAACTTTACAAAACGGCCATAAACATTATAACACCCTCAAAATACATCATAAAGTTTACAAAATGGGTGTTATAATCGCTAAACCTAGCTACTATATGTACAAATGTTGCAATATCCTAAGTGTTCAAAGATAATAAGATTGGGGTCGTCAAAAATATAGTTCCAGAGACAAAACAACACAAAATAATACCTCTACAGCCCATCGTCGTCATCCTGATCATCATCATCACGCCCGCTGCTAGAGCCACTCTCGCCGCCTGAGCCACTCGCGGGAGCGCCTGAGCCGCTCCCTCCCGCGCCGCTCCCACTGCAGCCTCCAGCGTCACCTCGAGAACCAACCTGGGTAAGAAACGCGTCCCAGTCTGGGTTCCTCGAGATATAACGTGTCAACAACTCGAGCTTCTTCTCATTTTTCTTAGCTTTCTTCTTCTCTTTTTTCCTCTTTTTCTCAGCTTCAGCCAGACTCTTTTTAAATTCATCAATCTGCCCCGTAGCTTCAGCAAGCTTCCCGTTAAGCTCGGACGTACCTATAAACGAAATAATCAAAATTTAAAAACGGTCATTTCAATACATATATAAGATGCGTCATTTAATATTATCCAACTGTACATACCTGGTGGAGCTGGAGGCGGCATGTCTACCCGTGGCCTCTTCAAGTAGGGTACCACCCTGCCGACGTCGGGTATATGACCACGCTGCTTTCCCCCGATCACCCGAGCAAATATCTCCTCCTCCGTGAGGCACGGCTCGTCTGCCGGCATATCAGATCTAGGCTGCCTCAGCCGGACCATCTCTTCCTGTGTAGTTGAAAAAAAAATGAGAAAATTAATATATTAGTCGGGTTAATTACTAGATTATGTTTCAATAAATCACTAAGTGCGTGTTTGGAAAAAAATAAATAAATAAATAAATAACGATACTTACAAACCGAGCTCTAGCCTCATCCTGCAACCATGCACCATTCTTGCAGTGGGTGTCAAGATATGTATCGAACATGGACGGATACTGGTGGTCCTGGCTCCTCTCAAACTGTATAAATATATACACATGCATATAGGATGAAACAAATTAAAATGACAAATCAAACACCATATATATTTTACTTAGTATAAATAATTTTAATTAATATATTATTAAAATTAAATAATCTTATAAAAATAAAATGTGTCTTACATATTCGTGTCGAGATGCCGCAAATGACTTCGAACCGTGGCGGCTGAGAATCTTGTTCTTCTTTCGATTCTCTTTGTTCACAGCCGATCTTTTCTGGGCCGCCTCCGACATGTACAAATCGACATACTTGTTCCACTCAGACATCTCCAAGCTCGGAGGAGGATTTCTTCTGATCTCTTCCACTCTAGCAGCCCCACCCTTTCTTGTAAAGTAATCGCGTTTCATATCATATTTATTGTCACGGTATCGTGTAGCGAAATACGATGTGAGCGCCGAGCGAATGGTATCCCAGTCTGGTCTGCTCCTGTGGCGTTCCAAATCGAACATAAGCTGCAATCAAATATAGTTAAAATTAATATAAAGATATAAATAAATAAACAAATTTTAATAAATGTACACATTCAAATAATTAAATATAGAGATATAAATAAATAAACAAATTTAAATAAATATTGATGAACTCAAATAAGTACATTTTATTACCATCATTTATCCTATTAATTTGACTTGTTTTATTATATTATGTATGAGGATTGATACTTAATCGTTTACTTTTGTAATTCTCAGGTAAAAACAAGCATTTGGTGAAACTTGGCGATTTTGGACTAATTATGGAGCAAAACAAGCAAGAAGTTAAGAGTCTACTGAAATGTACAAGATCAAGACAAATCTGCTCCAGATGCGCCGCATCTCACTTATTACATACGGCGCATCACTATCAAGATTTCACAAGATACGATCCAAGATGGCAAAGGACATGCGCCGCATCTATTTATGAAGATACGCCGCATCTTCTGGCGGTGTACGAATATTCCTGAATATATTAATCTTGGACCCCACGCGAAGTTAAGTCAATGCGCCGCATCTACTTATTAGATGCGCCGCATCTTACTCCCAGACAGAAACTATAAATACCCCAAAGACCAGACGAATTAAGAGTTCCGAAGTTCGACAGTTTTAGAAGACCGAAGTACAGAAACCCTAGGACGAATTCAGTCAAGGCAGCAGCACAAGACACACCTTGAACGAAGATACAAGAGCTGTAAGAAGGTCCTGCATGTATTTAATTCATTAAGTAGTTTTGTTTTATTGTGTTAGTAAACTTTAATTCATCAGGATTTGTGGCTTTTGTAATGTGACAGCGGAAAGATTGCACTCCCTTTAATATTGCTTTCCCATTAATTAAAGTTTATATGTTGATGTCTTTGGTGACTTTTATTAGTGCATTGATAACCTCTGTGTCTAGCTGAGCGTTGATCGGGTCGCCATGCCTCTGCCCTCGCCTATTTATTAGATCGCCTATGCATTCTATCGTCTGTAGAAAAGTAGGAAGAAAGATAAATAGGATAGTCATAAGTAATCATTAAGGGTTTACTCGCCGATAAGATTAGAACCAACGAGAAATGACTTAATCTCGGTGCGTTGCATCAAACTATACACTTCATAAAAAACTAGCAATAAAACAAGTGACAAACTACTTATCTATCAGGACAGGTCTTCTTATTGTCTCAAGTATTTATCTGTGTACGTGTGTGCTACTTGCTGATTCGTGCCTATTAGTTTAGTTTATTATTTAACTGCAACCAATCGTGCCAGTCTCTCAGGCTGAAGCCCCCTTGCGTTAGATTAGGTTATATAGCTAACTTAGAATATTAAAATACTGATTAGAATAACTAGATAATACGTTCCACTCTTAGTGATCGACACTCTACTTACCATTATATTCATACTGACCGGGTACACTGCTCGTTAAGTGTGTGTGTTATTGATAAGTCGGCTAAATATAAATTTAAAACTTGAGTAGGCATTAATACTGCTAAACCGCAACGACACATCGCACGCATCAAATATGCACATTTAAATAAATAAACACGATAAAATAACAATATATATAAAAGGAAAATGAAATAACTGACCCCGAGCTGTGGAAGGAAGTCAGCCGTCTTCTCCGGTTCTATATCGTACCAGGAGTCATAGGAGAGCGGCAGCCGCCGAATGAGCTAAACCATGCATGGTTCGGGCCCACATGAGTGTAAGTCCCCTTATCAACAATCTCAAACTCAATCGACTGTGGGCCACCATCTCTCACGGCGTTCTTGAGCTTCACATTCTTATTTTCTTCGCGTGGGCGCTGCCTACCGCCACTCTGATCTCCCCTACCCCTGCCTCCCCTGCCTCCCCCCTGGCCCGACCTCCTCGGCGGGGTCGCCCTAATCCTGCAATTGGAATGAGTGGAAACGTCATAAAGTAACTTATATATATATATATATATTTGAGAAAAGTACCAAAATAGTACAAAATATTTTTTTGGGTCCCCATCATGGTCAAGTTTCAATTAAATTCCCTAAATAGTCATGCGCATCTGCGCAACTCCGCAACCCATCTAATATATTGACACGTGTACATATAGTCTGGGCCCACACCAACTGCTAGAATTACTCAACCGCCGGCTACTCAACCGGCGGCTACTCAACCCAGCAGCTGAAATGACTATTCATCTTTATTGGGAAGGTACAGAAAAATACTTTTTGATTTTATTTAATTTTCTTGTATTTGATTTTTATTCAGAAAATTTGTATTCATAAAATTTAAATGAATAACACACATTACCAGAAACTCATCAAAATAATTCTTTGATTCTTTCAATTTTTCCAATGAAACCATTGGTACGTTATATTTTGGATTTTTTTGTGGGTTTATTATGTTGAATCTGTGTTAATTAAGAGTTATTGTGGGTTTACAAATTTTCGTGGGTTTATTGCAATTAAACCAAACGAATCTCGGTTTA
Source organism: Artemisia tridentata subsp. tridentata (assembly GCA_021014915.2). Taxonomy (NCBI): domain Eukaryota; kingdom Viridiplantae; phylum Streptophyta; class Magnoliopsida; order Asterales; family Asteraceae; genus Artemisia; species Artemisia tridentata. The sequence continues at coordinate 3,870,802 of CP139505.1, read as the reverse complement.
TTATTATCCTAATAAGTTTGTGAATCTGGGTTTCTTTCGATTTGGCCTTAGATTATGCTTATTGTTTAGGTTGCTTATGATAATGAAATCATATAAAGTCATTCTCAGGTAGTAGGCAAAAAAAACTTATAAGCATTAGATTAGCTTATTGTGTATCTGTGTTTATAAGCTTCATTTGATTAATTTTTTTCATTCTGTCTATTGCAACAGTATATGGGGATATTTGATGGTTTGGTAGCTTGATACTTTCATTTGCCTCAGTAGGATAGAGTAGGATTTAGGACTTGAAATTCAAGTACCCTCAGTAGGCTGCATACTCTTAAGTTCTTTAATAAAAATCTCAAGTAACTGTTCTTAATGTAAGCTCATTTCCATTGTTTCTCTTAAGTTCTTTAATAAAAATCTCAAGTAACTGTTCTTAATGTAAGCTCATTTCCATATTTTTAGCTCATTTAGTATTAAAAACTGTTGTTTATTAATCCTATGGACTCACATTAGCTTAAAATGTAGGATTAGTTCATTGTCCTTGGCACCTATTCTTTCAAGTGGATCAGTTGTAAGCCATTTTTATAAGTTTATTGCATTTTACTGTAGACTAGTTTGTATTTTGCTTATTTATGTTCTTAAGTACTCATTTAGTGTTATGGATAATGTTTAATGAGTTATTTGTATTTATTTGTGTATTGGAAGCTTGAGTTGGTCTAATTCTTGATTTCACTATCCAAATAGCATAACTAATGATTGACATGTTCTTGCTGCTCATTGTTGAATTTTTCTGTTCCTTTAGCTTTTAATATAGTTAGGTGAGTTAGTTTAATCATTTGTTTGGCAGTTAGTGGTCTTAATCTAGTTAGTGTTAGCAGTTAGAATAAAGGGGTGTTTGGATGGTTTGAGATTTAGGTAATTTAGCTGTTAGTTGTTGTTGTTCTGTGTATGAACAGGTTTCATTAGGCCTATGTAGTTAGTTCTAGCATAAAAACTAGTCATTCCTTTGATAAAAGTCAAAATCAAGTTTAAGATTCTTGATTTCATTCACTGTTGGAGTATTAGGGTGCATAATTCACCATTTCATTGCATAACTAGTTGTTATAGCTTATTCTAGTTTCTAAATAGCTTAGTATTACTTATTTAATCATTTAGGATCAAACAAATCTCACAAAAGTCAACAATAGACCAAAAATGGGAAAAGTCAAAATTTGCTCCTATGCAGTAAATCCAAAAATTGCAAGAATTATTGAGAATTTTGTGTTGTGTTTCAAGCTGTGAAACTTTCAGGAATTGAAGCCCTCCACCTCATCTTTAGAAATCAACCATCATTACATTTTTGTGATTTTTTATGTGGGCCCCACACCCCTTCAAAGTTGACTGCGGGGCACTACATCCACTGCTGCAACAGCAGCTCTCCACCACTGCTACCACTTTGGTGGGTCCCACAGACCACCTCATGTGGGCCCCACACACCCCCTCTTGGTTCTTTGAGAAGCCCACCAGACCAACTTGCTATTCCAACATTCACTTTGAGCTTTTGAGCTTATTTCATAAGCTCAAATTGCCTTCAAAGTTGCTTGCAAATCTGTGGTTCTGAGTAGGATATTAGACTAGCTTATTGAGAGCTTTACAGCTTATTTCCCAGCTTTTTCTTGAAACCCTTAGCTTATTTAAAGTCATCTCAGTACCTTTTAGTTTTTTCCAATAGCTTTTAGCTTGGTACCTATTCTTTAAAAGTGGTGTTTGGATTTGGGTGTTTAACTTAGCTATTTAGCTTTTTAGTGGTTAAAATCAGTTTAGGCTTTATTCCTAGGGTAATCTTAGACTAATGGAAACATAAAATAAGTAGTCTATTAGTTAAAAAGTCAAAGTTGCTTTAAAAAGCTTTTTAACTGCTTAACTGTGTGGTTTTTGATTAGCATAATCATAGTTTAGGCAGAAAGTCAGTTTTTCAAAGAATTTTCATGATTTTAGTTTTCACAATTAAGTCCTGAACTTTTTACAAGTTAAAATACACCAGCTAAACTTGTGAAATCCACCTTTGAAAAAGTATATACATAAGACTACCTTTTTAGGAGTAGAATCAAAAACATATATATTCATAAGAGCATCCACTGCCATAAGTTCTTGTACCTCTAAAGTATATACATAAGACTACCTTATTTAAGTGTTTTACACTGTCTTGGATCATCTGGCTTTTTCTTATTTGCAACTACTTATTCATTTGGATTATTGAAAACTGCTTATTGGACTTTCATAAAGTCTAGTGTCAAGTGCTTATTGGACTTTCATAAATCAATAACTGCTCCAAATGAGCAAATGGGAAGTACATTTATTTTATCGTTTATGAAGTTACATAACCATAAGCAGTTAAGTGTCGAAACAAAGCAACCACCAATTTTATGCTTCCATGCCTTCCCTGCACTGAAACACCAGAAAATGGCTAGAGTTTTAGAAAGGCAAAAACAAGAAAGCTTAAAACCTAGTTTTTTGAAACAGCATTGGTTATTTTTGTCTTGATTTTTTTTGTTAATTTAGGAATATCATGCGAGGGTCCACGTTAGAAGCAAACTCAGTTACTTTCCGTTAATCAAAGACAGACTAGGTTTGGAACGTTGTGAATTGTTTAGGTCTACATGTTTCGGGCCGTGGCTTGATTTGACTTACGTTGACAATGAGGAGGATCTTATCCATTACATGCTTCAGAAGCAAGTCTTCTCTGATAATGAACATTATGATTTGCCACTCATATACGATGTTAATGAACATTTGCTTCACTTTGGTCGTCGTGAATTTTGCCTCATTACTGGATTTAAGTTTGGGATTGTCAGTTTCCGTAAGTTTAGGGAGGGTGATATCAGTTTTCGTGATCGAGTATTTCCGGAGAAGATAGGCAGGTATGTTAAAAACATAGATCTTCTATCTGTGATTGAGGATGAAGAGCGTTTTACGAAACTATCAGATGAAGACTCGATACGAGTTTGTCTTTTGTTATCTTTGGAAGTTATGTTTATGGGTCGTGAGTTAGGATCTGTTGTTGAAGATGTATTTCTAAGAATGGTAGATAATCTTGAAGCTTGGAATGAGTTTCCCTGGGGAGAACACATCTGGCGGGAGTTATACGATGCCATTTTAAATGTTAACTCGAAGCATAAGAATGCTCACCATAAAGCATTGGAAAAAGACCCAACCTTTGTTCCATCGTATTCATTGTCTGGATTTATCTTGTGTTTCAAGGTTAGCATTTTTAGGCAAACACTTGTCAATGTATTTCATTGTAAAAAATTGTTTGTAATTTGACTTTTTTACATTTACTGTTTGTAGATATGGATTCTGGAGTCTTCATCTCAGACAGATCGTTGGTGGAGTAAGGATCCTGATGTGATCCCGAGAGGCTGTGCCTGGTCGAAGCATTATCCATTTCAAAAATGGGAGGTATACAGTCAACTATTTCCTCAGGTCAGTTAATGCCTTCTCACCTTAATACTTATTTTTATTATATATATTTTTTTGACTAAATTTTATTTGCTTTTAGTAACAATTATTGTATATTTTCCTTAGGCCAAAAATCCAAACTTTGAAATATATCCTAACTATGCTGAGGGCCTATCAAAATGGTTTAGAGAAAGCCAAAATTTTTTTAAGTGGTACACACCGAGAGCTCTTCCACCTGTTCAATGCGGGGGGCTTGTTGGTGATTATTTTAAAAAATTATCATCAGCTCGGGGTAAGGTAAATGACAGAGAGGCACATCCAGTTAGGCAGAGTTGTAATTGTGGGTTTCGGGTTAAGGCTTTGGAGCATTTGTGCGAGAGGTTGTTGATTCTACCTAAAGAGATTGAGAGTTTGAAGGAACGCGTCTACAAAATGGAGTCTATTATACATGTTAGTGTTGACAGAATCCCTTTTCTATATATATGCGCCTAGTTAATTCATGTCTAATTATCATGTTTTTTAAAATACTTTTTTATGCAGTATATTACTCGGAAAACAAAAGGCGCACATCCGGAGCAGAAAGTTACCACATCTGTTCAAAAGGTAAATCCTACGTATATAAGTGTTTTGCGTTTTCTTGTCATTCACTTGATAAAAAAAATGTTGTTTACTAAGACAAGGTGTTTACATTATCGTTACAGGATAATGTGTATTGTGATATGGGTGACGAGTATTGTAGTGACTTAGATGGAGAATTCTTTGAACTTTTTAATTCGCCTATTAGAACATCCAACAAAAACGCTGGAAACGAATGGGATAATCTAGATGGTTTGGATTATCTATCACAGAAAGCTTATGAGGTAATTGATTTGAATAACTTTTACTTATTATTGCATTATAACTTGTTTCATAACTTGTTTTATAACTTTTATCAGAACGGTGTGGTTAACGTTGACAAATTATCTGACGAAGATTTATCTGAGGTAAACACTTAGCTGTTTATCGAATTAAAAAGTTCAAAGAATTCTCCATCTAAGTAAACACTTAACGTTGACAAATTGTTTATCGAATTAAAATTGTATATATCTAACAAACATATTTTTAATGTAATTATAGGATGGTTGTGTGAAAGCTGAAAAGCAAGCGGCTGAGATACATAGGCAGGCAAAACAAAGGGAACAGAGGTCGAAATTTATTTTGGAAGAAGAAAATAAAATGAAGAGTATAGAGGTTAGTAATTCCAGTCATTAGTCGTTTTGTTTGAGTGTAGAGTGACATGAAATTTTATTTAATCCGCTTTAATCCGCTTCATCAACTTGTTATTTTTACAACAAGGTCTTGAATGCACCAAGTCACTTGAAGCTTGCTCTACAGCGATGTGGAACAACCAAGCGGAGGTATGTTAATGTGTTGAGGTCGCAGTTGGAAAGTACACATACAGATTTAAAAGTCCTGAGTATGGATGAGCTAAGAAAACGTACGAATGTCCTTCATCCATTCATGATTGAAAGGTGTGAAGATCTCCAACCGTGGAAAGAGGTATTTCATTTGTAATTTTTTTTTTTTTTTTTTTTTTTTTTTTTTTTTTTTTTTTTTTGTGTTTGTGTTAGTTTGTCCCAATTATCTTTTATAAATAAATTTGTAATGTGTTATGTTTAGGACTCAAGTCGACGATGGAAATGTATCGATAAAATCTTCTGTGGTTTTGAGTTGGATAATTTTATGATTACCTCTAGCCATACTCGTTGCAAGTTTCCTTGGTATAATGACATTACTGTGGATCGTACTTTCTGGGAAGCTTTACTTTGCTGTGATGAGAAACGGATTGGTTGGTTACTTGACGAGGTAAGTAAAAATATCTATTTACAATGTATTTTTCGGTAAAACTATATGTTAAATTGTCGTTGACTATTTGTTTTATTGCCTACAGCACATTGATCTTTGGGTATGGTACATGTGGTATTTCAGAGATTCTTCTGCAGATTGGTCAATGGTTAGTTGTTACTTTCTAACTCTTCTAATTCAACACTCAATGCCACTGTTTTATGCAACCGACGAAATTTACCCAATTGCATGGAAGAATGTGGAACTGGTATTTATCGGTAACCCATCTTTTATCATCTAATGGTTTAATTATGTGGATTATATAAATTTTATTCGTAAACATTGTAGGTCTTCATTCCGATAAATGAACCCAAGCAACATTGGTCGCTTGCGCATTTTCACATAAAATCTGGACTTGTTACATTCTATGATAGTGAAGGCTATCATGAACCTGAAACTCGACCTTGGTATTTGAATATGAGAAGGTGTTTGGAGTGTAAGCTTCCGGCAATTCTAGAGCATACTGATGTGTTTGGAAGCAAAGGAATCAATCCCCTAGAATACAACATTAAGTTCAAGAATGCACATAACATCCCGAAGCAGGGCGGGATATTTGGTGATTGTTGCGTCTTTGTCTGCTTATTTCTTTACAGGTTAGTTTGTTTGCATCTATGTTCTTAATTTGGAGATTTTAATCAGCTTAGGTAGGATTTCATAAAACAATACTGATTTGGATCAATCTAGGTAATTGAACATGTTCATGTAGGTGTTAAAATCTAGTATAGAATCTGTTATTGTAGTTACAGTAGATCAAAACTCACTTCTACCCAATTTGCCCCTATTGCATTAGTTTGTTTGCATCTACCCAATTTGGACCTGTTGGACATATTTCTGCCCTGCATTCTATGTGTGAATTGTCTTGATGGATTTTATGAGTTTCTTATTCTCTATACAGGTTATCTCATGGGATGCCGTTGGCTGTTGAAGATCCAGTCCAGACAGCCCTTGCATATCGAGAACAGATGGCCCATTTCTTTTTCAAACACAAGATATTTGTGTAGGTTTTTAAATTGTGTACTAGATGCAAGCAAATGGTTCGTCCTTGTATTTTGCAAACAATTGTGACCTGTTTCACTGTGACTATTTGACTGTGTTTCATGACACTACTTATGTTAAAGAAAAGGTTGCAACTTTCATTGATACGAACTGCTGTTTTACCATACATATAAAAATCTAAAGTATCCCACCCTACGGGTCACCTAAATTAACAGCTTCGAGGCCATCTGGCCAAATTTGTTGCGAGTAGACTTGTCCTTGTGAGCTTGGCATTCCTTGTTGTGAGTAGGAGTGTGCTTCTGCTTGTTGTGAGTAGAATTGTGCATGTGGTTGTTGTGAGTACACTTGTGGTTGTGCTTCTTGTGATCTTGCTTTAGCAGATACCTTTGCCTAAAAATTGTCCAAGTCAATTTACGAATTTAGGAATGAAACTATAAAAAAAAAGAGGTGTAACTTACTTTTTTCTTTGGCAATGTTTCTCTACAACTTTGTCGGGTGTGTCCAAGATTTCCGCACCTTCCACACTTGACTGGTACCGGTTCCTCTCCTTGAGATCTAACCCTATCTTTGTTCTTCGGTCTACCAGATTGGGGTTTAACCATAACTGGTGGTTTAACAACTTTCAAGTAATTAGGACACTGCCAACCGGAAACTTCTCCAACAGGAAATACTAAACCCATGTACGTAGCTTTAAGCTCTGTTTTCTGAAACCGGTCGCTTGCCAAATGATTAAAATCCGTCATTCCCATAAATCTACAAGCCGCTAAAACATGACCACAAGGCAAGGCAGACATTTGCCACTTGTTACATGTGCATGTACGTTCGTCTAAATCCACCGTATGGATTTTTCGATGATCATTGACTACAACAAAAATGGCTTTTTAGGACCCTTTGTGTGGGACGCTATGATAATGGAGTCCTAAAAAACTGTTTAATAGGACATATGAGCATTTAGGGTCCTTTTTAAATATTTGCTACTTAGGCAATGTCCTAAAAAGTTATATAATAGGATGGTCGATGATTTGGGGTCCTATTATCATATACCTTAATAGGACGCTTAAAATATGGATCCTAATAAATTACTTTATAAGACATTTAGTTGTTGGTGTCCCATTATGTGATAGTGTAATACGACACTTGATCACTAGATGTCCTATTATCATATACCTTAATAGGACGCTTAAAATATGGATCCTAATAAATTACTTTATAAGACATTTAGTTGTTGGTGTCCCATTATGTGATAGTGTAATACGACACTTGATCACTAGATGTCCTATTATGACATAACCTTAATAGGACGCTTAAAATATGGATCCTAATAAATTACTTTATAAGACATTTAGTTGTTGGTGTCCCATTATGTGATAGTGTAATACGACACTTGATCACTAGATGTCCTATTATGACATAACCTTAATAGGACGCTTAAAATATGGATCCTAATAAATTACTTTATAAGACATTTAGTTGTTGGTGTCCCATTATGTGATAGTGTAATACGACACTTGATCACTAGACGTCCTATTATGACATAACCTAATAAGACATAATAGGACACTTGAGTTTTGAGTCATAAGACATCAGTTAGTTAAAACGCTTATTCACAAAAAGTTTTATTATAGCAAAATTTAATAGGACCTTTGACACGTGGGTATTATAACGTTAACCTTTATAGGACGCTTATGTACAATGGTTTTATTATTGTACACCATAATAGGACATTTCATTTTTGAGTCATATAACATCATTTTTTTAAAACGATTATTTGCAAAAGTTTTATTATAACAAAACTTAATAGGACCCTTAAAGGATGCATATTCATTATGGTTTTATTACAATACACCATAATAGGACACTTGATACATAAGTCATAAAACATTAATTATTTAGAACGCTTATTCGCAAATGTATTATTAAAACATAAGTTAATATGACAGTTGATACTTGGGTACCATAGATTGATACTTGGGTACCATAGATTGATACACCTGTGTCTTTTAACATTAACCTTTATAGTACGCTTATTTGTTGTGGTTTTATTATCATACGCCATAATAGAACACTCCTTATTATGTGATAGTGTAATACGACATTGCATCTGGTGCAAGAACGTATGATGTGCAATACATATGACTTACTTAGGTGTGTACTATAAACTCATACACTTAAAAATGCATATCAGGTGACTAATGCTTTTCATAACATGATGCTCAAGTTCAAGATTAAAAATAAAAAATAGATCCGACTCAGGCTAATGACACACACAAGCCCTACTGGTATAAGTAAAATCTCAGAATAATAATATCATTCAGCTTTTAAATCGGCCAAGCTGGTACATTCAAGGATTTGATAAGTGAGAACATAAGCTTTCAACCAACAATTTGAGCAGAAATCTCTTGATAGAAAAAACACTTAAACTTGCTAAAGTAAAAAGAAACATACGAACTACTATCAAACTACACCATACTTTTCAGACTCCTGAGAATACAAGTTCAAAACTGCATACTGAATCAAAACAAGTAAAAGAGAGACGAGCTTATCGCCTCTTCGACACACCAACAGTCTTTCCCCTGTGACCAGTGGTCTTTGTATGCTGTCCACGAACTCGGAGACCCCAATAGTGACGAAGCCCACGGTGACTCCTGTTAATAGACCAATACAAAGAAACCTTAATGCCAACATAAATATATCAAGATGAAATTAAGCAATAAAATAAGCAGTTAAATTAAGCTATAAAAAATAAATAAAAATACAAGTAACAAGATTAGCAACAATCATACAAAGCCTTAAAAGCACTAAACCAGAAATTGAATAATAAAGCCACAGGAAAATTCACAAATTAAATCAAAGTACTTATCAGCTTAAGCATATGCTGACCAGACAATAAACCTTTTTCAAAAGCTCCTAGAGAGCTTAATACTTAACCAAATTCAAATCCAAAAGCTGCTATGGAAAGCTTATCACCTCAGGAATGTTTTACCTCCAAGAAATCACTAGCTTATGTGTCTACTCTCTATTGTGCAAGCTTGTGAAATAGGCTTAACAACTAAGTTAAAAAGTTAAAATTACCTAAATTTAAAGCAAACTAGATGACTAATAATACACTAAAAGGACAACTAAGCCACAATAGGGGAAATAAGAACTGTTAAATGACAAAAGAAGATAAAAAGAGGGATTATTACTATTTACCTAATTGAAATCATGAAGCTTCTTCAACTGGATCTTCTTCATCGGCAATAACTAAGTCATTGTTGTCCACAACGGTTCCATCGAAACCACCTCTAACCAATTCAATATCCATTGTTTCGTCATGTTGAGGACCCATAAATGAGTCACCCTGCAAATGTGAAGTTAGTAGGACCCTTGTCACTTGGGTCTCATAGGTTGATACATCATAATAGGACACTTGAAATTTTAGTCATAAAACATCAATTTTATAGAACACTTAATTGGAAAAGTTACATTTTAATAAAACTTAATAGGACCTTTGACACTTGTATCTTATAACCTTAACCTTTATAAGACGATTATTTATTATGGTTATATTATCATACACCATAATAGGACACTTCATATTTGAGTCATAAAATATCAGTTTTTTAGAATGTTTATTCGCAAGAGTTTTATTTAAACATTACTTAATATGACACTTGATACTTGAGTCATAGTATATATCACCTTATCCACAAAAGTTTTTATTATTTTTTCTTTTCTTTTTTTACTTTGGTTTACATTTATGCGTTATTTTTTTTATTAGTTGCGGTAACGTTATTATTATTTTTTCTTTTCTTTTTTTACTTTGGTTTAAATTTATGCGTTATTTTTTTTATTAGTTGCGGTAACGTTATTATTATTTTTTCTTTTCTTTTTTTTACTTTGGTTTAAATTTATGCGTTATTTTTTTATTAGTTGCGGTAACGTTATTAGAAAATCTGTTTAGTAACATTTTGTTTCTATCTTTTTTTTATATGAATATTTTTTTTATTTAACAATAGTGATAAAATAGCCATTTTTATTTTATTTATTTATTTATTTTTTTTAGCTAGTGTTTGCATAGGTTTCATGATAGGTTGAGCTTCCTACTTTAAATAACCAGTTTTGTTGTAGGAGTTTTTGAAAATCAGTGGCAAATATGGTCGGCCACGTGTAAGCTGGCCCGGTTACCAGAACCGTTGCTGTACGTAATAGAATATTACTTGGTAGAAAGAATGATCAGAATGAAAGAATGAAAACCCCGTTTTTTTTTCCCACGATATATATTTTTATATATTTTTTTTTCTTATGGTCTCGGCAACAAACCAACAAACCACACGGACCCTTGCTACTTCTCGGCAAAAGTTACATTTCTATAACATGTTTGCCGAGACCCTAATGATCTCAGCCTACTCTCTCGGCACTAACAATAACCATAACGACTTCAACAACAATAACAATCAAATGCCGAGACCCTAATGGTCTCGGCCTATTCCTCCTTGGCACCAAATGACACCAAACAGACCTAAGTCTTATTCGGCTATAACCACACCAACGACAACAACAATATCAATAACAACTACAACATCAATACCGAGACCCTAGTGGTCTCGGCTAACTCCCACGAAAAACAACAACATCAACACTAAGAGTCAAATCCAAATCCACCATTCTAATCCTAACCTTCGGCCTCAAATCCATTAACCACGAACCAAACCGATTCCAATCCGAGCAAAATATAAAAACAATAATAACAACGTAATACAACCATGAGCTTGAGCTCACGGTTTGACCCAAACTCGACAACCAAACATACCCTTGATACCAAACTCGTTTATATTTATATTTTTATTAATAAAAATGGTTTTTCCATTCATTTTAGCCTTAAACCCGTACCCAAAATAGCTTTAACGTGACTCGGTGAGTCCGAGTTGACTCACACCGAGTCACCACCGCGAGTGGCTCGGTGTTTCCTACCTTTTTCTCTCCGATCTACAAGATGGTGATGCTTAGAAGTTGTGGTGATAGTTATTTAGGGCGCGTGGTGAAAAAGGAGTGGCGGTGTAGGTTATGGCGCGTGTGGTGGTGATATGTGATGAGGAGGTCACGGGGATGCTTGTGGCGGTGGCGGTGTAACTTGGTGACCGGCGGTGGAGGCGTATGGTGGTCGCCAGAAAGTGTGGCCGGAAAAAGGGAGAGGGAGAGAGAGTAGAGTGCTGCTGTGAGTATGGAAGAAATGGATTAACCCTAAATGGTTTATAAAATTTGTTTATATAGGCTTAGGACTAGGTATGAATACATAATGTCCCTCAGGGACTGAAAGTGTAAATCTTCTCATATTTTTAACGAAACACAAACGAGACTAAATAATTGTATTATAAATCTTTCCCGAGCATCCGAAAGTTATTCCGTTAACTTTAAAATCATTTTTCCATTAAATTTGGTTATAAATACGTATATTTTTTTTCGTCGCCCAAAATAATTAATATTCGCGTTTAAAAATAGGGAAAATTTGTTTATATAGGCTTAGGACTAGGTAAAAATAGGGAAAATAGGAAAAAATAGGGAAAGTTATTTCGTTAACTTCACGTTTTATAGTCAAAGGTGTTCACACAACCGACTTCACAACTCGGTCTTGGCAACAACCGAGTTCTCTCTTTCTTCCCTTCACGACGCGTCTTGGTCGGGTCAAGCTAACAAGGACAATGCGTCTTCGATAGATCATGTTACGAAAGACTTGTTTAAAACAACATGTTTACAAAAAGATGTTTTCCAGAAAAAAACCCATTGAACCAAACACAACCAACTTAATTAACCGTGCAGTAAACAATAAACACATACCTTATGTAGAAACGTAGAGGGGGGGGGGGGTGAATACGTTCCCGTTTAAAATCTTAAAATCTTTCGTATCAAATTCCCGATCAAGTGTGACTAAATATGAATAGTGCTTATGATATTTATAGCAACTATGTTCATCTATATTTAACTTACAGAAGCAATAAGACGGATAAGAATATGAGAAAAGACAAATATCAGAAACATTGGGACGGTCCTTTAAATGCTTGGACGGTCCCATATATATAAGGGACCGCCAAGTGTTTAAGGGACCGGCGGCAGTGGGGTGTTTAAGACAGGCGACGAAATATGTATTTGCATTTTTTTAGTTGTCTCAGTTTTATGTTTAACGAATGAGCCGAGATTATATGGTTTTACTCGAGATGTTAAACGAATAAGCCGAGATGATATGGTTGTACATGAGATGTTAAACGAATGAGCCGAGATGATATGGTTGTACACGAGATGTTAAACGAATGAGCCGAGATGATATGGTTGTACATGAGATGTTAAACGAATGAGCCGAGATGATATGGTTGTACACAAGATGTTAAACCCAAACACCCTTTTGGTGCAGAAATAAGCAATCCCAAACAACCCTGTTTGGATAGCATAAACCAAATGGCCCTTGTGGGCTGCTGTTAACCAAACAATATAAACCAAAAGGAGCGTTGAAAAGTGTTCAGTGCATAAACCAAACGGCCCTGTTTGGACAACAACATTTTATTAAACAAACAAACAACAACAACAACAACAACAACAACAACGACAACATTACATATGAAGATTGTCCATGTCACCTAACAGCTCACGGAGTATTGCAGCCGACTGACATGCGTGGTCAGGGTTGTCGTGATTCGTTGCCGTTTCAATTCTTGCCTCCAGCATCCTTACTCTTGTCTCTAGCGCCTGCTTTTGTGCCTCCAGCATGTTTATCCTAAGATCTTTTTCATTACAGTTTGAGCACCCTGTTGGTGCAGATCCAGAACCGTGAGATGTTGAAGCAGAAGAGGTTTTGAAGATAAGATCTTTTTCATTAAAGTTTGAGCACACTGTATGTAATGTTTTTTTTTTTTTTTTTTTTTTTTTTTTTTTTTTTTTTTTTTTTAATATATTTCCTGCTCCACAATTACACATAAAAGGATTTTATCGCTGCATATCAGGTTTTGAAGATAAGAGGTTTGGTGTTATCAGGGGGATGAAGGAGGTGATGTTGTTGCAGTTGTTAGAGAGAGGGAGAGAATATAATGTGGTGATGGGGGATACGGTTTTTGGATTTTATGTAGATTTTGGATAAGATTTTTTGGATATGTGCGGTATGTGCTGTAACACCCAGTAAATTTCCTAAATTTATTTTACGAGTCGAAATATTTATTTCTGATTTCACTTAAGCTCTCAAACTTTTCTGAAACTCTTTGAACTTGTTTAGGATTGAAATAAAGTGGATATCTTGTTGAAACGTAAGCGTTATTCATTATCGAGCCAGCACAACTTAAAACACGTGAAACGAATCGAATTTGACAAACAAATTAATTTTGAGAAAGTCTAAGGTGTGACACCCGGTAATTTTTTCAAACTATTTTACTAGTCAAATATTTATGTTTGCATCACCTTAACAGTTGAACCTTTTTTGAACTTATTTTAAGCTAGAAATGTGAACCTTGGTCCCTTATAACGTCAGCACAACCTAAAAAACGTGAAACGAATCGAATTTGTCAAATAAATTGATTTCGGTAAAGCTATGCATATTTATACTCGTTTTTATCGGAAAAATTATTTCGGAAACAATGGCGCAAGTTTCATAATTTTTTGAGTCCGTTTGATACCTCGAATGGGCCCCACAGTGAAGAAAGCAAAAGTTTAACCCAAATGACAGTTTCTACCCCCACCCAATATTTACCCTGCGCCCCCTAAACTTCATTTGTCCAGGATCAGCCCCTGAAGGGGTATAAAAGGCCATTTTTTTTATTTTATTACATTTTAACACACACTAACATAATATCATCTCCCATCTCTCTCATCACCTCCGGCCAAAACTTCCGGCAGCCACAGTCACCGCCAGCGACCACCGTGGCCGGAATATTTTCCGGCTAACCCAATCTTTACACCAAACAATAGATCAAGAAGTCCTTGTTCGATCTGGAAAGTGTGAGCTTTACCCGAGCAGTCTAGCACCACCAATGCCACCACCACCACCGCTGTCAGCCGCCACTTCTGCCGAGGCTTTTCCCCCTCCTTCTCTCTTATTCTAGGTAACCCACGCGCTCTATTACTCCTTCTTTTTATTTAATTTGAAACCCTAATTTCGTATATAATTTTTATTTAATAAAACATGATAAAACCATTAGATCTAAACATAAATCGTGTGGATCTAAATTTTTACGCCATAAAAACCTTGACTCAGTCCGAGTCAGGTTGACTCAGTTGAGTCGATTTTTTTTTTTTTTAATTTTATTGATTTGTACGATTCTGATGTAATATGCATATGTGTAGCGTTGGAATCAGAGTTGTTGTAACGAGTTGAGACCGAGTTGGTACAGGTGGTTGAAGCCGAGGGGCCTTGTGCTCGTATGAAGCTTAACCAGAAAAAAAGATGTACTCTTAAACCGAATCCTGGTCCTAGAGTTAATATTTCACTAAACTCATAGCAATCAATGAAAAATGAAGTTGTGTATAGGTTCTTCGCAATACCTATGTTTCCACGTAGACTTAATAAAACTGGCTGGCACCTGATGCTTTTACATTTATGCAATATCAATAGTTGTTATATTACTGCATTGCTATATTTTAAGTATGTCAAAGCTCAAAAGTGAATGCTTAATATTTTGTAATGCAGCTCCAATGTTTGGAAGAAATAGCTGAGACATTTAGGGAGAGAGGCTCAAAGTTTTATAAAGGCTGTCGAAAGTATACGTAAGCATCATTTATCTCATCTTTCTGCGCTAGAAGTATATTTTCTGGGCTTGTGAATGATAGTTACCTAGTTTCTTCTTTGCATTGTATAGAGAAGGTATAGGAGAAGCATATGATAGGGATATCGCCTTTTCAAGTTCCCTTGAAAATTTTGGTTCAGGGCCCGATCCTATTTCTTTGGCATTTGGAGGTAAAATAACTTTATTTTATATTATAAAAAATGTTTAAATTCGGTTAGTGATGTTACCATATGTTTCTTTTTTTGTTCTCAGGCCCTGATATGATCAAATTTGCACATGTTTTGAAAGAATTAGGGACATATAAAGAAAATCTTCGAACTCAGGTCTCAACTTTCTTGTTTATGTGAATACTACTCAAACACAAACCTACAAGTTCATAACGAGATCATCAAATTTAATTCTGAATTTGTCGTTTTCAGATTGAGCATACACTTAGTGATAGGTTACTACGTTTTGGCAATGTTGAGCTGCAAGATATCAAGGTTCGGTAGTTTACTACTTTTTTAAAATTATTTACTACTTGTAAGTTTTATTGTTATTGATGCCACCACCAAAATATGTTATATTTATATTTTTTGTATGATGCAGGAAGCTAGGAAGCCTTTTGAGAAGGCTGATGCTGTTTATAGCCAGGTAGCTATAGATATTTGTATATATGGGTGTTAAATTCCAGTACTGACTTGTCATTATGTATTAATATCTGCAACTTTTTATGCAGATACGTGACAAATATTTATCATTGAGGAAGAGTACTCGGACAGAAATAACATCTGCTACAGAGGAGGTATATGTGTTGTGTTGATATTGGTGAGACAGTAGTAGTGTTGGTGTTGGATTATGGTTTTGTTTGTCTGTATGTTGTATGGTGGATCTGGTTGTGTTGCTGTGATTATGACCAGGAGCCTTTGGCTCGTGTCAAGGCTCGAGCCGTGACTCCATTGAGTCACGGTAAAGCCTTGTGGTTGTGTTGTGGTTTGTCCGAGAGTCTAAAGACTCGGTTTGGTTCAAGCCTTCTGACTTATTACATCATTCTTTTTAATAGAACATTTTTGACAGTTGGTGGTATAGAGATTGGATGAGGATGGTGTGAGGTAAACGTTCAAGTACCAACAAAAAGAGATGAAATGTTGGTGAGACCATATGGCTTATTTGCCACAATTGCTGACTGTGTTTGGTGCAATCATAGCATGGTCTTGTCTCTTTATCTCGGTATGTCTTTGTTAAACTTGTGATACCAATAATTTTAATAACATGGAACTTAATGCTTATACATGGATGTTTATTTGTAGGTGGTCCGTGAGGATTGAGAAAAGATGCATGATGACCCCGGACTAAGCTTCTTGTTGCTTTAATTTATTGTTTAATGTTACAAGACTTTATGTTGGATAGTGTCTACCTTATTTATGTTTAGTGCTTTTGTTATGACAATTGTTTATTTGAAATACAATTTCGTTTTATTCATTTAATAATTAGTTGATCTTTTATTCATATCGTAATAATAGAGTGTGCATGCTGAAAATAGCGTCCTATCATATGACTTGTCAAGACTTTGAAATTGTCCTATTAAACTTATTAACCGTCCTAACAATAAACTTTTAAGGACACTTAACATTGAAAAAGTGTCCTAATATGTTGTTATTAGGACGTTATTTAGGTTGTTAATAGACATTTTATACGACCAAAAAATTGGTTTCATAATCTTCTTTGAGATGTTAGAACCCTTTTCTTGGTCCTAAATTAGCTATAATGTTATATGATAAGCGTCCTAACAATTATCTTTTAAGTACGCTTGTATGTGTATCAAAAGATTAAAATTAGGTAACAACGTTTTACAACATTGTAAAAGTGTCCTAATATGTTGTTATTAGGACGTTATTTGCTTGTTCATATACATATTATGCGACCATAAATTTGGTTTCATAATCGTATTTGGGATATTAGGACCCTTTTCTTGGTGTTAAAGTAACTATAATGGTATATGATAACCGTCCTAAGAATTAACATTAAAGGACGCTTGTATGTGTATCAAAAGATTAAAAGTAGGTTACCACATGTTAGAACATTGAAAAAGTGTCCTAATATGTTTTTATTAGGACGTTATTTGTGTTGTTTATAGACGTAAAATGCGACCATAAAATTGGTATCATAATCTTATTTGAGTTATTAGGACCCTTTTCTTGGTTGCTAAAATAGCTATGATGTTACATCGTAAGCGTCCTAACAATACTTTTAGGACGTTTTTATGTGTTTCAAAAAATTAAAAGTAGGTAATCACATGTTAAAACAATGTAAAAGTGTCCTAATATGGTTTTATTAGGACGCTATTTGTGTTGTTCATAAACATATATTACGACCATAAAATTGGTTTCATAAGGGTTAGGACGCTTTGGACCTATTACAACCGCTCGAGATGAAACGCTTTCATCCTTGGTCCTATTAAATGAAAGGTCCTAAAAAGTACCATTTTATGACGCTTATGGGGGTCCTAAAAAGCCATTTTTCTTGTAGTGATTGACTTCGTACATCCTGTTGACAAAAATGCCGGCCACAATCCAATTAGCGCTCTTTATCATTCGGTCCTGAATTTTTGCAGTTGCCCAATCACTTAGTTCACCTAATTTTGCATCTGAATAAAATAATATTCATTAATAAGTAGTCATAACGTTAAATATGCAAAATATAAAAATTCTTTGAAAAACTGACTTTCTGCCTAAACTATGAAAAAAAAAACAAAACAAAAATCGTACCTTTATATTTCTCCCGACGATTGCAGTACCACTCTTGGACAAGTCGATTATACCACCCCATAAGGTTAGTGATGGGTACTCTTCGGACATTTCTTGTTAACGAATTGATTGACTCTGCGCTGTTAGACGTCATGTAATTGTAACGATTACCAGCGGAGTATGCCCTAGACCACGTTTCAACGCCAGCTTGTATTAGTTTGTTGTAAGCATCCGGCCTTTTGCCACCAAGTTCAGCTAGCGCCAAATTAAATTCATCGGGTGTGTAAGCTTTACACATCTTCCAAAATAAAGCCCTAATCTTTTTTCCCTTCAAATTACAATTCATCATGAGATGCCTACAACAATGCCCATGGAATGCATTTGGGAAAACAGATTGACATGCAGATTGTATAGATACATGTCGATCAGATATGATAGTTAACCTTGGATCTTCCCCTATGCATTCTTTCAATTTGGACAAAAACCATCTCCACGATTCCAAAGTCTCACCCTGAGACACACCGGTCGCAATAGGTATAATTTGATTATTCCCATCCATTCCAACTGCCAGAAGATTTGTTCCAAGGTAAGTGCCTTTAAGATGAGCTGCATCAATTATTAACAATGGTCGCATATGGCACAAAAAGCTTCGAATCTAATTAAAGGTTTTAAACGGTTAGTTATATGATAATAACAGTTACAAAATAAATTTAAATGTTAATTAATATATAAATGCTTACCGCTACACCAAAAGCTATGAAAACCATCTTAAAATGGTCTTCATCATCAGTATCAATATGTGTTACAGTACCTTCATTTTTCATTTCTAAATTATGACAAAAAACAAGTAATTGTGCAAAAGATGCTTTTGGGCAACCTTCAAGAGTATCCAACGCCACATTTTTTGATCTCCATGCTTGTTTGTAACTAATATCGACGTTGAATTCTTGGTTTATGTCATTTTTTATGTCTTTTTCCTTATAGATATGATTGGGGTCTCTGAACTTAGGTACTAGTAAATGACCCAACAAATTTTTCGAAGCATTACGGTGATACATACCTATTGTTGTTTTTGAACAAGTGTGATGGTCGTTTACTGTTCCTAATTCCCATTGACTATTATATTTGCACTTAGATGAAATTATTTTCCATTTGCAACCAGGATGCACACAAATTACATCATACCGTAGCATGTCTGATTTTCTTGGCTTAAATTCATAACCATCTAAAAGAGCTTTACGACCAATTGCCCTCATACATTCTTTTTTATTATCAAATTTATCACCCGTTTTTAAGATACATTGACCATGTTCATTTTGGCTTGTTGGGGTTTTGATAATAGGTTGTGGATCTGGTGGTTTATGAATGTATTTTAGCGTATTCATTTGCCAATCATGCTCATAATGGTCGTTTTCAATAAAATCATTGTGATTTTCACATTTTTCTTTTTTGGGTAATTGTGCATCATAGTGCATAGTGTATTGTGGGTTTAAATAATTTTGAGGCTGAAAATTTTCTTTTTTGGGTAATTGTGAATCATTGTAAACATTGAATTGTGCGTTTAAATCATTAGGAAATAAAGGAACATTAATATCGATGCCGAAAGACTTAGAAGAAGAAGGATTTTCCACAAAGCATTGTTCAATCTTTTTAATAAAAATGGTATGTGGCGTACCTTTCCCTTTGCAAATTTCATTAACGTAAAATTTCACATCATCATCGTCTACTATGTGGACACACTTTGTACCAACTTTGTAAGTAAACATGATGTTGCACGAATCGTTGAGCTTGAACTTTTTCTTCACAATAGCAACTAGTTGATTGTAACTAATATTTTTTTTAAGATTAACACCAAAAGTTACATCTTCATAAACCAAATATACACTAAATTCAATACCCGGTTCACCCATTATGTTTGATTGATATATAAGTTTACAATCTATTTTTTTTTTCATATATATATGAGTAAGGGTGGTTGGTAGAAAATTAATTTTGATAATGAAAAAGTGTTATGATACTCGACCACAAGCCGCTACTCGACCCAGATCTACTCGACCATTATAGCTTACATTAATTGAATATGCATTTAAATTTGCATCTACTACATCCCATATGTTGGTGTAAATTTAAATGTTATCAATTAATATTTGTTGTAAAAAATAATTTTGATAATGAAAAAGTGTTATGATACTCGACCACAAGCCGCTACTCGACCCAGATCCACTCGACCATTATAGCTTACATTAATTGAATATGCATTTAAATTTTGCATCTACTACATCCCATATGTTGGTGGAAATTTAAATGTTATCAATTAATATTTGTTGTAAAAAATAATTTTGATAATGAAAAAGTGTTATGATACTCGACCACAAGCCGCTACTCGACCCAGATCTACTCGACCATTATAGCTTACATTAATTGAATATGCATTTAAATTTTGCATCTACTACATCCCATATGTTGGTGGAAATTTAAATGTTATCAATTAATATTTGTTGTAAAAATTAATTTTGATAATGAAAAAGTGTTATGATACTCGACCACAAGCCGCTACTCGACCCAGATCTACTCGACCATTATAGCTTACATTAATTGAATATGCATTTAAATTTTGCATCTACTACATCCCATATGTTGGTGGAAATTTAAATGTTATCAATTAATATTTGTTGTAAAAAATAATTTTGATAATGAAAAAGTGTTATGATACTCGACCACAAGCCGCTACTCCCCAATCTACTCGACCATTATACTAATATTGAATATGCATTTAAATTTGCATCTACTACATCCATATGTTGGTGAAATTTAAATGTTATCAATTAAATTTGTTGTAAAAATAATTGATAATGAAAAAGTGTTATGTACTCGACCACAAGCCGCTACTCGACCCAGATCTACTCGACATTATAGCTTACATTAATTGAATATGCATTAAATTTGCATCTACTACATCCCATATGTGGTGAAAATTTAAATGTTATCAATTAATATTTGTTGTAAAAATAATTTTGATAATGAAAAAGTGTTTGATACTCGACCACAAGCGCTACTCGACCCAGATCTACTCGACCATTATAGCTTACATAATTGAATATGCATTTAATTTTGCATCTACTACATCCCATTGTTGGTGAAATTTAAATGTTATCAATTATATTTGTTTTAAAATAATTTTGATAATGAAAAAGTGTTATGAACTCGACACAGCCGCTACTCGACCCAATCTACTCGAATTAATTATTATTGATATGCATTTAAATTTTGCATTACTACATCCCATATGTTGGTGAAATTTAAATGTTATCATTAATTTTGTTGTAAAAATATTTTGATAAGAAAATGTTATGATACTCGACCACAAGCCGCTATGACCAATCTACTCGACCATATAGCTAATATTGATATGCATTAATTTGCATCTACTAATCCAATGTTGGTGAATTAAATGTTTCATAATATTTGTAAAATATTTGATAATGAAAAAGTGTTATATACTCGACACAAGCCGCTATCGACCCAGATCACTCGCATATAGCTTAATTAATGAATATGCATTTAATTTGATCTATACATCCCATATGTGGAAATTTAAATGTATCAATTAATATTTGTTGTAAAATAATTGATATGAAAGTGTTATATCGACACAACCGTACTCGACCAGATACTCGACCATTAGCTTACATTATGAATATGCATTTAAATTGCATCTATCATCCCATATGTGGTGGAAATTAAGTATCAATTAAATTTGTTGTAAAAAAATATTGATATGAAAAAGTGTAGATACTCGACCACAAGCGCTACTGACCCGATCTACGACCATTATAGTTACATATGATGCATTAAATTTGCATCTACTACATCCCTATGTGGTGAAATTTAAGTTACAATTAATTTGTTGTAAAAATAATTTGAAAGAAAAAGTGTTAGATACCGACCACAAGCCCTACCGACCCAGATCTACCGACATTATTTACATTAATTGAAATGCATTTAAATTTCCACTACATCCATTGTTGGTGAATTTAAATGTTATCAATTAATATTTGTTTAAAAAATAATTGTAATGAAAAAGTTTATGATACTCGACCACAAGCCGCTACCGACCAGATACGACCATTATGCTTACATTAATTAATATGCATTTAATTTTGCATTCTACATCCCTATGTTGGTGAATTTAATGTTATCAATTAATATTTGTTGTAAAAATAATTTTGATAATGAAAAGTGTTATGATATCGACCACAGCCGCTCTCGACCCAGACTACTCGCCATATAGTACATTAATTGAATATGCATTTAAATTTTGCATCTACTACATCCCATATGTTGGTGAAATTTAAATGTTATCAATTAATATTTGTTGTAAAAAATAATTTTGATAATGAAAAAAGTGTTATGATACTCGACCACAAGCCGCTACTCGACCCAGATCTACTCGACCATTTATAGCTTACATTAATTGAATATGCATTTAAATTTGCATCTACTACATCCCATATGTTGGTGAAATTTAAATGTTATCAATTAATATTTGTTGTAAAAAATAATTTTGATAATGAAAAAGTGTTATGATACTCGACCACAAGCCGCTACTCGACCCAGATCTACTCGACCATTATAGCTTACATTAATTGAATATGCATTTAAATTTTGCATCTACTACATCCCATATGTTGGTGAAAATTTAAATGTTATCAATTAATATTTGTTGTAAAAAATAATTTTGATAATGAAAAAGTGTTATGATACTCGACCACAAGCCGCTACTCGACCCAGATCTACTCGACCATTATAGCTTACATTAATTGAATATGCATTTAAATTTGCATCTACTACATCCCATATGTTGGTGAAATTTAAATGTTATCAATTAATATTTGTTGTAAAAAATAATTTTGATAATGAAAAAGTGTTATGATACTCGACCACAAGCCGCTACTCGACCCAGATCTACTCGACCATTATAGCTTACATTAATTGAATATGCATTTAAATTTTGCATCTACTACATCCCATATGTTGGTGAAAATTTAAATGTTATCAATTAATATTTGTTGTAAAAAATAATTTTGATAATGAAAAAGTGTTATGATACTCGACCACAAGCCGCTACTCGACCCAGATCTACTCTGACCATTATAGCTTACATTAATTGAATATGCATTTAAATTTTGCATCTACTACATCCCATATGTTGGTGGAAATTTAAATGTTATCAATTAATATTTGTTGTAAAAAATAATTTTGATAATGAAAAGTGTTATGATACTCGACCACAAGCCGCTACTCGACCCAGATCTACTCGACCATTATAGCTTACATTAATTGAATATGCATTTAAATTTGCATCTACTACATCCCATATGTTGGTGGAAATTTAAATGTTATCAATTAATATTTGTTGTAAAAAATAATTTTGATAATGAAAAAGTGTTATGATACTCGACCCCAAAGCCGCTACTCGACCCAGATCTACTCGACCATTATAGCTTACATTAATTGAATATGCATTTAAATTTTTCATCTACTACATCCCATATGTTGGTGGAAATTTAAATGTTATCAATTAATATTTGTTGTAAAAAATAATTTTGATAATGAAAAAGTGTTATGATACTCGACCACAAGCCGCTACTCGACCCAGATCTACTCGACCATTATAGCTTACATTAATTGAATATGCATTTAAATTTGCATCTACTACATCCCATATGTTGGTGTAAATTTAAATGTTATCAATTAATATTTGTTGTAAAAAATAATTTTGATAATGAAAAAGTGTTATGATACTCGACCACAAGCCGCTACTCGACCCAGATCTACTCGACCATTATAGCTTACATTAATTGAATATGCATTTAAATTTTGCATCTACTACATCCCATATGTTGGTGAAAATTTAAATGTTATCAATTAATATTTGTTGTAAAAAATAATTTTGATAATGAAAAAGTGTTATGATACTCGACCACAAGCCGCTACTCGACCCAGATCTACTCGACCATTATAGCTTACATTAATTGAATATGCATTTAAATTTGCATCTACTACATCCCATATGTTGGTGTAAATTTAAATGTTATCAATTAATATTTGTTGTAAAAAATAATTTTGATAATGAAAAAGTGTTATGATACTCGACCACAAGCCGCTACTCGACCCAGATCTACTCGACCATTATAGCTTACATTAATTGAATATGCATTTAAATTTTGCATCTACTACATCCCATATGTTGGTGAAAATTTAAATGTTATCAATTAATATTTGTTGTAAAAAATAATTTTGATAATGAAAAAGTGTTATGATACTCGACCACAAGCCGCTACTCGACCCAGATCTACTCGACCATTATAGCTTACATTAATTGAATATGCATTTAAATTTTGCATCTACTACATCCCATATGTTGGTGGAAATTTAAATGTTATCAATTAATATTTGTTGTAAAAAATAATTTTGATAATGAAAAAGTGTTATGATACTCGACCACAAGCCGCTACTCGACCCAGATCTACTCGACCATTATAGCTTACATTAATTGAACATGCATTCAATTTTGCATCTACTACATCCCATATGTTGGTGAAAATTTAAATGTTATCAATTAATATTTGTTGTAAAAAATAATTTTGATAATGAAAAAGTGTTATGATACTCGACCACAAGCCGCTACTCGACCCAGATCTACTCGACCATTATAGCTTACATTAATTGAATATGCATTCAAATTTGCATCTACTACATCCCATATGTTGGTGGAAATTTAAATGTTATCAATTAATATTTGTTGTAAAAAATAATTTTGATAATGAAAAAGTGTTATGATACTCGACCACAAGCCGCTACTCGACCCAGATCTACTCGACCATTAGGCTGCTTGCAGTAAGGCGACCAAGTTCTCCCATTTTTCTCTGCCACGTCAGCTTTCTCTCTCCAGCGACCTACAGGCGATTAGGTGCCCCAGTAAGGGCGACCAAGTTCAATTTTTTATTTTTTTATTTTTTTTTATTTTTTTATTTTTTTATTTTAACAAAAAAACATTTTTAACACAAAATTAAATTTCATTAAAAATTAAAACATTACATAGATAAAAAAAAACATTAAATAAACATAAGCTTCATACATAAACATAAACGTAAATTTCAGTAATTCGGGTTATCCCAAGTTTCTGAGTTGTCGGAGTCGTAACCATCGTCGTACGCAGAGTAGTTTGCAAACTTGCTCTCCTCGTACTCTGCTTCCAATCTGCTAAACTCCCGCTCCTTATCATATTCCCAACCCGAATTGTCTTCAGAACCAGGCGCAACGGATCTTGGTGCAACAGATGAAGTAGATGCACCTTGGTCAAAGTTTCGGCTCTGTTTTGATACATAACGAGCTTCAACGTTTTCCTCATAACTCCAGCGGATCTTGTCGCTGATTTGGCCCTGAATCTGTGAAACGCAACCCCACAACGTCTCACTAATGGCTCCATCTTTGCGAGCTTCATCGTTCAAAAACTGGTCGATCACAGCTTTTCTGTCTTCAGATATGTCTTTGCAGTCTTCGTATTGTTGTCTCAGTTTTTGTTTCTGTGACTTTGCAACTTCAAATTGTTTGATAACCTCGACAAGAGCATGTTGTCGAGCCTCATCTTCTTGTTCGGCTTGTTTTTTGATATAGTTTTGCAGTTCTTCAACGGTATGGGGGAGACGACAAGCCATTTGAATATTGTTAGATTTGTGGATTGAAATGTGTGTGTTGTATGTTTGTGTTGTGTGTTTTATAGTGTTGTATGTTGTATGTTTTTATAGTGTGTAAAAAAGTTAATATTTAAAAGATTTTTTTTTTTTTTTTTTTACTCTGCACAAAAATTAAACGTTAAAATACATTGCTCAAATCGATCGACATGGTGACCAAGTTCTAGCCGATCGACTCTTGTGACCAAGTTCTGCAGCAAGGGGATCGATCCCCTAACTCGATCGAGCTAGGGTCGATCGACCCTTCTGCAAGGAGCCTTATAGCTTACATTAATTGAATATGCATTTAAATTTTGCATCTACTACATCCCATATGTTGGTGGAAATTTAAATGTTATCAATTAATATTTGTTGTAAAAAATAATTTTGATAATGAAAAAGTGTTATGATACTCGACCACAAGCCGCTACTCGACCCAGATCTACTCGACCATTATAGCTTACATTAATTGAATATGCATTTAAATTTGCATCTACTACATCCCATATGTTGGTGGAAATTTAAATGTTATCAATTAATATTTGTTGTAAAAAATAATTTTGATAATGAAAAAGTGTTATGATACTCGACCACAAGCCGCTACTCGACCCAGATCTACTCGACCATTATAGCTTACATTAATTGAATATGCATTTAAATTTTGCATCTACTACATCCCATACGTTGGTGAAAATTTAAATGTTATCAATTAATATTTGTTGTAAAAAATAATTTTGATAATGAAAAAGTGTTATGATACTCGACCACAAGCCGCTACTCGACCCAGATCTACTCGACCATTATAGCTTACATTAATTGAATATGCATTTAAATTTGCATCTACTACATCCCATATGTTGGTGGAAATTTAAATGTTATCAATTAATATTTGTTGTAAAAAATAATTTTGATAATGAAAAAGTGTTATGATACTCGACCACAAGCCGCTACTCGACCCAGATCTACTCGACCATTATAGCTTACATTAATTGAATATGCATTTAAATTTGCATCTACTACATCCCATATGTTGGTGGAAATTTAAATGTTATCAATTAATATTTGTTGTAAAAAATAATTTTGATAATGAAAAAGTGTTATGATACTCGACCACAAGCCGCTACTCGACCTAGATCTACTCGACCATTATAGCTTACATTAATTGAATATGCATTTAAATTTTGCATCTACTACATCCCATATGTTGGTGAAAATTTAAATGTTATCAATTAATATTTGTTGTAAAAAATAATTTTGATAATGAAAAAGTGTTATGATACTCGACCACAAGCCGCTACTCGACCCAGATCTACTCG
The DNA here is from genome assembly GCA_021014915.2 of Artemisia tridentata subsp. tridentata. NCBI lineage: Eukaryota > Viridiplantae > Streptophyta > Magnoliopsida > Asterales > Asteraceae > Artemisia > Artemisia tridentata. The sequence goes on along the minus strand of CP139505.1, from coordinate 3,843,977 downwards.
ACCATTATAGCTTACATTAATTGAATATGCATTTAAATTTTGCATCTACTACATCCCATATGTTGGTGAAAATTTAAATGTTATCAATTAATATTTGTTGTAAAAAATAATTTTGATAATGAAAAAGTGTTATGATACTCGACCACAAGCCGCTACTCGACCCAGATCTACTCGACCATTATAGCTTACATTAATTGAATATGCATTCAAATTTGCATCTACTACATCCCATATGTTGGTGGAAATTTCAGTAGAAATTTACCCTTGTTATGTTCACATGTTTAGTAGATAGAAATTTAAATTCATATTTACCTTTTTTTTTATTTTTTTTTATAGTATTGCAAAAACTTCTTTAGAGTATTCATTCAGGATGTAATCAGAAAATGTAACAAGTTTACATCATTCAACGTTAGAAAAAACAAAATAAATTAAAAAAAGACACTTCTTAAACTTTCATTTCACTTCCACTACAACCAACATCGCTGCTTAAAGAAACTACATCTTTGGAGAAAACTTCAACAACATTTTTAATTGTTATGTTAAGATAATGAGCACATGGTTTTGGAGAAAACATAGATACATTTTTCAGTATCAAAACAACTCCTACGGTAAACTGCTTTTCAAACCTCGGATCATCAACAACTTTGTGATGAATTGTACCCGAGATTAAACCTGAAACGTCTTTCAATGTCACAGTTAGATCACCTAGCACATTTGGAGTACACGACTTGATAATAGCAACAACCTTGTCAAGTTTCCCTTTCTTGATGAATTTTTAATATCGGCAAAACAACCAATAACGATCCCACCATCAGCTTTCACATACTCAACCGCGCTAACCCATGGCCCACTTTTAAAATCAGAATCCACTCCCATATCATCAATAACTTTCCTAACATAATCCTGTGTCGCCATTACACCATCATCCACACCGTCTTGAATACCCACAGGATCATGTATTTTCCTAACAGGGTTTTCATCATAATTATCAACTCTAGGGAATGTAGATGAGACTCTATTTTGTGTGGTGGCGGAAAGTCGGAGATCGGAGTCGTCTATATCAAGAAGTTGTTCCCATTCCCAATCTTCTTGTGAATTCATTTTTTTTTTCGTTTGATGGGAATACCCTTTGTTATTAACTCATATTTATAAGTGATAGGATACTCGACCATCTGGTGCTACTCGACCAAAATCTACTCGACCTTAGTAAATAAATATGCATTTAAATATTCATCTACTACATCCCATAGGATGATGGATTTTTAGAGGTGATCAATTAATATGTGTTAGTTGTGAAATTTAAATTGTCATAAAGAATAAGTGATAGGATACTCGACCATCTGGTGCTACTCGACCCAAATCTACTCGACCACGACATTGGTTTAAAGTTATCTATTGTCCAGCAGGTAAATATTTTGTCCAACATGTAATATCCATTATGATCACTATATTAATCCTTTATTTGTTATTGTCCCAAATACACATAATTGACCCAAATAAACATTTTCAATTTTTACACACGATGTCTCAAAGTTGTGATGATCTCATTCTTGAAGTTTTTCATAATGGTGTATTTGACGTGTATCCATTAAAGTATGCATGTATAGATATGATTGAGGTGAAATTATCTAGGTCTAAAAGGTTGTCATATTCTCAAATGTGTGACTTGTTGTTGGAAAAAAATAAAAGCTGATATTTGGGCATGGTATTACTGTATGCCTAAACGTAGCCTAGGAGAATGTTTGACTATCGTTGAATGTGATATGGATGTAAAAAAAATGTATGAAATGGCTGAGGTGCATGGTATACTTGAGGTGTATGTTTCTCATATACCTCAAGCATACCTAGTTGATTTTTATCATAAAAACTTGTGTACAGATGAGTCTGATGAGGAGCTGAAACAAAAAGTTAGAATTCATGGTGAAAGAAAAAAAAAAAGCACGACTCTATGTCGTTGGAAGAGGTTATAGCTTGGGAAGAAGAAGAATCTAAATCACCAGCTTACTTGAGATCACCTCATGTTAAGCCTTTTAAGGAAGCTAGTCTATTTGTTCCAAGGATGCTTTATGACGACTTTCAAAATGCAGCTGATGATGAAGGGTCTAGTGCTCTCCCTTATGTTTCCATAAACTTGAGTTCCACGGAACAAGCTGATGATGAAGGGTCTAGTGCTCTCCCTTATGTTTCCAAAAACTTGAGTTCCTCGGAACAAATAGACTAGCTTCTTTACGAACTGGTTAGCATATGTATTGTAATTTAGGAATCGTTTTATGCTTTAATTTATGTTGGTTTGTTGCTTTAATTTACGTTGGTTTATGACGACTTTCAAACTGCAGCTGATGATGAAGTGCTCTCCATAATCTATTTTTATTGCTTTACTTTAGGTTGGTTTGTTTCTTTTAAGTAGCATGTATTATCTAAATTTTGGTTACCAAGCTATCAATACAGTTGCAACCAAAATTTACAATACGTATAATACTTGCAACAAAAATTCAACAAAAATACTTGCAACCAAAATTTACAAAAATTTACAATACATACATATTGTTTGCAAACTTAACGACTAGAGTACTACCAAACATATTCAAATAGCGTACTACAGTTAACAATTGTTTGAATGCCAAAGCTAAACCTGAATGCCAAAGTTGGTTTTTGTTTCAATCTTGTACTTCCAGAAAAAATTTGTCAACCTTTCCCTGTAAGCTAAACTTGCCAAAGTTGGATTTTCTACCTTCAAAGATAGATTATGGGTCAACCTATATAAATTGATCATTACCTAAATACCACAGTCACCATATAGATTGCCTTGTCTTGGCACATTCTCGGCATACTTGAAGGTGATGTTGTATGTTTGTTTATCAATGTTTTTCCTGTCCATTACCTCACATTTTTGGAGTAACTTGGGAATTCTAACCTCAAAGGTTGACCGCATCGTAAGCAACCATTTTCTTTTCTCAATGAAAGGAAGCTGGGGGCAAAGACTATCGTAAATGGTTATCACACCACTACGTATGTGTAGTTCTGCCAAGATCCAGTGGTTCTCATTTTGATTTATAGGAAAATACACCTACAATAATGATGACAAAAGATAGCAAGATTAGTCATTTGAAAATTTTACATGAAGCCAATAATCATGCAAAAAGCCAAAGGAATAAGCAAGATGTGGCCAATGAATTGTAACAGGTTCAAGGTTAACTGCCCTGGTGCAGGGGAGTTTTGGTTTAAACAGGACACTAGAAGCTTATTAACTCTTAACATATTCAAATGTTCAAAATGGAGTCATAGTTGTCAGATCAATTTTGCTAAAACCAAGCCTTATTAACTCTTAACATTTTCAAGCACTATACTACAGGCTATATCTTGCATACATCAACACTCAGCAGTCAGCACACATTGTGTGCATCTCAAGAATCCAAATAACAAACTCCTCTTACATATAGCTGTGTGTGGTGATCTAATCAAATGCAAACCCTACAACAGTTGCCCAAAACAAGAAAAGGACAGCCTTAAAATTTTATACAGGTCAGTACTGTGTAGCAAATATGGTATGCAAGTAGCATTCCCTGCTTTGAACCAACCTCCCTTGACCTGACTCCTATGTGCTATGATACAATGATACGCAAAAAGATGCAGCCAGTATGACAATGAATCACAAAATCTTCAAAAATGCCCAAATAGCTAAACATGATTCCGCATAATATATGCAGTTCCTAGCGGTATGATATCATAACCATAAAACAACCCATTACGCAGTTCCTAGAGGTATGATATCATTTCAAGAACCCAAAACCCAATGAGGCTATTATCTATATGCAGTTGACCAAGTACATCATATTTTCGTCCTTCGAGCACTAAAAGAAATCAAGTGATCATAACTATGTGATGCTCTAATCCCATATGCATACCCCACCACCAGTTCCCAAAAACAGGAAAACGACACTCTTGAACTCTGAAACAGGCTTATACTAATTCTATATTCCATCACAACTACAGATTACTTCTAACAATTTAGAAAGAAAAAAAAACACACCTTTTCCACAGATTCAGCAAACCAGGGGGTACCATAAGTGATACCGTTAGCATAATAACAAGGCATCCTCTTGTTAAGAATCATCGTGCTAAAAAAGGGGCCAGCAATCACCCAGTCAGCATTAGCAGGTCTAACGTGCCATAGATATAACACCCATAGATCGATGTGCTGCGATTTAAAAAAAAATTACAAATACGCTGAAAGCATTTAAGATTGTAGAAAAAATTTAACATGTTCGCATTTACATACCGTACAAGAGAGCCAACCATCTTTCCCTTCAAGGATGCCCAATAACCTTTCCCAAAAGACGGGCATTACACATGCATCTTCTGCCCATGGGAAATAAAAACCCGTAACATCATTCTCATCATCCATCTTACCTTCCTTCTTATCTTTCTTGTTTGCTCGCAAATAAGCCAGAATATCTTTAGGTACCAAGACTCTATCTTTTGAGGCACCTTTAACACGATTTAGATCCTGAAAAATTATGATAAAAAAATGTAAAGTGCAAAGAATTTAACTAACTAAAAGTTTTAAATAAATAATAAGTAAAATAAAGCCAAACACATTAAGCTAAAACAATCCATGCAACAATAACAACAATTCCCAAGATCACAATTAATCAATCAATCTCAGCCCCATAATGAACAGCATGCAGCAGCAGAGATGAACAGCCAAAAGGATGGCTTAATTGAAAGCTTCTAAATAAGCAAGTGTATCAAATCTTTAAGCAAACTTTTAAAACTATCCTAGAAGCTACCTAAACCTACAAAGAACAAACCCTAACACTAACTAGTGAACAATCTATGAGCAATAATTCAATTGCTTCAAAACAACTCCAACAGTACATACCTATCATTCAGAGTCTTCCAAAGACTGACAAACTGGAAGAACATAAACACTTAAATCCAAACACTCTATATCCTATTTTCTATTCTGCGCACTAAGTTACTACTAAATTTTCATAGATTTGACTATAATCCTAACTACCTTTCTACATTTGTTGTTCAACAATTTGCTTCACAAAAACTAACCTTTTAGTCTATATGGCATTTGGATATTCTAATAATAATAATAATAATAAACTTACATCAACACGGTTAAAAGGGGGAGCCATTGGTGTGAGTAACCGGAGAAGAATCGTTGCAACCCAACAGTGGGGTATTTTGTGTTCAAAATGGGTTTCTTTGAAAATGGCAACTAACTAATTCTAATGTTAGGGATGGGGATAATACTAAAACACAAACAGGTTCTACTCTGATTTCGTTTGCGGATATGTTTAAAGATAAATCTCCTAAGAAGACCGTTAAGATTTCGGAGATGAGAAATGCGAATTGTGTGGTCGGTGCTAATGTTACCATCCTTATGGAAGCTGTCAATGAGGTAAGTTCCAGGTTCGCGAATACTCTTTATGGTTATTTCATTGGTAAAAGACTTGCTTTCCCGATAGTTGAGAATTATGTTCGGAATACTTGGGCAAAGTTTGGTTTGCAAAGGGTTATGCTTAATAATGGTTTTTTTCTTTTCCAATTTGAAACCAAAGAGGGTATGGAACGGGTTTTGGAAGAAGGTCCATGGCTGATACGATTGGTTCCTATCTTTTTGAATATTTGGACTCCGAATACTAAACTTACAAAAGATGATATAATTTTAGCTCCTGTTTGGGTCAAACTCCATAATATTCCGGTTGTTGCGTATTCTGAGGTTGGTCTTAGTTTGATTACAACGCAAATTGGTCGTCCTATCATGCTTGATTCCTACACGAGTACGATGTGCCTTAAGTCGTGGGGTCGTAATTCCTATGCTAGGGCCCTTGTGGAAGTGTCGTCAAAGGAAGCCTTACTTGACTCTCTTGTGGTTGCTATCCCCTACCCTAATGGGTCCGGTCATTCATTGGAAACAATTGATATTGAATATGAGTGGAAGCCGCCAAGATGTGAGACCTGTAAAGTTTTTTATCACAATGATGATGGATGTCCTAAGCGAGTGAAACAGGTTGTGAAAGATAATGTGTTGGCTGATGAAGAGGGTTTCGTTGAACCTTCTAAGAAGAAAGGAAAAGGTAAGCTTCATGGTACTAATCGTCAGGTTGATGGAATTCGTTTTCAAAAGCCTAAAGTCTCGTATTACTATAGGCCGGTTACTAAGCCAAAGAATGGAGGAGCGTCAACGTCTAACCAATCAAATACAGGTTCTCCAACAGTTAATGTAGGTTCTACTTCTTGTAACGAACATACTAGTGATCCTACTAGTAGTACGGCTCCTTCCCGGGATGACCAAGGTAAGAATAATAATTGGGTGGAGGATATCAACTTTGTTGATTTGAAGAACAGCTTTGATGTGCTTAAGGCACAAGATTCGGTTTTGGAACCTGTGATTGGCACTACGGGTACTCCTGATGTTACTTCTAGTTCTTCAAAAACTACTTCTCCGTTGCCTATGAAGACCACTCCTATTGTTGATAAAATTGGGAAGCTTGAACAGCTTATTATTGATGGGAAAGGCACCCTTGTGGATGATAATGGTAAACCCGTTCCGGTAGCTGTTGGTATAAGGAAGGGCAACCCATTCTCTAAGGTGGGTGAAGTGGTTGATTCTGATAGTGATGATGAGGTGTTTGAGTCAAATGATCCTATGGATAGTTACTTTTCATCAGCAGGAGGACATAACGAGCTTGAAGGCTATCTTTCTGAAGATTATGCGGCCCAGGTCTTTGATTTACCTGGGCAATTTGAGGAATATAATAAGCAGTTTGATTTCAAGCTTCAAGGCCGTTCGAGGAAGTAATCTCTTTTTAGGATTTGTTTATTTGTTTTGCATGTCGTTTTTGTTTCAATGGTTGTTCTAGTTGTTGGTAGCTAGTTGTTCATTTATGGCTTGTCATAAATGATTTAGTGGTTGAGTCAAGCGATTGCTTGCGGTTAATGTGGTACATCTGCCACATTCCTTTGTACTTAAACGTTTTTTGGAGTAATATATTTTGCCGGGTGTAATGCCCTTTACCCAAAAAAAAAACTAATTCCAATTAAGCCAAACACATTAAGCTAAAACAATCCATGCAACAATAACAACAATTCCCAAGATCACAATTAATCAATCAATCTCAGCCCCATATTGAACAGCATGCAGCAGCAGAGATGAACAGCCAAAAGGATGGCTTAATTGAAAGCTTCTAAATAAGCAAGTGTACCAAATCTTTAAGCAAACTTTTAAAACTATCCTAGGAAGCTACCTAAACCTACAAAGAACAAACCCTAACACTAACTAGTGAACAATCTATGAGCAATAATTCAATTGCTTCAAAACAACTCCAACAGTACATACCTATCATTCAGAGTCTTCCAAAGACTGACAAACTGGAAGAACATAAACACTTAAATCCAAACACTCTATATCCTATTTTCTATTCTGCGCACAAAGTTACTACTAAATTTTCATAGATTTGACTATAATCCTAACTACCTTTCTACATTTGTTGTTCAACAATTTGCTTCACAAAAACTAACCTTTTAGTCTATATGGCATTTGGATATTCTAATAATAATAATAATAATAAACTTACATCAACACGGTTAAAAGGGGGAGCCATTGGTGTGAGTAACCGGAGAAGAATCGGAGAAGATGATCGGAGAAGATGATGTGATCGGAAGAAAGAATGGTGATCGGTGAAGATGAAGTGACCAGAGAAGAATCGGAGAAGATGAAGTAACAGGAGAAATTACTCGGAGAAGATGAAGGACCGGCGGTGTTTTTTTTCTGCCAAAAGTTGTAACGTTTTTTTATTAAGTGAAAGTGATAGTAAAAGGTACAAATAATAGTAAAGGGTACAAAGTACAAGTCTAATCATCTGTACCTTGCATCATTTCCAATGTACTTTTCAAACAACTTTTGCACGTGGATCAATAGCCGCCGGTTGAGTAGCACAAAGGTTGAGTATTTTTTACAAAGGTTGAGTATTTTTGTTAGTTATGGTAGTTGGTGTAGGCCCAGAATATATACACGTGTCAATATATTAGATAGGTTGCGGAGTTGCGCAGATGCGCATGACCATTTAGGGAATTTACTTGAAAAGTGACCATGATGGGGACCCAAAAAAATATTTTGTACTATTTTGGTACTTAGCTCTATATATATATATATATCTATATATATATATATCTATATATATACATATATATATATATATATATATATTATATATATATATATAATATATATATATACATATATGTATATACATATATGTATATACATATATGTATATACATATATATATATAATATATATATGTATATATATATATATATATATATGTATATATATATATATATATATATATATATATAATATATATATATATATATATATATATATATATATATAATCACACAAAAATATAGATATATGTATATATATATACATAATATGTGTATATATATACATATATATATGTAATCTAGAAATTCTTACCACCAGCACGGTGCCCGCCCTCAATCTGACGGGTAGGGGAAGGTGGTGGATCACCGGCACCGTCACCACCATGACTGCGCGCAACCGCTGCTGCTGCCATCTGTAAAAGTACAAGTTGAGTAACATATAGAAATTCGGGAACAAATTAACATAAGCATGCACACATTCAAATACATACACATTCAAAAGAAATATACACTTTTAAACAATCCATAACAATTTCATTAAAATAAGTGTCGTTTTACAAGTTACATTTTAAGATCAATCTGCACAATCACAATCACTATCATAAACAACATTAGTCGCAACTTCAACTTCATCATCAGAATTGTTTGCGACTTCATTATCAGAATCTACTAAATCATAAGGATCGTCATCTTCATCATCAATAAAATCATCGTCGTCATCAACAGGAATGATTGGTGGTGGTGCCTCAACTAACGTTGATTCACCATCGATATTTAAGGTTTCAAGTTCCAAATCATTCAAATTAGCAGACAGTTGGAGATCGGATGAGTTGTTGCCATGTATCACATCATCATCGTCTTCTACCACGATGACATCCCAGATTGTGTTGTGATTTACTTCTTGGACGACCTTCCAATGGAGTGGTCGTCTGGCAGGATCTTCAAGGTAGAAGACTTGTTTTGCTTGTGTTGCGAGAATGTAAGGTTGATCTTCGAACGCATAGCTACATGCCAAAATTTGTGTCATGTTGTTTCTAGTGGTAAAACGTTGGACTCTACGGTTTTTGTTGCTTAAGTCGAACCACTTAACTCGAAACAACACAACTTTGAACTGGGAATATGCGAACTCCAGAATTTCTTCTAGCTGAACATAATACATTTCTCCCTCCTTCTCACCAGGTGAACAAATTCCGCTGTTCTGAGTTGTACGTTTTATATCACGATTGTGTACGACAAACCTCACACCGTTGACTACGCAAGAGTTGACTGAGATTGGGGTCGGTGATGGTCCACAAGCCAAAGCAAATAAGTCGGGAGTACAGCTTGGGTCATCGGCTATGTAAAGTTTACGGATCTATGAAAAAAGATAAGAATAGATGGAGATGAGTAATAGTCGTTATTTATACATGGAAATACATACAATAAGTTTACCTTCGTCTCAAACCAGCTCGGAAATGCTTGTTGCATGTCGATATCAGGAAATTCCCTGAAAATGTTCATGATATTAGAATAAATCGAAAAGATAACTTGGGAAACAGAAATTTCAAAATATAAACGCATACCTCTCGAACTCGTCCATGTACTTGTCGATCTCAGGACTGTTGTGAAGTACATACCATATCACTCTCTTCATTTCTTGGAGACCTAACTTAATCAATGTCTCTTTACCAGAATTGGTACATAGTGATCGGAACACCTGGAAATCACTTGTTGGGCGAGGACGGTCCTGAGATGCAGCGGGATGATTAAATTTTGTCCCAACACCACGAAAATAACGAGAACAGAAAGTTAATGCTTCATCTGCAACATAACCCTCCGCTATTGAACCCTCCGGCTTAGCTTTATTTCGGACATAGTTTTTAAGCTTCTTCATGTATCTTTCAAATGGATACATCCACCGGAATGAAACAGGCCCGCCTTCAATAGCCTCTTCAGGTAAATGCATAACCAAGTGAATCATAATGTCAAAAAAAGCAGGAGGATATATTTGCTCGAGACTGCACAAAATATTGATCAACTGGTCTTTAGCTTTCACCATGTCTTTCACCATCAAAGTTCGGGCGCAAATTTGCTTAAAGAAGAAACAAAGCTCGATCAATGGTGTATAAGTCTGTGCGTCCAAGTATTGCTGAAGTCCATAAGGAAGTAACCGTTGCATCATTATATGACAGTCATGAGACTTCATGCCCGTTATACTATTATCATCTTTGGTCACTTTTGACTTGAACTTGGATCCGAACCCATCTGGTAGTTTAACTGTTTTGATGTATTGACAGAAGAGTTTTCTTTTATCGAGTGTGAAGGAGTACTTTGCATGAGGCTTCGAGCACTTCCCGTTTTGTTTGTTTTCGAGCCACAACTCCTGTCGAATGCCCAAAGCTTGCAAATCTTGTCTTGCCTTCGCGGTGTCTTTAGATTTGTCATTCATTAACAAGGTGTTCAAGATACTCTCCAACACATTTTTTTCGATATGCATGACATCTAAATTGTGTGGTAGAGAAAGAAAAGACCAATATTCAAGATCGTAGAAGATAGACCGTTTAGTCCAGTTCAGCTCGACTGTATGATTACGTTTTATCTTCCCACCCCCATAATCCGGATGTTTCCCCGGCACACGTGTGGGCAATGTCGCAAGTTGAGTCAAGATATCAGCCCTAGTATCTTTTCTAGGAGGATCTCTATAATCGGGTTCACCATTGAATGTCGTACAGTCCCTCCTCCATTTATGGTTTTTTTTTAAGAATCTTCTATGACCAACATAAGCTGTTTTTTTTATCACACGCGTAGCCGGAGTGTCTACTTTGCATGTAGGGCAAGCGTAGTAACCTTGCCCTTGCCAACCAGACAAACTACTTCGAGCAGGAAAATCATTGATGGTCCATAAAAGCATCGCTCTCATGTGGAATTGAGTGCCTGTAGCAGCGTCCATAGTCAGGATACCTGGTTTTTTCCATAATTCCACAAGGTCATCAATCAAGGGCTTCAAGTAAACATCGATGTCCTTCGCCGGTGATTTAGGGCCAGGAATCAACAACGTCAGCATCAAAGAAGTCTCTTTCATGCATAACCACGGAGGCAAGTTGTATGTTGTTAATATAACCGGCCACATGCTGTAAGTCTGACTAAGGTTTCCGAACGGATTGAAACCATCAGCAGCCAACCCTAATCGAACGTTTCTTGGTTCTATAGCAAAATCCGAATATTTATTGTCAAATTTCTGCCATGCTTTACCATCAACCGGGTGTTGTATCTTACCGTCCGAAGACTTTCCAGTAGCATGCCAAGTCATATGTTTTGCAGTGTGAATAGACTTGTACAAACGTTGTAGTCTAGGAATGATAGGAAAGTAATGCAACACCTTGTTAGGAACTTTCTTCCCCGTTGTTTTATTGTCTTTCCATCTACTCGTTTTGCAAACCGGACAATACTCCAAATCTTCCCCATCATCCCCCGATATAGAAAGCAATCATTTTCACAAGCATGTATCGACTCGTACCCTAACCCGACCTTTTTAAATGTCTTCTTTATATGATAGTATGACGGTGGGAGATTGTAACCTAACCTGGGCGGAAATACCTCCTGGAGAAATTTTTGCGTTTTGTTAAACGAAGTATCACTCCATTTACCGCTGACCTTGAGATGTGTAAACTTTGCCATAAAATCCAATGTTGTCATAAAGTCACAACCCGGGTACAGAGGCTGGTTGGAACTTGCAAGTAACTCTTCATACTCGTTACGCAGAGGAGGTGTCGCTGCTTGAGTAGGCTCGTTACTTGTCTCGCCAATATTTCCATGAGTCGGCTCATTATTCGAAGGAATATCAAGAATATCATTTTGATCATTATTCGGAGGAATATCAAGAATATCATTAAGGCACGCACCCATGTCACTTATCTCACGTTGTGTTGTGTTATCAAGAATATCATATTGATCATTATTCGGAGGATCCGGTTCACCGTGATCCTTCCATTGTGTATAAGTTGGGTCCCACCCATTTTGGCCTATGTGGTGTTTAAGACCTTGGAGAGATACCCATGGAACATTACGACAACGACGACATGGACATTTTATGTTTCCGGAACTATTCAATAACGGTTTGCAATGATCGAGGAAGGCGGCAAGACCATCAAGAAATTCTTTTGAACCACGATGCTCTATACGGGTCCAACTCTTATCAATTATCATAACTGCATTTTTATGATGCAATCGGTTATTATATGCACTTAATTAATGATTACGAGTTGTTTTGTTCACCTAGCGCAACTATGGAAGGCAATCCTAACCCACTCTTTGAATGATTCGTCCCATATATGAATGCGTATAACTGATTTACTATTTGAGAAAATTTCGGCAGCATTTCCCCTCAACTCCCCAAATATGTGCATTAAGGACATATTCGTAGGAGTAAAGGAGAAACACTGTCAAAATAATCTCAAATAGTAAATCAGTTATACGCATCCATATCCTAAATGAGACAAAACATTCAAAAAGCAGTCCCAAACAAGGGACTTTCTGAAATTAATTTCTAATAAATTAATTCCGAACGGGTTTTCTATAGGATGATTAACTTCGGACGGGGACTTTCCGAAATTAATCACTAAAATCCTATAACATTCACAAAAGTCTAACAATATGATAAAGTTATGATAAAGTTAAACAATTAATAGAATATAAATATATGTTACACTTTTGCAATTGATTCACCACAAAACGTTATGATAAAGTCCAAATCACAGTCCATATGATAAAGTCCAAATGTTACACTAATCGAGTATTAATCCCAAAAAAGAGCATTCAATTCTTTAACGAAAAATCAGACTCTATTGCAATAGATTTATAAATGATTTTCACGTTTACATGAAATTCAAATAGGACATTCTAAATAGAATGTATATTTATGTTTCTATTACCTAATCAACATATTTAGCAAGAATACTCTAAAATGCTCGAAAAGTTCATGCCCATCCATTTGTTTTGTATCATAACTAAGTGTCACTTAACGCCCTATTTGTGCAGAAAATAAGCGGAACATTTCACGCAACATTTCACAAACATTTAGCAGCTAACGCGCCCTACTTCTATCCTACACCAACTGATTTTTAAACGCAACATTTCACAAACATTTCACGCAACATTTCACAAACATTTAGCAGCTAACGCGCCCTACTTCTATCCTACACCAACTCATTTTTAAACACAACATTTCACAAACATTTCACGCAACATTTCACAAACATATATAACAACATACTGCCTCGGGCTGCAGTCTCGGGCTCTTGGCTGTGGTCTCGGGCTGCAGTCTCGGGCTCTTGGCTGTGGTCTCGGGCAGCAGTCTCGGGCTCTTGGCTGTGGTCTCGGGCTGCAGTCTCGGGCTGCGGTCTCGGGCTCGGGCTCGGGCTATATTAAAAGAGAGCATATTAATATATAAAGTTATAAAAAAAACTGTTGTCGGTGACATGTCGTCGGGATACAAAAAGTTTAAAAAAAATAAAAAAGGGACAACATTACCTCTAAGATTAAACAAAATTAACAAAAAACAAAACTAATAAAAATCAAAATTACCTGCTGTGATGTCTCGGCTGTTTTGTAGAAGAAGAAGAAGTGGGGAAGAAGAAGAATTAAACAAAGGAGGGGTGGAGGAGTGAATTAAACATGAGAGGAGGAGGAGGAGGTGCACAGTGGTGCTCGTGTAGTTGTGGTGGAGCTGCGGTGGTGTAGGAGGTGGAGCTGTGGTGTCGTAGGTGGTGGGGTGTAGTGATGGTGGAGCTGTGGTAGTGGTGGAGTAGTGGTAGTGGTGGAGTAGTGGTAGTGGTGCTCGTTAATCGCCGGCGAGATGAAGGAGGAAGAAGAATAAAAATTATACGTTTTTTTTTTCTAAGTGTTGACCAGATCTACTTTTGATATAACTTTTAATGTTACCGACGTCATGTCGTCGGTAAAGTAAAAGAATTTTGTCGTTTATGGTTTGGCGGGACGTATAAAATTTTGGTGAAAATTTTGGCGGTTATATTACCGACGACAAGTCGACGGTAATATTATAAATACTTTTATAAAATTATAAGAAATAGTTTTATAAAATAAAAAAATAAGTAGTTAAATTTTTTATTTATTATAAATACTTTTATAAAATTAAAAAATAAAATAAAAATAGTTTTATAAAATTAAAAAATAAGTAGTTAAATTTTTTATTTATTATAAATAAGGTTGTACACGAGATGTTAAACGAATGATCCGAGATGTTATGGTTATACACGAGATGATTAACGAACGAGCCGAGATGTTATGGTTATACACTAGATGTTTAACGAACGAGCCGAGATGTTATGGTTATACACGAGATGATTAACGAACGAGCCGAGATGTTATGGTTATACACTAGATGTTTAACGAACGAGCCGAGATGTTATGGTTATACACGAGATGATTAACGAACGAGCCGAGATGTTATGGTTATACACGAGATGTTTAATAAACGAGCCGAGATGTTATGGTTTTACACGAGATGTTTAACGAACGAGCCGAGATGTTATGGTTATACACGAGATGTTTAACGAACGAGCCGAGATGTTATGGTTATACACGAGATGATTAACAAATGAGCCAAGATGTTATGGTTATACACTAGATGTTTAACGAACGAGCCGAGATGTTATGGTTATACTCGAGATGATTAACGAACGAGCCGAGATGTTATGGTTATACACGAGATGTTTAACGAACGAGCTGAGATGTTATGGTTATACACGAGATGATTAACGAACGAGCCGAGATGTTATGGTTATACACTAGATGTTTAACGAACGAGCCAAGATGTTATGGTTATACACGAGATGATTAACGAACGAGCCGAGATGTTATGGTTATACAATAGATGTTTAACGAACGAGCCGAGATGTTATGGTTGTACACGAGATGTTAAACGAATGATCCGAGATGTTATGGTTTTACACGAGATGTTTAACGAATGAGCCGAGATGTTATGGTTGTACACGAGATGTTAAACGAATGATTCGAGATGTTATGGTTATACACGAGATGTTTAATGAACGAACCGAGATGTTATGGTTGTACACGAGATGTTTAATGAACGAGCCGAGATGTTATGGTTATACACGAGATGATTAACGAACGAGCCGAGATGTTATGGTTATACACTAGATGTTTAACGAACGAGCCGAGATGTTATGGTTGTACACGAGATGTTTAACGAACGAGCCGAGATGTTATGGTTATACACGAGATGATTAACGAACGAGCCGAGATGTTATGGTTCTACACGAGATGATTAACGAACGAGCCGAGATGTTATGGTTATACACGAGATGATTAACGAACGAGCCGAGATGTTATGGTTATACACGAGATGTTTAACGAATGAGCCGAGATGTTATGGTTATACACGAGATGATTAACGAACGAGCCGAGATGGTATGGTTATACACTATATGTTTAACGAACGAGCCGAGATGTTATGGTTATACACTAGATGTTTAACGAACGAGCCGAGATGTTATGGTTATACACGAGATGATTAACGAACGAGCCGAGATGTTATGGTTATACAATAGATGTTTAACGAATGAGCCGAGATGTTATGGTTGTACACGAGATGTTAAACGAATGCTAGAAGTGTATATGCATCCAAACAAACACACAACTGATTCAGCTGCCTTACTTCACGACCTTTATAATGACATGGTAGGTGATATGGGAAATCTTCGTATGTAGGTTGTTGTTGTTGCTGTTATTGTTGTTGTTGTTGCTGTTATTGTCGTTGTTGTTGTTTGTTGTGTTATTGTTGTTGTTTAATAAAATGTTGTTGTTGTTGTGAAAACTGATGTCGAACGTGCTTTATATTTTTAATTTGTACGCTTTAATGTTGGAGGCGTTGTGAAAACTTAAGTATCCATCAAGATTCAACCATAAGGGGTCGTTTGGTTTATGATGTCCAAACAGGGCCGTTTGGTTTATGTTGTTTTCTTAACAACAGCCCACAAGAGCCGTTTGGTTTATGCTGTCCAAACAGGGGTGTTTGGGATTGCTTATTTCCTGCACCAAAAGGGTGTTTTGGTTTATGACCTTATTTGAAGAAACAACATCACAATTAACAAACACGAATGCACACATTTTATTTAAAACACGACAACCAAACAAAACAACTCAAACTAAACAACTCGACAACCAAACGAAACAACTCAAACTAAACAACTCGACAACCAAACGAAACAGATCAAACGAAACGACCCGTTTATTTTTTTTTGCGGCTACTTCCCGCTTTGCTGGAACTCGCACCATCTTTTCCTTTCCTTGCTCTCATTTCCTTGATACGTGCAAACGTAGCTTCGAGATTTGTTACTCTATTTTCCAGATTACCAAACTTGGTGTTGAGGTCCAACGTGCTTTCAGCTTCATCGTCACCTCCAACAGCAGCAGCAGCTTGAGCTTCAGCAGCACGTTGAGCTTCAGCAGCATCTAGCTCTTCCAAACACTCTCTATAGTATGGCTGTTGATGCGTGGTTTTGCAACCTTACAACAGGTTTTACCTCTCGAGGGATCTCAAGAGGCTTACAACCCCACCAGGCAGTGTACCTGACCGATGTAGTATAGTGTAGTGGTAAGTACGGGGGATTGATCGTTCTCCACAGGGAATAGTGTTCGTTAGGTATGAAAAACTACTCTAATAGGTCTAAGGGTGAGGGAAGATTCTTTTTTGTATTTTTATATTTTTATGAAAGCAAGTAAAATCTCGGGTTTGAAGGAGTGGGCGGAATTAGTTGCTAGTCAACTAACCCAAATAACTACAAATGCAAATAAAATAAAATGACGAAAATGAAAAGAGTTGTGAAACTTATGTGGAGAGAGGTGTGTTTACTTAGATTTCCTTACTCCCTAACTATCTTTTACCGGTTGATTAGTGTGTATTAATTGCGTGGATGACGGGTGTATTCCTTAATACCAATCGTGGGGTGGCGTACGTACTTCCCCAACTCTATGAACTCCTACTTCACTCCTATGTCGAGCCGGCTAGGAAGCTCCTAACATGGGATCACTAGAATTCGCTCATGCATTAAATACAACCATAAAAACCTTAGTACGCATTGGTTCATGTTTCTTAAGACGTTCAAGCAAGTTACCGAATAGGAAGTTAGCCAGTTTTCTTAAGCCTAACATCGATGAACAATCATCCAATACAATTAATAACACACTAATAACCAATAATCAATAGTTAGGTTTCATTAGATCTAAGCAAACACAAGATAAATCTAGCCTAGCATGTTAATCAAAAGACAAGAACAAGATATAATCAAACAACACATAGACATATTGATTGATTAAATGATAACTTATCTTCAATTAAACATGGGAGATCCAAGGGTATGAAAACCCTTAAAAATAGCAGAAATTCGTCTTAGGGTTTCTCCTCCAAAGTTACACACAATAAGTTCCACACCAATGACAAAAAATTGCAAAACTATATATAGAGTTCAAGGGCTGACGGCGTCACGTTATAGATTCTGACGCCGTCACCTCGCCGCTTTTAGGGTTCCCGGATGGCCTTCCTGACGCCGTCCCTCTTTAGTGCTCCAAAATCCGTTCTGGCTTATCAAGGCTTGACGCCGTCAGAAATGGGCTTGACGTCGTCCCTCTTTAGATTAAGCCGTGACGACCTTGATCACATTAAAGGGTGACGCCGTCAGATTTTTCATGCAAAATTCTCTGGCTTATCATGAGTAATTTTCATATCCACCACTTTTGCCAAGCCATGACGCCGTCTGGACCAATCCCTGACGCCGTCAAAGGTACTTTCCAGCATAATTTTGAGACTTTGTCGTTTTCTTCACTTTTATGCTCCAAAAACGTCCAAAATACTTCCTTTTCCAGATTTCTTCTCCAAAGTACCTAAAATGACAAAAGGAACGATTTAGGGCAATATTTGATCAAATAAATACGATTTAGGGCTTAAATGACCCCCTAAAAGCGGTACACTTTTCGCTTCATCAAATACCCTTACAGTTGAGATTTGCTTGTCCTCAAGCAAATGCGCTTTTATTCTAATCAAAATACAAGTTAGGGGTCATTTAACACTAATATAAAAGTAATTACAACAAATAGTCGTTCCACTTTAATCATAATAAGCACGGAGATTACATACTAGCACCACACAAGTAGTGTTTAGATACTCACATCTCTCAAGTGTCATCAAAATAAATCTCATAAATGAAAACGGATAATATCTCTCATTACCTGTCATAGCAAATAGATTACCATAGGCTTGGGAAAGGATCGAAAACCTCCTCCACTAGGCGTAAGCACCTAAGATAAACTATCAAAGAGGGCTTTTAAACGGGTTATAACGTTAGGTGTAGGGATATGATAAACACGGTTTTGTTGGATAAGGGATATTTTACTGGTGGCGAGTTAAAGATCTTGATTAATTACATGTACTATACAATGTTGCTAAGCCAAGACTCGACTCAATCTTAAGCTAAAAACAAAATAACAAAAACATAAAATAAACATAAAATGAAACGGGATGGTAGTCCGTATGTTTTTTCTATTTTTCTTTTTCTCATTTTTTTTTTGTATTTTTTTTTTCATACACTCTTGCCCTACCATCCAAAATAATACATCATAGGGGCGTTGCATTCCCCTTACACTTGAACTTTTACATAACTTTACAAATAACTATTCTAATGACTCGAATTAAGATAATCGAAACACTTGGAGTACTTTTAAAATATTTAGCACATATGGGGGTAATAAATGATGTTCTTCCCCATTACTCCATTACACTAGTACTTTACCCATGAGTCCCAATCGTCCCAAAACAATATGTACAAGGATATGACTCGACTTAGCAACCATGTAATCAATTAGATAATTAACTTGGGTTTAAACAAATGTTGTCACAATAATGCACTAAAAATGAGTGCATACAAGGTAGGCTAAGGCGATTTGGGTGTACATTTAAGTGGGGTGTAACAAATTCTTCCTTTAAGTAAAATGCTTAAAGGTCAAAACGAAAAGATAGGCTCTGAGGGGTGTACTAGGGGTATCGTGTACCAAAAATGGGTACAACGCAAAGGGTGTGGGAGAATTACTTGACCAATGTAGCCAAAGTAATTATAACAAAAACACAGGTGTAAAACAATGGGTTAATCCTAATGCCTCTTATCATGTAGTAAATCTAACTACACGAATGTAGTCTCACTTGTGGCCTCGGAATGGTCCTAACGCAAGTTCTAGAATCTAAGTGCTACCGGTACACACATCATAGCATAAATGCTTTTCCTACCAATTCTAGGGGCGAACCTCACATATTTGGGGGTGGAAAATTTTTTAGTGGTATGGTTTTGTGCTAGTCTTATAACTCCTATCCATGAGACGCTCATTAAGATCAAAGTTTCACTCCTAAATGTTGTGAAAAATTTTAAATTTGGCACTAAAATTGCCTTAACAGGTATTTATCTCAGTTTTATTACACATCTACTATCAAACAAACAAAAATCAAGTGCAATTGCATTTTCTAAAGTATCGTACTTGTACCCCCCCCCCCCCCCTTACACTTAAGATGAACATTGTCCCCAATGTTCAAATAACAAGATGTAAAAGCATAAAGTAAAAGAATGAAATCAAATACTCCCCTGATTCGCTTGGTGGATAATGAAGTAACATGGTTAAATCTTCTTCCAAGAGAATGTAAAAGCTCAAAGACTAATGCATCGCCAAAAGCTTGATTCCACATACATCTCCTTGTCCAAAATAACCTGTTAAACCTGAGAAAACAAACACGAAAACCTGCATAACATCGGCGGGATAAACTCTATATATAAGGATATAATGCTTGTGGAATGATAATTTTGCAGATTCCTGGAGATTATAAGTTAGAGATTTAATAAAAACAAAACTTTCAAAAATTTTCAGAAAATTAACCCTGACGCCGTCAGGTTGTAAAGCCTGACGCCGTCAGAAATGATCTGACAGAATTCTCATGTTAAGTTTCCGGAAAAATTTTGGAAAAACCTATACCTTACTTCCTGGAAATCCTGCAAAACATCATTATGACTCGATACAAGCATTTGACTCAAACAAATACGAATATGTATGTCAATTTATTATTATTACGATTCATGTTCATTTGTGTTCTAATAAACCGATTTAGATTTCCCTTACACTTAACTTTTGCAAAATACCTTTATATGTAGTTAAGACGAAGTTAAAAACAAAATAAAGCATTTTCACAATTTAGTTTTGAACATGAATCAATAATAATAAAAATTAAACATACACACGGAAACAAATAAAATCAAACAAACAAAGAAATAAACACACAAAGCAAATAAAGCTTGGGTTGCCTCCCAAGAAGCGCTTTTCTTTATTAACGAGTCTTGTAGCTAGACTCAAAGTCACTCTACCCTATGTAAGTGAGTTCGTCATCGAGGACGTCTTTAGGGTTAAGCTTGGATTGAAGTTTCCTATTGGTCCGCTTAGTACAATATATCCTTTCAAACTTCTCTCCATCCGGGTCATACAATGTCATCTTAATATGCCATGACCCATCTCCATCTTTGGGTGGTTTGTCCCAATTCCACTTATGATCATCTTCCTCACAAGTCCACTTATTCATTCCTAGGTTAATTGGCAAAACTCCTAGGAAATCAATCATCTTCCTAAAAACTAGAGAGTCTTCAAATGGATCCAATTCGGTGTCCCTAGCCAAGAGTTGTTCTACCGCATGTGTTCGGTTCACAAAGTCCTCTTCTAGGTAAAATGGGCATTGGGGTCCTATGAAGTCTCTATCGATCCAAGGTCCATATCTAGATGGTATCCTATTTGATTCTAACCAATGTGGTGTTGGTTCCTCACTAGCATCATAGGCATGTTTCTTAACATCATAGACTGACCAAGTATCACCTTCTCCTACCGCTATCTTAGATTCCTTACAATCAATCATAGCACTAGCGGTTGCCAAAAAATCCTCTACCAATCAACAAGGGGCATGTAGGGTCGCTAACCATATCAAGGACGTGGAAATCGGCTAAAATGGTTAGTTTTCCTATGTGTACTAACACGTCATTGACTACTCCAACCGGGTAAGCAACACTCCCATCCGCTAAGCCTATTATCACCTCGGTTTCTTCAAGTTTCCCTGGTTTTAAAGAGGTGTAGAGAGGTAACGGAAGTAGGTTAAGGCTTGATCCAAGATCGGCTAATGTGTCATAAGCCTCCGAATTACCGATCTTGCAAGGTAGAACAAATAAGCCCGGATCATCTAACTTCTTAGGTAGCTTGTTTTGAACGAAGGCGGTCCCTTTTTCGCCTAACTTGAGCTTCTTCTCATCCAACACATCAATAACCGGACTTTCAAGGTGGAGCTCCTTGAATTCATTGTCAAGGTTTTGAGTGGGAGGTGTCTCAACTATGTTGTTGACCAATTTGGATGTCATAACTTCTTGGTCATTTTGAACGACTTGGGTTTGTTTGAAACACGTGCTCATGGAATTGACCGAATAATATTGTGGACAAGAACTAGGGGACGAAACTGATGAAATGGCGTTGACGTTTAGTTTCGGGTTCTTGACCGTGTTGCTAGGGAGTGCTCCCATTTCTCGGTCATTGAGGGCTTTCAACAAAGTGTCAATCTTATTGGTCATCTCGCTTTGTTTTTGTTTGAAATCGGCTTCAAACTTGGCCAAACGAGCTTCTTGAGATGCCATAAATTGGGACATCAATCCTTCAAAGTTATTGGTACTACCATTGCCAGAAGGATTGTTGTTGAAAGTACGGTTCGAGTCGGAACCGTTTGATTGGAAACGATTAGGTGGGTTGGAAGAATTGGTTTGTTGTGCGTTTTGGTTTTGTTTCCACCTAAGGTTTGGGTGATTTTTCCATGAGGGGTTGTATGAATCACCGTAGGGGTTTGGCTCGGGTTTGAAAGTGTACCACTTGTCTCCCGCTCTGTCGGTACGCGAGGATGCGTAGTCCGCAAAAGCTTGTTCGGGGAGTTCCATGCAATCACGAGTGTCGTGGGGACCACTACATAATTCACATGAAGAAGTGATTTTGTTCACTTGGCTTGAAGGTTTAGGAGCCTCGTAGGATTTCATAAGAAACTTGACTTGGTCTTCGAGTTCTATGATCCTACGGTCGGAAGTGCTTGAATTGTTCGAAGGCAAAGATATTGCCTTGACCGTTTTATTCAAATCACGGGGATCACTCCAACTTTCGTTGTCATAAAGAGCAAGATCTTCTAGGAGAGCCCATGATTGTTCCGCACTTAGATCACGTAGCTTACCACCAGCCGCTTGGTCAATGGTTTGCCTCGTGGAGAGATTGATATGGTCATAGAAGATTTGGACTTGGAGCCAAAGTTCTATGCCATGGTGAGGGACTTTTTGGAGTGAGTCCTTGAATCGAGTCCATGCCTCGTAGAGGGTTTCGCCTTGACGTTGTTGGAACATCAAGATATCATTCCTTAGCTTGGTAGTTCTTCCCGGTGGGAAAAACTGAGCAAGGAAACGAGTGGTGAGATCATCCCAAGAGGTGATGGATCCTGCGGGTAGACGCTCTAGCCATTGACTAGCTTGGTCCCGCAGAGAGAATTGAAAGAGACGCAGTCGGGTCGTCTCTCGAGTGGCAAAATCAAGGTCTATGGAATCAACGATTTTGAGAAAGTCCTTGAGATGTTGATTAGGATCTTCAGAACGAAGTCCATGGAATGCGCATCCGCTTTGCACAACCAGATGGTGTCGGATCGCAAGGGAGTGACATTGGCTCCTTGAGTGAGCTCAATGGTGTTTCGATAGCCATGGTGGCTAGGACGAGAATAGTCTCCTAAGGTACGGGCCCTAGGAGGTGGTGGTGGTTGTTGTGGTGGGTTGTTGGGATCAAGGATATTACCATCTTCCATGATGTCGGATGGTAATGGTTACGAACACAGAAACGAAGAAAAAAGATAGACTAAAGAAAACCTAGAAAAATAAAATAAAAATCTCACTAGAAAGGAATCTAGTGAGTAGACCTATAAAATAAAAATTCAACCTAAACAATAACTATTCCCCGGCAACGGCGCCAAAAACTTGATGCGTGGTTTTGCAACCTTACAACAGGTTTTACCTCTCGAGGGATCTCAAGAGGCTTACAACCCCACCAGGCAGTGTACCTGACCGATGTAGTATAGTGTAGTGGTAAGTACGGGGGATTGATCGTTCTCCACAGGGAATAGTGTTCGTTAGGTATGAAAAACTACTCTAATAGGTCTAAGGGTGAGAGAAGATTCTTTTTTGTGTTTTTATAATTTTATGAAAGCAAGTAAAATCTCGGGTTTGAAAGAGTGGGCGGAATTAGTTGCTAGTCAACTAACCCAAATAACTACGAATGCAAATAAAATAAAATAATGAAAATGAAAAGGTTGCGTGGATGACGGGTGATTAGTGTGTATTAATGTGTTTACTTAGATTTCCTTACTCCCTAACTATCTTTTACCGGTTGATTAGTGTGTATTAGTCGCGTGGATGACGGGTGTATTCCTTAATACCAATCGTGGGGTGGCGTACGTACTTCCCCAACTCTACAAGCTCCTACTTCACTCCTATGTCGAGCCGGCTAGGAAGCTCCTAACATGGGATCACTAGAATTCGCTCATGCATTAAATACAACCATAAAAACCTTAGTACGCATTGGTTCATGTTTCTTAAGACGTTCAAGCAAGTTACCGAATAGGAAGTTAGCCAGTTTTCTTAAGCCTAACATCGATGAACAATCATCCAATACAATTAATAACACACTAATAACCAATAATCAATAGTTAGGTTTCATTAGATCTAAGCAAACACAAGATAAATCTAGCCTAGCATGTTAATCAAAAGACAAGAACAAGATATAATCAAACAACACATAGACATATTGATTGATTAAATGATAACTTATCTTCAATTAAACATGGGAGATCCAAGGGTATGAAAACCCTTAAAAATGGCAGAAATTCGTCTTAGGGTTTCTCCTCCAAATTACACACAATAAGTTCCACACCTATGACAAAAAATTGCAAAACTATATATAGAGTTCAAGGGCTGACGGCGTCACGTTATAGATTCTGACGCCGTCACCTCGCCGCTTTTAGGGTTCCCGGATGGCCTTCCTGACGCCGTCCCTCTTTAGTGCTCCAAAATCCGTTCTGGCTTATCAAGGCTTGACGCCGTCAGAAATGGGCTTGACGCCGTCCCTCTTTAGATTAAGCCGTGACGACCTTGATCACATTAAAGGGTGACGCCGTCAGATTTTTCATGCAAAATTATCTGGCTTATCATGAGTAATTTTCATATCCACCACTTTTGCCAAGCCATGACGCCGTCTGGACCAATCCCTGACGCCGTCAAAGGTACTTTCCAGCATAATTTTGAGACTTTGTCATTTTCTTCACTTTTATGCTCCAAAAACGTCCAAAATGCTTCCTTTTCCAGATTTCTTCTCCAAAGTACCTAAAATGACAAAAGGAACGATTTAGGGCAATATTTGATCAAATAAATACGATTTAGGGCTTAAATGACCCCCTAAAAGCGGTACACTTTTCGCTTCATCAGCTGTCTCCTCAACCATTCCAGAATCTTGTCTCTCTGGCACGGTGCACAGTTCGCATAAGAACCATATTCATCAAAAATTTCCCAGCCCCAATGAAGTATAATTTCATTATACAGGAGCTCGTGTGATAAAGCCTTCGACCATTCCTGTTCCGGCGTTAAACCATCCATTGTTATGTGTGTTTTTTGTGAGAATTTACGTGTTTTGTGATAATTTTATTATAGGATATATATATATATAATTTTATTGGCGGGGTGGATGGAAAATTTGGCGGGAAATATTGCCGACGTCATGTCGTCGGCGTCGTGAAGGCGGGAAAAAAAAACCCGCCCAATTATTCGCTATAATTCACACGCGGGAAAAGTCAAAATTTTGACTTAAATAGTTACCGACGTCATGTCGTCGGCGCCGTTAAACTTAAGGCTTATTAATTATTAATCATTCGCTAATCCCACGCTAATCACAATTATTTTTGTGTTTATATCCCGCCGACGACATGTCATCGACATTATTTTGGCGGGTCAAATTCCCGCCCATTTTTTCACCAGGTTTAGTGAAAGTCAAAATGTTGTTATGATATCGACGACATGTCGTCGGTAGTATTCTACCCTTAAAAATTCAACGCAGCCTTGGTTGGGTCAAGCCATTTTTTGTCGTTTTACGTATGGTGCCGACGACATTGGGTCGTCGGCGTGGTTTTAGTCGCCTGTTGTATGTTTTCTTGTAGTGTTAGCCCCACTGATCTCTCTTGTACCTTTTTGAAATAATCAGAACATGTGAAGCAAATATAAGGAATTTTAGTAAAAAGGTGAAACTCCTATTAATTTCTGTTTAGACCGAAAATGCAAATTTTGCGAGACATAAGGTCAAAAGTGTGAATTTGATATTTTGGACTAAAATTTGTTAACAGTATAACTTTCGGGTTAAAAATACAATTTTTATAAAGTTAAAAGAGATTATTGTAACTATATTATAATTATGAAGAATCTATACTTTTGTGTTTTATAATATATCAATATCAAATGTAACAAATAAATTGTTCCTCAACGATTAATAAAGTGTAATAAATAGATAATACGAATATTTCGTATAACTTAACTTTTACCAACTATAAATATTTAAAATAAATATTTTATCTTGTCATTTATATATTTATGTTAACTTACTCTAAAACGATAATGTATTTCACGAAACACCAATAATAATCTTAAGTTATTATTTTTAAACTCTAAACATGTTAAAACACACACATACGACATTATCACATTCGGAGATTTCCACACTCATCATTTCACTCATGGAGACCGAAAGGCCAATAATAATCTAAACAAATCACATTAATTCAGGTCGCAAGTCGGGAGCTATTCATTTCACTATTTGATCACTATTTGATTTCTACACTACTAAGGTGAGTTTTCATAGCCCCTATTTTTATAAGTTTTGAAACTACTTTTGGGGGAGATACATGCTCAAACTATATTTATTTACTTATACAAATACCTTAGAAACTTTCACGGATTACTGTGAGTCATAGCCCCACTTT
The DNA here is from genome assembly GCA_021014915.2 of Artemisia tridentata subsp. tridentata. Classification (NCBI taxonomy): domain Eukaryota; kingdom Viridiplantae; phylum Streptophyta; class Magnoliopsida; order Asterales; family Asteraceae; genus Artemisia; species Artemisia tridentata. The sequence goes on along the minus strand of CP139505.1, from coordinate 3,817,666 downwards.
TACTCTTTTACTCATTTTAATAACTCTTTGGGGGAGATACATGCTCAAACTACATTTATTTACTTTTGCAAATACTTGAAACTTTTATAACATTGATATGTATTTATATATATATATCTGTTCTAGTTATATTACTTGAGTAAGATACGTGCCTAGTAATACTTTACTCGCTTGATTTATATGCACTATTTGTATCTACATACATACTTGTATACAGACTTGATTACCCTATTCTTGATTTATATTGACTAGACTCGATTCAGACATACATCCTGACATGGCTATGTCAGAAGACTATTATCATTTGATACAGACATACATCCCAACATAGCGATGTTGGAAGGCCATTTATATGGATGATACGTGATAGACATACTATGTTAGCAGTGGATTGTAAACACACAGGTTGCAAGTCTTGTATGGGCGGGACTTGGGACTGAGTGGATTTACAAGGCCTTTGTTGTGAAATCTTTATTCAAATACTTTACTTTTAAACTAAACTCTATGAACTCACCAACCGTTGGTTGACACTTTTTAGCATGTTTATCTCAGGTTAATAAGGCGATAGAGGATGCATGGATTCTAGAGTCATTTACATACTTGAAGACTTATATCTTATCTTTATCATTCGATACGCTTTGCAAACTTTTATGTATCTTTACTTTGGAACCTATTGTCATAACTCTGATTTTAATAATTCGAATGATAACTTTTCAAAACGTCTCATTTAGAGGTCGTTTTCTATACCTTGGTCTGTGTTATGAAGTAATACCCCATTGACACTACTGTTCCGCTGCGGTAATTTGGGGGTGTTACACCACTGGTTCGGCTAACCAATAAAAGCCATCCGAAAACGAACCAGAGATGACCCGTTGAAACCGATACAAACTGGTGAATCAAGCCTTATCGAGATCTATTTCTACGGTTAATGGCGGGTACCCTGCTATACTATATATAAAGGAAAAAACAAAAAGTGAAAAGTGAAAAGTTGAAACTAAAAAATAAAAATGTTGAAAACATATATTTTAAAAGGAAACTATTAATACACATCAAAAACCGGGTTGGCCCGGTGTAATACCCCGTAATTTTTCGGACGTATTTTTATACGAGGTTATCCCTGTTTTTCATTTACGAACCTTTCCGAGCTTATTTGACTCTAAAAACGTGAAGTTACCTCGCGAAACGTGGATTTTGTACACAACGCGTACTGGCACAATTGACGATTTGATTTGATTATTTGATTATTTGTGAGAAACGAGGCGTATGAATAGTCATTTTTATTGGAAAAATTATTCTGATTATAATGGCGTAAATCTCGAGTCTTGAATCCGCTGTTTACTAGCCTAAATGAGCCTCGAGCCTCATTACGTGAAGGATTACAAAAACTGTAGAATTGGTCCCTGGACTAAAGTTCCACCGCCGCCCCTAGATTTAATTGTTGACAGTTTTGGTCCTTAGGGTTTGCATACCCTTTTGCTTGCCTATATAAACCCAATTATAACTATTCTAGGGTTTGTATCCCCTCTTATTTCTGGCAGCCCCCCTGTTCCGGCCACCCCTCTCCAACCACCTACAACCGCCACCATTCCTCTTCATATCCACCATCAAACACCACCACAACACCCCGTATGTCTCCTTGTTGAAGCCTACACGCTGCGGAACCACCCAACGCGCCACCACCTCTCCACTACGCGCCACCCCCCGCTTGTTTTTGTCTGGATTCACGCCGTATTCCACCGAAGGTAGGTATGGATCGAGTTGGAAACTCGATCTAAACACCAAGACAACCACTTGTGGTGAATCGGTGTGGATTAAAAAGAGTTATAAATAATGTTTTGTATCTTAAAAATGTGTATAATGGTTGTGGTATCATCGGTTCGAGTCGTGTTTGTGTCTAGAGCGTGGTGCCGTGAGCATAAGCTCGCGACCGAGCTTATGTTGTGACTATTGCAGCTTATTTCTCGGGTTAGATTTAAACCGAGACCAAATGGTCTCGGTGAGACTTGTTAATTCCATTTTGGTTGGTTTCAAGCTTATTAATAAGCTCACGAGCTTAGTTTGGTGATGATTGTTATTGGGTCTGATTGAATATTTTGTGCGACAAGAGGTTCGACGTCGAGACCTCTTGGTCTCGGCATGGTGAGATTAACATGTTTTTAGTAATTGTTGTCTTGTCAAGATGATTGGATTTGAGTGGAGCCGTGACCTCATTTTTGGTCCGTTTGATTGTTTTCTGTCGACAAGGGTTCACAGCCGAGACCCCCATGGTCTCGACATGGTAAGTTTATATTATTCTTGTTATGGTCGAGAGATTGGTTTTGGTACGAGTCGGAGTACATTAGGTCGAGCCGTGGTAAAGTTTTGGCCGAATAGTAGTTGTTGTGGCCGAATGGCCTTGTGGAATGATTATTGAACTTGGATTTATTATTGTGATGATTTGTGCGATGTCGAGTGTTGATCGAGACTTGGTAGCCTCTGTGTGACCTCGACAATGCCAAAAGACGGTTTAGATTAGTATTTGGAAATGTGGAATTGATGCCGTTGACTTATTGACCCGAGGGAATTTTTGATGTATTGTGACACGAAACGGGAAAATAACTCGTGACTTGACTTATATTTTGACTCGACGTAAACTAAAAGAAAAGAGATGATAAGTAAAAATTATTTGAAATATTAATTAGCAAATTTAATTTGTTATTTAATATGTGATGACAAAAAGGGAATTTAATGTGTGGTTATTAAATCTTGGATAAAAACGGAAAAACACGAGGGTTATTGGGCATTTCGAGTCACGTTTACCCGTATGATACCATATTTGGGTTTATTGGATTACTTGTCGGGGAATACCACTTAAATTAATTGTGGGACTTATTATTGAATGTTTAGTAGTCGGAATTACTTGAGAATAAATGGTAACTGTTATTGCTTTAACCCGTTGGTAAACTTATAAATTGTTCGACATGGTAACGTTCCATTAGGGGACGGGCCATGGTGAATTAATGTTTTATTATATAAAACATATAAGAATTATAACTTAATGGGATGTTTGGAAAATACCGACGACTACCAATCTATTCACTTGATTTGGGTGTGTTTGATTTGTGTAATTTATCTGGTTTGACCCCGTCGTTTCGTCCTGAGTTCTGTATCGTTTTTCTCGTCGATTTCGTTTGTTTATTCTTCTTTTGGCGTGCGTACTCTTGAGTCGTGTCTTTCTTCCGTCACACGAATGATGATACCCAACTTATACTAAAGGATAAGAATTGAATATTTTTGGAAATGGAAACGGTTAACCATTGGGAATCTTTGTAGATCTAGTTTATTGTTGAGGATCTCGTATTAAGACAAGTCTTATGCGTATTAGGTTGCGTCGTTTCTGTACCGTTGTGCCTGTCTTCTGGATACCGTTGTGATTAGCTAGATGCCAGTTGTGTCAGTTGTGATATTTGCATTGTTGTGGCTAAGGTGAGTTCATGGCCCCTACTTTTACTTATTTTATAACTGTTTTGGGGGAGAATACATGCTCGTTGTTTTTCACTAAACTCAATGCTTTACAAATGTTTTTATGCTGTAAACTACTGTGTTACATGATTTTGGACATATACGTGTGATGATGCGATTATATGCTGTGACATGTTTGTTTTGTGAGTACATGACGGCGCCACTATTAACTCTCTGCTGAGGGCCCACAAGTTATAGGTTCAGTTGGTGTAACTGTTAACTCTCTGTTGAGAGCCCACAAGTTGATAGGTTCAGTTGGTGTAACTGTTAACTCTCTTTGAGAGCCCACATGTTGATAGATCTATCGGGGTAGCTCCCTACGTGATATTGGTTATGAGTATGATGAACACCATAGGTTCAGTTGGCGCGTCACTATATGAGTGCAGTATTTGTATGATTGATTATGGTTTGAGATGTTTTGAATTATGATATTGTTTGCGGATTGGTTTTTGGAACTGTGATTTAGGCAGTGTGAGCCTACGTTGAATTTGATTTGTTGTGAATGATGTTTGAACTCGAAAACCTTTTGGTTCAACCATATTGTTTTAAACTAAAACCTATGAACTCACCAACCTCGTGTTGACACTTTTAGCATGTATTTTCAGGTTAAGGCGATAGCTTACTTTTGGGAGGTGCTTGGCAAGGGGCACGGTCATAGACGACTCTGATATATATGTTGGGACCGCTTAAATCCTTTTATGGGCCTATTTCCGCACTACTTTTGAACAATGTAAATTTAATGCTTTTTATTAATGAATTTTCTTCTAAACGGTTGAGGTAAAACCGTTATTTGTAACTTGTGTTGTGATACCAATTAAGTAGCACCCCAGTGACATGTATGCTTTCGCTGGACCCGATTTTGGGGTGTGACAGATTGGTATCAGAGCCCAGGTTATAAAGAACTGGGTATATTTTCTAAAACCTGGACTATAACCACTTTTATGAAAACTTAACCCTATGACCGCCACGTGCCTGCCTGCCAAGCTGATGCCTCACGTAAAGTTAAGGTCAATCAAACACGGGCATTTTTTCGGCACTTACCATCCTAACGTCTAACTCAAAAACTGAATTTCACGTTTGAAATCACCACCTCAGGCTCCCCATCTTCTTCAGGATATCCAGAGTTTCCTGACTTGAGGTCGATGTCCTTAAAGAGAGTCCCATGACCTTGATTATCATGCAAAATCGGAGGGTTAATTCCAGAATTAGGCTCAATCAGAGGTATGTTAACGGTAAAAAACAAAAGGAGAAAAATGCTAACTAATACAGTTACCGGTGTCGCTTATAAATGAACCCGGTTAACCGGGTCCGACCCAAATTCGGATTCACCCAAATAACTCTTTCATAATCAGGTGAGCTAACAATATTGTCCAAACTTCTGTAAGTCAATCAAGGGGTTTCTCAATTAGGGTGCGTTTGTTATCCACCCGTGGGGTTGGATTTTGGATCCTAAAGTGAAAAAAAAATGTTTGGTTCAAAATTTTGATTATGGATCGGGACATCTAACCTAAACAGTAACACTATTACAAAAGTCACCTAAGGGAGTGGGATTTGAGAATTTAGTGGGCCCTTCGAGCTTTTATCTACTTTTTTCTTACAGTTTTATTTATAAATTTTATAAAATAATAATTTATTTATTTTATAATATATTCTCTCTCTTACATCAAATCAAAATCTTAACCCTAATCCAAATTCAAATCTAAAACCAAATCCAACCGTTTCGACCTTTACACAATTTTGACATGCTAGCTACTCTACCAAGCCGCCCGTATAATGCTTTATAACTGAAGCAAACGAGAAATTAAAATGATGACTTATAAGTATATGCATAGCATACCGTTACACCCTCCCAAAGACCACACTTTATGAACCCCATGGGCTCAACTCCATCACAGCTGAATGTCATTAAAGGGGCCGCGCTTCCTCTGTTGTTGTAGCTCTGAGTGAGCGGGAACCCATTCCCTGCTATCATTTTGATTGTTTCCTTTCAACATTGCTAATGATAGCATTCATCGCGATGTTTTTCTTAGTTTTAGAGTTGTTTGCATATTAGATTGCTGGTTAGTTAAGTTTCTGATGTTGAAGATTGTAATAAAGTAGTAGTGGATTATGCATGTTTTTTTTTGGGACGTTTAGCTCAACTATGAACATCATGAGTTTTATTAGATGACTACTTGTTTGTATGATTTGTGCATAGTGCATACCTCATTCTCAGTAAGCAAATCAAATGAGGTTATTACTCTGATCGTAGATAGAGACTGAAACACCCCGTGCCCGGTTTGACCAAAAACTTTGATTTTTTTGCGCGGAAATGCTTGACTTTTACGAACAACTGGTTACTCTTTTGACCATTTATAAAAATCTATAAACATTCAAACCTTGAAATCATTTTTAAATGAAACTAGACTCAATTATCTTTAAAACGATAGGTGGTACTACCACCAACGACTTACCGTTTGCTTTGTACAACATTTAGAAAATTACCAAACCTTGACTATTAGACAGATGCGCCGTATCCCAAAAATAGATGCGCCATATCACATGATACGCCGTATCTCAAAAAGAGATACGCCGTATCTACCCTTAGTTACAGAAACAGCTGCAGAAAATCTGCAGAAACTCAACTCTTATCCACAAACCATTTTGACCTCAATACAACATTATAACTTACGCCAAAAACACTCATTTAGCATTCAAAACTATAACAAACCATAATACACGGCAAATGACCCGTTTGACCTCAAAATGGCTACATTTATACTTCTACCAAACACCCCTTTAAACATTGACCATAACACATTAAACACACTTTGCCTCACCGTTAGACCACCAAATCGTTATGCCTCCTTTAACATACATTTTGACACTTGACTTTACATCACAATCCATTAAAAGACCAACGGGGGTACAAACTTTATACTTGAGCTCGGTATTCTACCTAAGCTCTACTTTTTACCAATCCTTCTACCATCGTATATCCAACCTCTAACATTAGTCCAAGCCATCACATCAGTACTTTCGCCTACAAAACATTAAAACACTTAAACCGTAAGCACGAATGCTTAGTAAGTAAAACGAGTATAACATAACATTATACTTCATTCAACACATTACGCAACTTAGCCAATAAACCATTAACACATTAACATAACACATACCTTAACCACTTAACCTTAACCATTCCTTCCTTAATCCACCCTTGTCTAACTCATCAACTAGCCTTATACTTACTACCACATAACATCATCACACAAACCTTTCATAGCCTTAACATATAAAAACACATAAACACATAATGTATGGAAATCACCATAACATCATCTTATAGCCGGTTTACTTACCTTGATTCCAAGCTAAGGCTACCAATAACATCATCATCTTCATCCTTTATCATCAGCATCATCTTAAGCATCCTAGAACACATAATCATACATAACATATAATACATAATCATTATCTATAATCATGGTTAATACAACCATAACTAACCTCTAAACACTTCTAATCATCATATAATCATACATTGATTATATGATACTCAATCCCATCATTTACCAACTTAAACCCATTATAAACTCATCACATAATCATCATTACCTCTTAATTATCTTAAAACACCATTTACCCTTTAATCCCAAGTTAGGGTTCACAAACCCTAACTTCTTAATCATCAATTAAACACTAATTAAACATCATGAACATCATACCTTATGTAAGAACAAGCTATAGACTTAACCCTTGAATTATCACCATTAAACCATCATCATCTCATCATCAAAAGCTCCATTTCTCTTCTCTTTTCCTTTATAAACGACACCACAGAAAACACAAGAGGAATGTGGAGTTGTCTAGAACCTAACACATATAAACTAGCTGGGAGGGCATTTCTGTCATTTCTGCCCATTTTAGGTCGATACGCCGCATCTATATTTTAGATGCGCCGCATCTACTGGTGCTCCGTATCTACATTTCAGATGCTCCGTATCTTAGATGCTCCATATCTATATTTTAGATGCTCCGCATCTAAGCCTCATCAGACATGCACTTAAAGACTCAACCACATATTCCTAGTCAAACATCCTTAGGCCCGGGTCAACTTCATCTAGGGTGGGGTCCAAGTACCCGGGGAACGGGTCTAACAAGAGACTGAAACCTGTGCGGGGTAGGGACGGATGTAGCCAAGTGGATCAAGGTAGTGGATTGTGAATCCACCACGTGCGGGTTCAATCCCCGTCGTTCGCCCATCAATAAATGGACCATTTATCAGCACTAGCATGACACACTTAGCTGGCTAATTAGCTTTTGTTTGCCCAGTTAGTGATTTGCTCCATATGCAAAAGTATAAAGTATAAACTGTTAACCTGTTACCACAGGCATTATATCAAAACACATTCTGCAACTTTAGTGATCATACTTGTAACAAAAGTATTGTCACCACTTACCAACAAACAATAATACTGCAGATAACAACTTTTCTTTTAACCGTTTAACCGTATGTTCTCGAGTTTTTAATTAGAGAGTAAAGAAGAGAAGTGGAAAAGAAATTAAAAAGCAAGTCTGTTCACGAGTTTTTTTCGAAGGGAAGAGGAGAAAAAGTATTGTACATCGCTCGTCACATTATCACATAGTTGTCTTTCCATATGATTTATGGAAAATGCTATTTCCTCCTACAAATTATTCATATTTATCCTTCTACTCACCCGATCCTAACAAATGTTGTATGGCAATGGTAGTCTAGAATTCAATGACATGACACATGGTTCATTTTTGCCAAAACAAGCCACTCAGTTCAAATATAATTAGGAAAGCACCCCTTAAACATTATAGAGACAATTATGCACTAAATAAGACAGATTAGAGTATCAACAACAGCTTTTGAAGAGATTTTGTTCTAATCTCTACATATATAAAGCATTTTTGGGCATTTTATTCAATCCCACCTTTTAACAAAAACAACAATCAGCCATAATAGCACAGAATGTTAACATACAAAAATCATTCAGCAGAAATATGCAAGTCTTACAACAACTCTCCCAACATAAGCAGGAACAGCAAATACAGAACTTATTCGATTCCCATAAGTAGAATGCACCTCACTTGGTCCACCAGTGAAGAAAGTCCTTACGCCTGTTGATCTTCTTTTGTAGCTGAAGAAGACCGTATAAGAGAGCTTCGGCTGTTGGTGGGCAACCAGGAACATAGATGTCGACTGGGACAATCCTATCACAACCCCTAACTACAGAGTATGAGTAGTGATAGTAACCACCTCCGTTTGCACAACTTCCCATTGATATCACCCACCTTGGCTCAGGCATCTGATCGTACACCCTGCAATAAGAAAAAAAAAAAAGAGTTTAGCATGTCATGCGAGTTAAAAAGGCAAATAGCAAACAAGATGCACACAATCAGAACTGATTACTTGTGAATATACTAATATGGGTCATGATCGATCTAGTATACATCGACGTAAACGGGTCAAATGGACCAAAAGTGGCCCAAGATGTAACTTGAAAAGAATGAAAAAAGGCATTTAGGGGTCAACATAGCCTTACCATTTTGCCACATTCACCAGATATCTTTAAAATAATATTTTCAACACAGAAAGGGAAAGCTTTCAAAGTCAAACTGGACTGTAGAGAAATGTATGTGGTCAAGTGTGGTTACAACTGTCGAACAGCCATTGTGATGCGTTATCAGATAGTATTTTTACTTTCAACTAAACCATATCTATTTTCACCTGGAAGAGTTGCATCTTACAAATTTCAGAACAGTTCTTGAAATAAAAGTGATGGTATACTAGTAAGAAAACGCATTCAAGGCCACAAGACACGGAGAAGAATCACAAATGAAGTAACAGAAGCCATTCATAAAATCATTAAATACTCAATAACTTAAACAAAATTTGGAAACCTTACTAAGAAAGGTACGACCCAAGGATGAAACATATGACATAGAACATTAGATCAGAATAACACATTAAAGACGTCAACCCCATTAAAGACCGTTATCACATGCCTGATCACACCCAACATAAACAGACAGCCTACAATCCTATATATGCCCAACCAATATCTTAAAGTGACACATATATAAATGCAGCATTGTTAACTTCAGTCCATCGTCTCCTTATGCTTTTAAGATTATGTAAAGAATGTTGGATCATCAAAACCAAATGTTGCATTGCTGCCTATGAAGCAAGGACTTGCCTACCATTATAAACACCGGAGATACCAAGAACACGTGAACTAAAATAGCAGCCCAGTGTGAACTACATACACTTTTACTATCAACAATCGACATCCATATACCATCAAATTGCAATAGCTTACATAGTTAGAGGTTCAGCGAACAATTTGAACCAAACCAGAACCATAACCTCGATTCTATCAACACGGCAATAACCATAACCAAACTAGCTTTCATTTTCTGTTTGTAAAACTTCTACAACGATGTCACTCTGTTCGTACAAGTTTTAGTACTCTTATCATTCTTAGGTTATTTTATCAGCATTAGTATGAAAAATTCTTGTCTGCAATACACAATTAAAAGCTAATTTTGTTTCTATGTACATTAAGAGCGACACAATAAAGCAATCTCAAGTTCAGATAAATCTTTTAAAAAAGTAATAACATGTCAGTAGTTTGTCGTGAAATTGCAGAACCCTCACAAGTTAATTAAGAATCCCATTTTTTGAGTTTGCAGAAAGATAAAGAAGCTTAAGAGAATATAACTACGAGCTTGAAAGATAGTCTCCAGAGAACTTCAAGCATATAGCAAAGCACAATGAGTCTATAGCCTAACTGTGAGAAAGTCAATACTCTGCTGTTCACCGTTGTTAGAACCTGCTATCTACCGATATGGGAGGAGACTGCAGTGCTCCTAGGATGATAAGTTGTGGAGCTAAGTGTCAAAAGGAAATATAAAAAGACACTTTTCAGCCTACGCCCCTTCAAGGCTTCAACAATCATCTCATCCATAGTGCATGTGCACCTTTTCCACGCTGAAGAACCGCCAGGTCTCAGCATAAATGAAAAATGAAGCACCAACTCCTATATACTTGGGTTCTAGATACATTGTATTTTGCTACATATGCTTAAACAAGAAGCTCCAAAATATTGCCACTCACGCCTGTGCGTTTGCTTAAGGTATAATAAAGCATTAAAATTTCACATTAACAATTCAACATCGTTCTGTCTCTTAAACCCTCTCATTAAAACTAATAACAGAAACAAAAGCAAGAAGAAGGTAGCAACTTTGCTATTACTATCTAATGACCCAAATTCCACACATGTGAAACACCCAACATATGCCATGTTGCTCAAAGTCCTGTAAGCGTCCTTCCTATAAAAATGAATCAAAAATCAAGCATATAACAAGCCCAAAAAAAAAAAAAAAAAAGCAATTCAAAAGTTTCTATCTAGCTACCAATAGCCTTGGGTCCTATCAAGTCAAGCCTCTTCAAAAAAGTGATGACGAAACCCAAGATAATATTCCATAGTAAGGGTGAGCAAAACCGACCGAATCCAAGCGTCCCGAATCCCGAACCGAGCATACTCGGGTCGGTATTCGGTTTTGATTTTTCACAAATTCGGTTTTCGGTTCGGGTCGGGACAAAAACCAAAAAAACAAACCAATATCTACCAAAACCGACTGAACCCGACTAAACCGAGTATGGTCGAAACCGAACCCGACTAAACCGAGCAATTCGGTTTGGGTTTTTCCCCGAACTCGGTTTCGGGATGAGTCGGGTCGGGATTCGGGCCGATGCTCAGCCCTATTCCATAGTCATTATTAGAGATCCTAATTAAAAAATATACAATACTGATGCTTTGGGGGTATCTGGGATTGCTTATATCGACTAAATATCTCCTTGTTCAGTTACTTAAAAGCCAAATAAGTACTTTTTGGTTTTCAAAGAAAAGAAACAATTAACAATTCTCTGCATTAGCAAATTCAAACACTAGTAACTGCATCACTTTTTTAACAGCTTATTATATGCTTGTAATAATTTTCAACCATAGGCCTAATTATCAAACTAGCTACCAGCATAAACAGCATACAATTCACAGTAATGAAACCTTATAAATCTTAAACTAAGGGTGTCTAGGATTATTGCTTATTAGACACGCGCGTTGTAGGACGGCGCGTCGGAGAAATTAGACACGCGCCGCGTTTGGTTGTTCGTCGGCCATTGCGTTTGGTAGGGCGTTTTGTGTGATGGATGGATGAATGGATATTTAGTTGAGATGTTTGTGTAAATTTTGGGTTTTACGTTTGTGTCAAAATAAATTATACTCACTAAATTTTTTTTTTTTTTTTTTTTTTTTTTTAAATAAAACTTTTTTAGAAGAATAATAGTTTTACATTTAATTAATAAGTTAAAGTATTTTTCTTAAATTTGTAATAATAATTTGAGTTAATTGTCGGGTTTAACGCTTTTAGTCCTTATACTTTTTTTTAACGGGTTTGGTCCATGTTGTTGGGACCCATAACGTGTTTGGTCTCTTGATCAAATTTTCTGTTAGTTTGACCGCTAAATTGGTCATGTGACGCGCACATGAGAAGGTAATTGTGTCTTTTCATTCACAAACTAACAAGATCTTAGCCACCTATTGTCTAAGTGTACAGTGTTTGTAATTACAAATTAGATAAAAGTTGCCAATAAAATCTTAAATTGCAGAGAAAAGGAAAGACTTTGAAGTCTCATAGTGGATTCTATTGTTTGGCAAGAGTAGGGAATTGAGCATTGGAATGTGCTCGAGAATTAATTCTTTTGTTTGGTATGAGAGAGAATCAGTCATAACACTACACATTTGCTACCTATATACTTTGAGCAATGAACCAATCCACATGTGACTACAGACTCCATAAACACTCTCAACGAGCATAAATAGCCGGTGATTAAACATGAAACTTTTATAAAACAAAGGTACATGAGTTTAACGTCAACCATTTTATTAAATTACACCAAATCATGAAAAGAGTCATAAACAAAATGAAATAACCAACATCAAAATCATTGTACCAACAGCCATGCATAAACATGTTTGTGGAATTATTTGCAAGAAATAAAACAAGCAATCTGAAGTGAGATTTTGTCGTAGATCTTTCATTTTAAAAAACTTACTAGAACTGCACTCAATCACAACAGCACATTGGCTAAAAAGGCTCTGTTACATTTAGTCAAAGACTAAGATGGGTTGCGTATGAATGTCAAAAAGAGAAAAAGTCAGAGGCTATACAAAAACATGTGAACAGATTTTCCTAATATGTTTTTAATTACTTAATTAATATTAAAATATTGGTCATCTAGCAATGAAATATTATTAATTAGTCATCTCGCAACTATCATTAGTTAGATGCTAATTTGTTTTTTAAATCAATTGTTAAGACCTACCACTTTTTTGTGATTCATGATAGAATATGAAATGTGTATCGAGACACTTGATATCTTATAAAGTCATTTATTTGAAAGTTTCAATTGTATCTACATGTATAATATTCCCTAGACATGTTAAAGTCTCAATGTTGTATTTAATTGAACGTAGACCTGGTTTACTTGATTATAAAAGTATAAACGTTTATCATGAATTCATTAAAAAGTACATCAAAACTCGTCAACACACATATCATCCATCAATTTTTTCATCATTTAAATTCATAGATGCTTGTCATGATAAAACATGGAATTTAAAAGACTTTTGCTAAAAAAAAAAAATAATAATAATAATAAAAAAAAGACGAAAATAGCTCGTCACTCGGTCAACCAAAGAAAGGCTAGTCAATGTAAGCTTCAGACACACATTACGTTTTACTAAAAAAAAAAAAAAAACGGGATCCAACTCGACCCGAATTAGTTCATCGTTCGCTTCTTCATCATTTCTCCTGCACAACGGTCAACGGTCAACGGTCGCCGCCGTCGCAACGGTTTCCGCTGAATATAATCTCGATGTAAGGTCATTGATCCAATTAGTTGATTTTGATTTAGTTCACTAGTTAGCTGAAATAAGTCATATATAAAGGGGCAACTCATATAAGTCTAAAGATTCATTGTGAACTGCAGATATAAGGTTCGTTACGGTGCATAATGAAACTAGTATATGTTCAGTGGTGGAAGCAGACAAAGGAGTCGTCATAACAAATAATTCATTATTAGTACGTCCACATCACTACTACTACTCATTTAATAATTAGCTATCCCAAACACCCCTCTTACTGTCCAGTATTTGATGCAGGTGACATTTAATGGGTCATTTGATCATGTGAGCATAGATGCAACTAGTGTCCTTAACTTGGAACTTATAGAGCCGCTGCATTCTATGCTTCTCAAGTCAATAAGAACTACCGGAGGGTATAATAATGATAATATTCATTTGCATCATATAATCCACTACTGTGAGTTTTTATGAAATATTTCCTCTCGCAGGACTAGACTTGTTCGTGCCAATCTCTTGCAACCTTTGAAAGATTTACAAACCATAGATGCTCGACTTGATTGCCTGGTCAGTGCTTCTTATTGTTTATCATAAATGTTAGTGCTTCCAATCGAGATATTATCCTTATAAAAGAGACCTTCAAGTCCATGTTGAATAAAGGAATGGAGCCTTGAAGTTGACTTTGTTTTTATAAAATATAATATGATTTCAGAATTGGAGAGGTGATAGATGAGGATGTACTTCATGAACGAGTTCCTTTTGTTGCTCGAACACAGCAGTGTTTTGCTGTCAAGGCTGGAATAGATAGATTTCTGGATGTTGCACGAAGATTGTTCTGTGATACCAGCGAAGGTATCAAATTGGTCTACCTGATTGAATGGTATACTTGATGGCTGTTAACTCTTACTGATCTAGAATTACAGCTATGCATAACCTTGCAAATAAGTATCGCGAAGAATTTAAGCTTCCGAATTTAATCTTCGGAAGTGACTTTGTATCCCTTCCTTGAGCCCAGAACTACTATATCTTGAGCCTAATGGAGACCCCGTAGTTTTTCTGTGATGATCTACTTGCATATTAAAGTGTAATCTTATTAAATGTACCAGTAAAACATATTTTGAAACTAAAAATTCTACATAAATCAACATGGCACATGGGCTCGTATTGGTACTCCATGACATATGAGGTGTATATGTGATCTAAGTGGTTTTGATTGGCCTGAAAAATATTCTTTGCTTCAACATTTTGTGTTTTACAATGATAGTTTATATGTAATGAAGAAAACTAGTTTCTTTGCAGTTTCTTACTCCGGTATAAAGATGGAATTGTTGCATAATCACCATGTATTATAATTTGTTTGTCAATTTAATAAATTGGAAGTTATCCATGGATTGGAGCAATGTAATAAGAACAACATAGGGTTCATACTAAGATCTGATGTATCGGTGAGGTTCGTATGATTGAATGTCTCGCTTGGATCTCAGCTTCTCATATTAGTAAACAATTCTCGACCTTATTCACAATAACGGTTACTTACAAGTTTACTTGTTCTGTTTTTCAACTATCGACCTATTATTTATTAATTGGTCAATTTTTTATACATCATGTACATAATTGATTTCAGGTTTCTTTAATATTCTGCAGGCCAGTGCGTTCTCATTTGTCGAATGAGGTATGTTTTCAGGCATTTCGTAGAGTTAAGAAGATCCAAAATAGTTTGGATACATATTAAGGATCAATATGCTAAGGCTATGATATATGGATGCAGATATGCGAAAATTGTTAAGCCGTATGTCACTCGTTCCATGGCTTTCTCTTTTAGTCTCTGCTCGATATGGGAGTTGAGGTCTCAACATGAAGAGGAGTGTAGGCATCTCGAAGAGCAGCTGAGAAGGACAAGGTATGCATAGTCGTTATTACATATTACTCTTTATTGTATTTGGTCACAGGAGGAAGGCCCAAGGCTTTTATTGCAGTTGCAGTGTAAAGTGATGAATGATCACTCGTTCCAGGAAACGTAAGTTCATATCTTATATCTGAAGTAGTTTTATTTACTAAGAATTATTTACATGACTTGGTAGAATGACAGGAACATTGTTTAACATGATCTCTGTTAGTTATCAGAACATCAGAACCTGTTTCACTATTACCCATATAAATGAACTCGGGAAGATTATATATTTAGTTTAATTAGTTTTAGTTGTGTGACATGTAATGATTAATGGTGTGGTTAGCATGTATACCTCTTGGATAAGCATTGCTCCTGCATTTTCAATTGCATCAGAAAGCTCTGTAGCTTTAGCAATCGTAACACCTGTTATTAATTACTTTAAGTCTTCCACATTTAGAACTTACAAGCCTGTACAAAATACCATAATCTTTAGGACTTTGATATGAAAGAAATACTACAAAGTAGCATGGTTAAAGTATACATTAGATGAAATTTCAGTTCCATTGTGTTTTTTGTTGTTTGCTTGTTAGCTCAAATGTGTTTTGATCCTCAAACTGCTTGAACTAAGACGATGCAATGGTCTCTCTTTGAGATTTCCAGGATAATATAACTGATGTGCTTTGAAATTATTATGTTTATGCAGGGGACTGAGGATGATGATATGACCGAAGATTATGAAGATTATGATGAGGCTCGAGATGATGTTTTGTTGAAGTTTGGATGGAGGATAATAATGAATTTGCCGGTGCGAGCACTCTCAAAACTTTTTTTACCTCCGTTCTCAATTAGCAAATTCATACAAATTAGATGTAGGTGCAGTTTCTTAAAATTGTACAGCCATAACAGTCAATGTAGAGATTAATATATCAAAGGTAGTAGCAGCAAGACATTATTGTGGTTACCTTGAGTATTTTTTCCCCCAAAATCAGTCTCTTCCTCGCGATGGGCAAGCCATCTTTCATTTACTGCGAGGCTATTTTGATTCAAAAACAAATTCAATGACGTCAGCATTTTCAACATTATATTCGAAAGTGGGATTTTACCACACATCATCAGCCAGATGAGGCAGTTTTGGAGCAATGACTCTCACTATGGAGAGTAGATGCTCTGCATGAACTGTCTGACAACTCCACCTAGTAAAACTCGAACCACCGCTGAAATAGAATCAAACTTCATTGAAATATAGTCTACTTAATACTTATGTCCTTATATATAAAGTGAATAAAACTTCATTGAAATATAAAAGAAAATGTCTTAACGCAAGATAAAGGCGATATTTGGCAACATCGAAGTAAAAAATCTATCGCCCAATTCTGATTCAACCTGTCTTGCTCTATGTACAAGTAATTTTCCTCAATATAACACTCCAACCATCTATCCCCCAATTCTGATTCAACTTATCTTAATCTATGTACTAAATCTAAACCACTCCACTAATGGTGCACAAATTCTACACAATTATGAAAGACAAGTCCAAACACACAGTGGCGAAGCTAGACCAACTTCAGTGGGGGGTCGGGATCTAATATACCGAAATTTCACAATTAAAATGGGGGGTCGAAACCGAATATACCGAAATTTTTCTACACGAAAACTATATACCCCCTACATCGCAAAAAAAATTTCGGGGGGTCGGCGCCCCCCCCCCCCCCCCCCTAAGGTAGCTGCGCCCTTGCAAACACAATCACATTTAAAAGTGTCATACCACCAGCTCAAGTTAACTCAGAATACCAGATAATAACCATAGAGTTGGCATGTCTATGAGCATTCAAAAACTACCATCTCCTTGATTATTACTAATGTTAATTAAACTCATTCAGAGATTAGATTGAATATCTAATAAGTTTTCATGATTTTATATTAAACATGCATACAAAGATATTAAGTAGACAAGATAATGGTGTATGAGTTCTTCTCAAGAGCTGATAACAAGGTCAATAAAGACATGTCAAAACACCATTACATTTATGAGTATCAGAATATTCCTGCTACGAATACCGTATCACAGGCTTGTTCAAGTACAAATACAATCAAACAATCATAATAATAGAATAAACCCCATCTCTCATAAGTCAATTGTAATACCCCGTAATTTTCCCGACGTATTTTTATACGGGATAATCCCTGTTTTACATTTACGAACCGTCCTGAACTCATCCGACTCGGAAACGTGGAGTTATCTCGCGAAACGTGACGCATAATGGCACAATCGATGATTTGATTAGATTATTTTATTATTTTCGAGAAACTAGGCGTATGAATAGTCGTTTTGATCGGAAATATTATTCTGAGCACGATGGCGAAATTCCCGTGTCTTAAATCTACCGTTTGCTAATCTAAACGTGTCCCGAATCGCAATGTCTCAAAAGATAACAAAAATTACGACCCAACTTTGGGTTCGTGGTGTGTTTGTTGTTTTGATATAGGATAGTTACTACCTCGTTGCAGTCAAAACATAAAGGGTGCGTTTGTTATTTATTTTGGTTCATGGTTCCAGCCCAACTTTGGGTGTGGTTGTTTATTCGTTGGGCTCCACAGCCCTTAGGAGGGTGTGTTTGGTTTTAAAATGGGCCTCAAGCCCATTTCACACATAAGGATGTGTTGGTATTAATTTTTAGTGATAGTGTTTATAGATATTCGAGTATAAAGAGTTTTTGAAACTTATTTTCACAATCTTTATAAACTATATTCAAAAGTTAAAAATGTTCACGCATCTTGACCTTTTGCTCATACATTACCTCAAAAACCATAAATAATGTTTCTTTGCTCATGCCTAGTACCAAAAAGAATACAATTTCAATGCATAAAACCATCATTGTTTGCTATCTACATTTTCTATAATGATAACATCATCAGGTTTTCAATTATACCTCCAAGTTGAATTGATTTAGCAAACTCTATGTCACTTTGATAATTCATTTATGGACCTGGCAAAAAAAAAAAAATGAAGGTTAAAGGTAAAATTAAGTAAACTGTAAATAACACAACTGTTTCTATTGAATCAATTTTTATTCATACTTAACCTTTATTTAATTAACTTGGTCATATGAATGGGTATGGTAAATTAACTTTGAGGTTTGAGCATCTACAAAACAGTTTCCCCTATATGCAAACATAGACTTGGCTACTTTCAAAGCTTGAGAGTTTTTAGTTTGTTCTTGAAGTTAACATTCTCTCACTGTCAAGTAAGTATTGTTGGTTCAGTCATCCAAAAAAAACTTGCCATTAAAGATGAGGTGTAATATTGGTCATGTAAATATTCAATTGAGGTTTAGCCATTTTCAGCATTTAAAAAGAAATTGTAGTTCGTTTCACATGTTTCGTTGTACCAAAGGATGTAATATTCCAAAGACGTTTAGGTAAGCGCTCAAATGCAAAGTCACACGGAAATAAAAAGAAAGCCACCAGCTTGCGACACGTGTCTTCCCCTTCTTAAAAGTATGAAACTATGAATAACCTCCCTATTTCTAATATAGATTGTGATTCTCCTACCATTTTGCATCAATAATTTGCTCGTTTATTTAAATTTCTCTAAAGTAACACTTTTTTTATGGTTTACTTTACATTAAATATTGCAAATAGTGTAGAATAATAATCCTATTTGTGGTTGTTCGATTGTTTTTTTGTTAGCTTTTTGTACTTTGACTTTGCCTTGAACAAACTTTTTTTCTTGAAACTTTTAAAATTATCTTTGGTGATCAAGGTAAACTTATAACTCTACAAATCGCTATGCAAGACGGATGAAGCCCGACAAATCATCAGACTTTCACTATTTTTAGATTAAATTAGGACATAATGACCTTCAAAATTTTACATGCTTAACTATTTATAAAGAGGTTAACATATTTGGATGTTACTAAAGTTTGCGTTTTTGTTCATTTATTCTTTTATTTTTTCACTTCATATTTAGATCTCTTTCTAAAACTAAGTGTTAAAACAAGTGATTCGAGGGTAAAAAAATTAAAAGTTTATTAGCTTAAGTCTTGTCTTCAATAAGTTTTGTAATCCAACGTATACTTTTTTGAGTTAGTAATCCATATATCGCTTTATATATTCAACATAATGTTCGTAAATAAAAATGAATTTTGAACTATAATCTATGTCTAGGGGCTCTTTTAAAGTTAATAAAACCACAAGGCTCATTCTGAAATAATGTAATAACTTAAAGGACCACAATCAGTAGTCCATGTGCAAAAGTCCAACCATTTAACCGATCGGCAAACCTCCAATACAGTCCACACACCAAACTAAAGTTCAAGGGTTCTTTTAAAACTTTCAAAACTACAGGGTTCATTTCGAAACATAATCATAACTCAAAGGACCAGACTCATCATATATCTATATATATATTTCCCAGGAATGTGGTGTGCATCAAAATGTTGTACCCAATGCTACAACCATTTGTACTCTCCAAATATGTGGCAATAACATGAGGAGTTTACTGTTATTAGCACTGTTCATGGCTTAAAAAAATAATTTTTTTCCCGGGTTATAATCTTCTTCTATATCTCTACACACACCAACCATTCTGTTTTCCCATTCATAACTCTAGAACCCTCTTCTCTCTTCTCTACTCTCTCGCACACACACCATTCTACTTCCACTAAATCTAACAACATCAACCAACAATACGTTAAACACAAAATCAAAAATACAAAATCCAAACACTATATCACGTTTTATTTTCGGCGAGGCGTATCCGGCCAAATCCGGTGCTGTGGGTATGTGTGTTTGCAACTCTCACGCCATCACATCTACTTTTATTTATCCAAATCCAAATCAGTTCCACAAATGATCAGAATAATTATTCCAAATGTACGATCTTTTCTTTTTTTTAATTGTATTGATTTTTTTTTATTTATTTTTTTTTTTTTTAACCATTTGATCGATTTCTGCCTTTTTTTATGTTTTCTCAAAGAATTTTGCTAGCAAATTGTGGTTTATTACATTGATTGATTATTTTCGGGCGACTGATATTGTTAGGTTTTGCAACATTTGATAAGTTGCATACCAAGTGTTTGATAAAATGTCTCAAAGGAAATATTCGACAATCAGAAAGTGTCGTTTTAGTAGTTTTCAGTCCTTGGTACAAATTTTGCATATCAAGTGTTTGATAAAATGTCTTAAAGAATTGGTAGCAAAGAGTGGTTTATTACATTGATTTTTTAGCTTTATTGTTTTTGTGTGACTGAGATTGTTTGAATGAGGATACTGATGTATAATATCCTATCTGTTTATGTCCTTTTAATTTGGTTTTTTTCCTGATTGTTAGTTGAACGTTAAACAAATGTTTGATAATATGTCTTAAACAAATATTATGTGTTGTTTCCTTATGTTAAACTCATTCTTTCAGAGAGCTCAGTTAAATAAGCCCATAAGTTGGCCAAATACGCTGATCCAAACTTCCCCTTATTGTTGGTATGCCATGCCATTAAGAAGTGCTTAATCTCTTTCCTTTTCCGACAAGGCGTATCCCGCACATCCCCAAGTTGTCAAAGAGCTCAGTTAAATAAGCCCATAAGTTGGCCAAAAAAGCTCATCCAAACTTCCCCTTATTTAACTACAACCTTTATTTTATTATATCAGGTAAAACTTTTACGGTGTTGGGATTAATTTCGTTGTATTTAGTTTTGCCTAATTTGGGGTTTAGGGTTTCGGCCAATAGTGTTAAATCGAAATAATTGAAACTTATTTCTTTGGGTTTTTGATGATTTGTGTATCAATTAGTTTTGGCTGATTTGAGTTTTTGATGATTTGTGGTGCGAGAGCTATGGAGTTTTTCGTGCCCACGTTGGAATGGAACCGGAGAAAGATTTGTTAGCAATGGTTACCCAGGATTCTAAGATATTGTTGCATCGCTTTAACTGACAGAGGCTATGGACTATCTTTCCAGGTTCAATTTTTTTTTTTTTTTGCATCTAGGTTTTTTTTTTTTTTTTTTTTTTTTTTGTTTTTTTTTTTGCATCTAGGTTGACGGATTGTACAAAAAAAATCAATTGCATTTTGTAAAAAAAGCAAGATGAAATATGCTTATTGATCTTTTGAATTTGGATGCTAGAGACTTTGTAAATAAAAGATAGAAATGTTGCTGATCTTTGTGGTGAAGTGGGAGTGTAGCGATGTATAGAAGTCATAGATTAAAAAATAATAATAATAAATAAATAAAAATAAAAAAAAAAAATCCTCAAAAAAGCCTCAAATCATGATAATTTCCACCCATGATGAATAGCGTATGTGTTATCTTTAATCTAAGATTTCTATTTGATTCATTTCTTTTACGAATTTGTAATATTTGTTGATAAAGTATTCATGTGTTCTTATTATGCAGTAATTTTCATGTTATATCAGTGACGGGGATTTGCTTTGCAAGTTCTGTCCAAAATATGCTACTATGATATTTGGGTTATATTACCTACCTGCTATTGTATTAGTTATGGGATGCAGTGGATTATGAAGATCAAGAAAGGGAAATATTTAAATTTTGAAAAGATATGTGTTTCATAGCAATTCAAATATGCTGTTTAATTGTTTTTGAATGCTTACATTGCTTATTCAAAGTATTGGCTCACTAATTTTTGTGCTATTTTTCAGGAAAAGTTAGGAGATGAAAGAAAAGTTGGTTGCTACGGTTGTGGATGTACAAGGGAGTCGGCTTATAGGACATTGCTTTAGGAGTTACTTTTGTTAGAAAGTTAATGTATTTCTAGAATAAAAAATGTTAGATATTTTGTAAAAAGTAAAGATACTTTATCCTAGAAAATTCTAGTCGGCTTCAAACCGACTTACTCACCGACATAGAAACCGACAATAAGAACTATAAATGGGCATGTGCTGTAATGTTGCAATGTAAGAAAAGAAAAGAATTCAAATCAATAAAAGCAAATTCCTCCAGCTACTTTCCACAAACATTTATTTCCCCATCTCCATCACGTTAATAATCAAAAGTATTAATAATACACCATCTATATTTTTAACAAAGTGGTATCAGAGCTAGAAGATCGAGATGTCAGGTGCAATGAACTTGTTTCAATTTCCTCGTCTTACCAAAGACAACTATGGTAGTTGGTGTATTCGAATGAAGGCGTTACTCGGTTCACATGATGTGTGGGAGATAGTCGAAAAAGGTATTGAGAAAGTTGATGATGAAAGTTCGTTGGATGCCGCCAAAAAGGTGGAGTTGCAAAAGGCAAGAAAGAAGGATCAAAGTGCTCTTACACTCATCTATCAATGTCTTGATGATGCAATGTTTGAGAAAGTTGCAAATGCAACCACTTCTAAGGAAGCGTGGGAGATCCTTCAAAATGCTTTCAAAGGAATTGACAAGGTGAAAAAGGTACGTCTTCAAACTCTTAGAGGAGAGTTCGAAAAGCTCCAAATGGAGGAATCTGAAACCATTTCGGATTATTTCACTCGTGTCTTGACCATTTCAAATGAAATGAAGAGAAACGGTGAAAGTTTGAGTGACACAAGGGTGATAGAAAAGATTCTTCGCTCTTTGCCACCAAGCTTTGATTACATTGTTGTGGCCATAGAGGAGTCAAAAGACATAGACTCTATGACCATTGATCAACTTATGGGATCTTTACAAGCCCATGAAGAGAAGTTGAAGAAAAGAAGGGGGAAAGAACCCTTGGAGCAAGCTTTATACTCAAAGGTCTCTTTCAAAGAAAGAGAAAAGAGCTTTCTACATGGAAAGGAGCAAGGACGAGGACGCGGTACTTCTCGAGGTCGTGGTGGTTTTCAAGGCCGAGGACGAGGAAGAGGAAGAGAAGATGTCAACAAAGAAGATGAAAACCAATGTTTTTCATATCGAAGAGGTCGTGGGAGAGGCTTTCAATCTCAAAGAGGTGGTAAGCCCCAAATACAATGTTATAATTGTCGCAAATATGGTCATTATGCCAGTGAGTGTAGTAGCTCAAGACAAGTGGAAGAAAAAGCTAATCTTGTGGAGGTAGAAGACAAAGATGAGCTTACCTTGCTAATGGCAAGACATGACGAACAAGAAGAGAGGATAGAGCCATGGCATATAGATTCCGCTGCGAGCAACCATATGACGGGTGAAGAAGACTTGTTCGTGGAGATGGAGGAAAGTAAAGGTAACGTCACCTTTGGAGACGAATCAAAGGCACCGGTGAAAGGAAAAGGTAAGATACTTATCCGAGCTAAAGATGGAAGTCACCAATATATTTCAGACGTATACAATGTGCCCAACCTTAAAAGCAACATTTTAAGTGTGGGACAACTTTTAGAGAAAAACTATGATATTCATTTCAAGGATCGTAGTGCTATAATAAGAAATCCCGAAGGAAAGCTCATAGCAAGAGTGCCTATGACTAAAAACCGAATGTTCCTTCTAAACATTCAACATGATGAAGCTAAGTGCTTAAAGAGTTGTTTGAAGGATCATTCGTGGCTTTGGCACATGAGGTACGGGCACTTAAACTTTGGTGACTTAAAGTTATTATCCTCAAAGGGAATGGTGAAAGGGTTGGATCAAATTGATCATCCTAATCAAGTGTGTGAAGGATGTATTCTTGGGAAGCATGCTAGAAGTTCGTTCCCGAAAGAAGCGACATCAAGAGCTAAGGAGCCTCTACAACTAATTCACACGGATTTGTGCGGTCCCATTACTCCACCCTCTCATGGTAAGAATCTTTACTTCATGCTTTTTATAGATGACTTTTCAAGAAAAACTTGGGTATATTTTCTAAAAGAAAAATCCCAAGCTTTTGAAGCTTTTAAGACATTTAAAGCTATGGTAGAAAAGGAGAAAGGTTTAAAAATTAAATCCATGAGATCCGATAGAGGTGGAGAATTTTTATCGAAAGAATTTAACAAATTTTGTGAAGATAATGGGATCCGGAGATTTCTAACAGCTCCTTACTCCCCACAACAAAATGGAGTGGTGGAGAGAAAGAATAGAACCATTCTCAATATGGTCCGAAGCATGTTGAAAAGTAAGAAGATGCCAAAGGAGTTTTGGGCCGAAGCGGTTGACTGTGCGGTATATCTATTGAACCGGTGTCCGTCAAAGAGTTTAGACAACAAGACTCCACAAGAAGCATGGAATGGGATGAAGCCTAATGTCTCTCACTTAAGGATATTTGGAAGCATAGCGTATGTTCACGTTCCGAGCCAAAGGCGATCCAAGCTTGATGATATAAGTGAGAAGCATGTGTTTGTTGGCTACGAAAAGCAGTCAAAAGGTTATAAGCTCTATAATCCAAACACAAGGAAGGTGGTAGTGAGTAGAGACGTGGAGTTTGATGAAGAAGAAGCATGGGATTGGAGCATTAAGGAAAATGAAAGGTATGACTTTCTTCCTATAAATGACGAAGAAGAGACGGGTGAATCAAGTGAAGAAGTCCAACAACCTCAAAGTCCAACTCCAACCCAAGACTCACCTTCAAGTTCAAGTGAAGGAGAACCAAAGACAAGAAGTTTGGAGGAGCTATATGAGGAAACTGACGAGATATCCCTTCTTTGTTTATATGCTGACTGTGAACCTTTAGTGTTTGAAGAAGCCATGAAAAGCAAGAAATGGAGACAAGCCATGGAGGAGGAGATAAAGTCAATAGAAAAGAATGATACGTGGGAGTTGACGACCGTTCCGAAAGGCCAAAAGGCTATTGGAGTCAAGTGGGTATACAAGGCCAAGAAAAACGCCAAAGGCGAAGTGGAGAAGTACAAGGCAAGACTTGTGGCAAAAGGTTACAAGCAGAAGCATGGGATCGACTACGAAGAGGTATTTTGTAACACCCCCAAATTTGAATTGTGGCAGCGGAAGATTTATTTGGGTGTTACTGTGAGGATCGATTGTGAAATCATAGAAAAACAGGGGGTGGTATGTAAAAAGGAGAGTAGGTGTCGTAAACAAAATGTGGTGGTAGCGTAGGTGCTGGTAAAACTGGCACATGTATGTCATCTAATAAAGGTATAGCGGCGGCTCCACCTTCTACAAAGGGCTCAATCGCGTCGGGCACAATCTCTGGTACTACAGCATCGGGAAGTACGGGGGACGTGACTGATGCTGGTGATCCCTCGGAGTCCGGCTCCGATGATATACTAAAGTGGGTGATAAACGACATAGTACTGTAATAATCCATATATCGTAGAATAAGTAACTTACTAACATCAAGTGGTGTATTATAAGCATAAGATGATCTAGTTGCACAATAACTATCGAGTATGCAGGGCTTATATATGACAATTTGACGAATAACATACCGAGCATGGCAGCAAGCAGGCATGGAGAATTTAAGGTAACATGGTGTATAATTAATTTGTTTGAAAAATGTAGTTATAGTCCGACGTTTAAAAACATTTGGTTCTCTATAACCGAAGCTCTGATACCAAACTGTAACACCCCCAAATTTGAATTGTGGCAGCGGAAGATTTATTTGGGTGTTACTGTGAGGATCGATTGTGAAATCATAGAAAAACAGCCTAAGATGACATTTTTAATTTACATAGGTCCATAATACAAATTCAGTTATAAAACATTATATCAGAGTACTAAGGTTCCTTTAAAGAAACATTATTTTAACTGAATTACAACTTATTTTACACCATTTATTGAAGATAGGGTAAGCCTGCTCCATGCCTTGCCGTGCTCTCCTAGTTCCCTGAGATACATGCTTAAAAGTCAACATAATGTTGAGTGAAATCATGGAGTTTATAGTTTAAATATCAGTTCAATCACAAGTAAGATTGTATTGGAGATACAATCAGTTATAAAATATTGATATTGCAGTTCATATATCGCCCTAAGTCTCATGACACGCAAACGTTAACAAAGTACCGCCTAAACGGAGGTGCACACCAAATTAATGATGAAAATTTGCCCTCGTGTAATAGGTGATTTTGCCAATTCCTATTTCTCTCAAATATAATGCATCGCGACTAATACGACTAGCAAAAAGCATTCCGTCACAGTATTAGTGGGATAGGTCGTCAACCTCTAATAGATCTATTCATTATATTCGCGTTCACCGCAGTGATTAATGGCTCATGATAAAGGGTCTTGTGGCAATATGTGTACTTAGGCATATATCAAGTCAGGTAGCATACAGAAAAATACTTGTGATTTATTTATAGCATGTATCCCCCTCACGAGGTTTAAAAAGTATAAAGAGTTTAAAAAGTGAGGCCATGACTCACTTTATGCGTTCCTGGTGATGGTAAAAATAACTCAGAGGTGATTATAACAACTTCGATATAAAACCTGGTAAATATATAAATATCTGAGAATCTTACTAATTTCTAGTGTGTATGAGTATGAGTGGTGGATGATGATTGTTTAACGATCTAATGAAGATGTTATGTGCTTATGATGCTCGTACTCTCGTAAGATCATAGTTTCAACAAGTAAATAAGATATTACTATGAAATATTTCTATCGCTATTACTAATATGTAAATATAATGCAAATATGCATATAAAGTAAAGATAAGGTGCAAAGAGGAAAAATAAGATGAGAATGACAAGTTATAATAGTTGTTCCTTGGTCTTTCCAGATTTTACATTTTCTACCCTAACCGTGGTGCGCGTTACGTCGTTAGTCCTTATTCAGTCCGTAGTCCAATATCAGTCCAATACTTGTCCAATAGTCCATATAAAGCTTGAAGGTCAATAATATGTCAATTTCAGTCCTTTACAACTGTTTTTACAGTTTCAGTCCCTTAGTTTCCAGGTTTGGCAGTTTTAGTCCTTTTCGGTTAAGTCGCGTTACATTTTTAGTCCTTTTTGCATAAAAATGACGGGAAAAATATTCTGAAATTTTTTTATAACTTTATTAAGTTTATTTTAACTTATTTCACTTTATTATTTCAGAAAATAAATTATTTTTGCACTAATGGGCCATTTAACGAATTGTAGCATAGCCCGTTAAGAGTTTTAGAGGCGAGGGCGTGAAAATAGTTTTGGGCTTGGATTTGGGCTATTTTTAGGATTCTAAAAATATATTTTTCGGGCCTGTTGGGCCTTGCCATCGCGAATCCTTGTTGGGCTTGGTTTTTGGCCCAATCGAAAGTTTTATAATTTTCTGAAAATTGTTAGCTAGCACTTAGTGAATGCCGATCAAAAGGGATTATTTTGGGCGTGATGTCGAGCTTATGGGTTCGAACTTAGAACATGAAAAACATAATTTGTTAGCTTGACATTCGAGTGGTATAAAAATGTAAATATGTTATATACGAAATTTCGAAAATATAATTAAGGTTTTTAGGCTAGTCGAATGAAAAGATTTTGTGAATATTCTATGAAAATTTTCTAAGGGTTTGCTCTTAGTCGAATGGCGTTAAAAGGGATTGATTTGAGTGTCGATATGGGGTTATGAGAGGGATCTCAAAACACGAAATATTTAGTTTACCATGTGAGCTATCGAGATGGATAAAAATATTTGGGTGTCGCATGAACGGTTTCGTATTAATTACATCGTGAAGTGGCCTGTTCGAGCGGTTTCTCTAACTATTAATTTCTTGGTTATTTTTCTGTTTTCTCTTTATCCGGTTTAGCGAGGGGGGTTTATAGTTTATGTTCAAGTCGAGTTAAGGTAATATTCAAGGGTTGATCACATGTTAAGCGTGACTTGGGTAGTTCGATCAACTTAAGTTTCGACGTGTTTCCTTTTGTTAACCCGGTTGAGTACGAAGGTTGTTAGTGTTCGAATAACAAGTGCATGAACTAAGTAAAGTGTTACTATATACGTTATATCATAATGATGTGTGGTGAGTTGAACGTGTATTAGCAAAAGGTGAGTGATTCTTTATTCTTACTTGGTATTATATGACATGAATTTACATTGTGTGATGTATAGAAATATGTAGGCTCGATCTAAAATAATGTCAGGCGTGTGCATATGGTGAAGGTGAAACAAGTTTGCAACTAAGTGGCACATATAGGTTAAAGTAGTTACAAACAATGCATGCATGGTGATGGTGTGCGTGCGTTATGAAGTAAAACACAAGAGTTTGCAAGTTACTTACAAAGTCTTCCCTAAGGTGGTGAAGGAGTAGTGGGCTGTTCGAATGAGGCACCAAAACAGTGGGCTTCGAAATGGATTTATACGATCTTGTTCTTATTATTTGCTTCTAGATCTTCGACATAAAGTTGGCTATAAGTTTAAGGAATGTGATGACTGTGATTGAAAGGGATATGTGATAGAGGATTTCGAATAGTGGTGCCTTATATAAGTAAAATATCTACACTTGCTTGTCTAATGACACTGTACATGGAGGACACTTGTGTGATGTTATATTAGTTTGAGTGTAAGAGTGGTTATAAATTTGTATTCTAGTTCTTGTTTCTTTGGTTCTCTACGTGTATAGTTCCACTGTCCACAATTTGTATTTCCATTTTACTCTTGCACTATGTACTCCATTTTGATAAGTTTGTTGTCGACAGATTTTGATTAAAGCAAGTTTAATATCAAGTTTCAAATGGCTATCTTTAGTTGGTTTTTGTTATCACAGTGTATGTTGGTTCTATAAGTTTTGCATGGAAGTTTCGGTATATATGTTTGTGTCGTTTGGTTGAGTAGGAAAAGAAGCAAAGGGTGCAACAATTAAAAGAAATGGGTCGAGCGGCTGTGATGGTTGTTTGGGTTGGCAATTGGCTCGATGGGTTATTGTCAATTAGTGTTTATTGATTGTTGTTGGGCCGATCAAATGTGGCCCAAATTGGTTTATAGTATTAGTTTTAGGATTAAGGTTTGTGTTTTGTTTAAGTGAGATTGTGTGGTATTTAATTTGGTTAAGTGTAGTGAATTAATTAAATGGTTAGGATTACTTGTCGTTGTTTATAAGAAAATGATGTTGCGTCGAAAAATATAATCTCTAGTGTTGGGGTGTTAGATATACATATGTGTATATATAATGCATGGCTACTACTAATAGCAATAATAATAAAAAGTTTAAATTTCTAGCAAAAATAGGCGTTGGGAAACATAAATACGAGATTATTATTAATCACTAAGATTAATTACAAGGGTTTTTCACAGGGTCTTACAGTACTCCTCTCCTCATTCGAATTCCGTCCCGGAATTCAAGTCTAAAACGGCTACTAAGAGTGATTTACGGGAATAAGTGGGGATATTTCCCACGAATTTGATCTTCGCGTTCCCATGTGTACGTTGGTCCTCTCTTAGAGTCCCATTTTACTTTCACAATAGGAATACGACTTTGCTTGAGTTGCTTAACTTCTCTATCCATTATCTCCACGGGTTCTTCGGTGAATACAAGTTTGTCGTCCAATTTAATCTCTTTCAGTGGAATGACGAGAGTCTCGTCCGATAGGCATTTCTTAAGTTGAGATACGTGGAAAGTAGGGTGTATCCTACTGATTTCTTCCGGGAGTTCTAACTTATAGGCAACTGGACCTATTCTCTCGAGGATTTTGAACGGTCCAATGTACCTTGGGTTGAGTTTTCCACGCTTTCCAAAGCGTATCATTCCTTTCCAGGGCGAAACTTTTAGCATAACCCTATCTCCGACTTCAAACTCCATGGGTTTCCTTCTCACGTCTGCGTAACTCTTTTGTCTGTCACGAGCGGCTTGGAGACGATGTTTGATTTTGAATATTTTCTCAGTTGTGTCGTGGATTAATTCTGGCCCGGTAAGCTGCATGTCACCAACTTCTGTCCAACAGATTGGTGATCTGCACTTTCTTCCGTAAAGTGCTTCGAAAGGTGCAGCCTTCAGACTAGCTTGATAACTGTTGTTGTACGAGAATTCAACCAATGGTAGGTGTTTATCCCAACCTTTTCCGAAGTCAATCACACATGCTCTAAGCATATCTTCCAAGGTTTGGATTGTCCTTTCACTTTGTCCATCAGTTTGAGGATGATAGGCGGTGCTCATGTCCAATTGAGTACCGAGAGCTTTCTGTAAGGATTGCCAAAATCCTGAAGTGAATCGACTGTCTCTGTCAGAGATGATAGAGATCGGGACTCCATGTCGGATTATGATTTCCTTGAAGTATAACTGAGCGAGTGTGTCCAACTCGTCAGTTTCTTTGATAGGCAGAAAATGAGCTGATTTGGTTAAACGGTCGATGATAACCCAAATGGTGTCATATCCGGTCGACGTTCTTGGTAACTTGGTAATAAAATCCATGGTGATTCGTTCCCATTTCCAAACTGGTATTTCCGGTTGTACAAGTGGTCCAGATGGTTTCTGATTTTCAGCTTTGACCCTTGAACAAGTCAAACACTTTCCAACATATGTTGCAATGTCGGCTTTCATGTTTGGCCACCAGTAGAGTTGTTTAAGATCTTGGTACATTTTGGTGGATCCGGGATGAATGGAATATTTAGACTTGTGAGATTCATGCATGATAAAATCACGAATACCTCCATAAAGAGGAATCCAACATCTTTTCTTGAAGCATAACATTCCATCGGATCTTTGTATGAGTCCGTTCTCCCTTTCTATCATGCCCTTAATGTTCTCTTGAGCTCGATTCTCTTCCTGAAGAGCTTCTGATTGGGCTATGAGTATTTGAGATGGGAGTGGTGAATGAATTGTCATTTCTAATGATCTCACTCTAAGAGGTTTAATTCTTTCTTTTCTGCTCAAGGCATCGGCCACGACATTTGCTTTACCGGGGTGGTAGCAAATTTCACAGTCGTAGTCGTTGAGTAGTTCTATCCATCGGCGCTGTCTCATATTCAACTCCTTCTGATCCAGTATGTGTTGAAGACTTTTGTGATCGGTGTACACCGTACACTTTGTACCATATAGGTAATGTCTCCATATTTTAAGAGCAAATACTACTGCCCCTAGTTCTAGATCATGAGTGGTATAATTCTCCTCATTTTTCTTGAGTTGTCGAGACGCATAAGCTATGACTTTGTCTCTCTGCATTAGTACCGCACCTAAACCATGATGCGATGCGTCACAATATACTACAAAGTCTTCGCTTCCGTCGGGTAGCGCTAGAATTGGTGCTTCACAGAGTTTTTGTTTTAAGAGTTGAAATGCTGATTCTTGTTTCTCTTCCCAGATATACTTCTTGTTTTTCTGAGTGAGTTCTGTCAAAGGTTTTGCGATTTTGGAAAAGCCTTCTATAAACCTTCGATAGTAACCAGCGAGTCCTAAAAATTGTCGAATTTCAGTGGGAGTGGTGGGCGAAGCCCAACCTTTAACTGCTTCGATCTTGGCGGGATCAACGTGAATTCCTTGACTGTTGATGATGTGACCTAAGAATTGAACGGTGGAGATCCAAAAATCACATTTGGAAAATTTTGCATACAGTTTCTCTTGTTTGAGTACACCCAAAATGGTTCTCAAATGTTCCGCATGCTCGTTTTTGTTACGTGAGTAGATCAAAATGTCGTCGATGAATACGATTACGAACTTGTCCAGATATGGTTTACACACGCGGTTCATTAGATCCATGAACACTGCAGGTGCGTTGGTAAGACCAAATGGCATTACGCGGAATTCGTAATGTCCGTATCGTGTTCGGAAGGCTGTTTTGGGAACGTCTTCTTCTCTGACTCTTAGTTGGTGGTATCCTGATCTTAGATCGATTTTTGAGTAAACACTCGATCCTTGCAGTTGGTCAAATAGATCGTCTATTCTTGGTAATGGGTATCGATTTTTCACTGTGAGTTTGTTCAACTCTCTATAATCGATGCACATTCGGAATGTTCCATCTTTCTTTTTGACGAACAGGACTGGTGCTCCCCAAGGTGATGAGCTGGGTTGGATGAATCCTTTATCCGACAATTCTTTCAATTGCTCAGATAATTCTTTCATTTCGGAAGGGGCTAATCGATATGGTGCTTTTGCGACAGGTGCTGCTCCAGGCACTAAATCGATTCGAAACTCTACTTGCCGGATGGGTGGAATACCTGGCAAGTCTTCAGGGAACACTTCTGCAAACTCATTTACAACTGGCACTTCTTCTAGTCGCTTTTCTTTCTCTTTTGATTTATTTTCCGTTACTTGGACTAAAAATGCGTGATATCCCTTGTTTATGTATTTCACTGTTTTGATGTACGAGATGATATTGAGTTGGGTTTTGAAGTGATCACAACGAACGATGAGCGTTTCATTGTTTACGGGGATTTGGATAACTTTTTCATCACAGATGATCCGGGCACGATATTTGGATAACCAATCCATACCCACAATTGCGTCAAAGCTTCCAAGTTGGATGGGCATGAGATCGATTGGAAATGAGTTGTTTTGGAGAGTTAAGGTGCAGTTTTTGAGTACGGTGTTGGTGTTTAATAATTTCCCGTCGGCTATCTCAATTTCATACGAGGTGTCTAATTCTACAGGCGTTATCTTAAGCAATAAAGCAAATGAAGTAGATACAAAACTTCTATCGGCTCCAGAATCAAATAATATTTTAGCACTATTTTGATTCAGTAAGAAAGTACCCGTAGTGACGTTGGGGTTCGGTGACACGTTTCCATCTCCGAGCACGTAAGCTCTTCCTCTGGCAACCTGATTGATATTCTTGGGGCAGTGGCTTTTAAAATGACCCGCTTCACCACAACCGTGGCACTTTACTGTTACTGGGTGCGCATTCGCTCCCGTAGCTCGACAGTCTCGGGTCACATGACCTATTTTCCTACAGTTACCACAAATGGCGGTACAAGGTCCTGTATGATGCATCTTGCACTTGTTACACTGGGGTTTTGTTCCAGCATACACTTTTCCTTCGGCGGGTGTGGCCACATAAGCTCTAGCGGCTTCTTGTCTGCGGTTTTGTTGTTGATGTCTGTCATTTCTGCTTTGCTGATGGTCTCTATTACGGTTGCTTCGATCATTGTTGCGGTAGTTCCTGTTGTGATTGTAGTAACTGCTACTGTTCCGGTTGTTGTTGCCAAAGTTATCATAGTTCCTCTTTTGCCCAGTGACCGTGGATTTAGCACTTCGTTTAAGCTCTCGATTCATCATCCGTTGAGCAAACACGAATGCAGCTTCGAGGGTCTTTGGGTTGGATGCGGTAACATCTCCTTCAATGCTTGAAGGTAGTCCCTCCACATATTTTTCCAACAGTTTTTCAAAGTCAGGTACCATGTGTGGACACAAAAGAGATAGTTCTAGAAATCTTCGGTTGTATGTACTGACATCACAGTTCTTCACCACTAACTCGTGAAATTCATCTTCAAGTTTTCTCATCTCTGTTCTTGGACAGTACTTCTCCAGCATTTTATTCTTCAGATCGGTCCAAGAGATTTGATATGCTGCTTCAGCACCCATTATCTTGACGGTAGCATTCCACCAAGATAGTGCATCTCCCCTTAGGGTTCCGGTGGCAAAAGTAACCTTATTGTTTTCAGCACAGTTGCTTCTCATGAATACCGTTTCCATGCACTCAAACCACTGGCCTAATTCAGTCACTCCTTCCACACCTCTGAAGGTGGTGGGTTGACAACTCACGAATTCTTTGTAAGTGCATTTACGTGGAGTAGATGCCTCACTTTCATTTGTTGTTCCCATAGTATTGCTTGAATGATTTGCTGCATCGGCCTTGCGTGCTGCAGCGATGCCTTCATCAATCATTCTTCGAACCTCTTCATGTGTTAGTGTTACGGTTGCGTTGGTGGTTTCGTTGTCGCTATGTGCCATTTTCTATTAATGTCACAAGAATACAGATTTAGAATTTGGATATAATAGCTGAGTATATGCACAATGTAATCATGGTGTGAAATGATAATTAAATTGAATATTTGCCCATAATTATGATATCTCTGTAGTTTATCAATTTACAGATGTGGGATTATTAAGGAATAATCAATTTAATTATACAAACTGGATTTCATGTCACCATATTTATGTGTGCAGATTTTGCAATATTTACACAATTAGAGAATCATAATAATAACAGGTAACATCACGACATGTCTGGATACAATTACATACGAACAACCATAATACATAAGTTAACAGATATATAGTACATTACTACCAGCATTACAACATTAATAACTTGATCAGTTGAGTTTTACAACAAAACGATACAAGAGTCTTTATTAATTGCCACATGCGGCAGACTACAATGTCTCAAACTATACAATCATGCTAACTATGTCTACTGCTCAGGTCTATCCGTACGTCTCGTGAGCTCTGAGATCTGGTCTCTGAGTCTCTGTATCTCTGCCTGATGCTCCATCCGTATGTCTCCCATGAGTCTCTCTAATGTGTCTGCTCTACGCTGTGATAAGTGAGCCTCCCAAGCTAAGTCCTGGCCCTCTCTACGTAAGGATATCGCGTGGGATCGGGTATCTGCCAAGTCTGTCTGCATCTGTCTCAGGCACTGCTGTATCACTGCTCTGTTGAAAACCAACCTATGCAGAGTATCGCTGATAGTCCCTGGAGAATCTAGTGGCACATGGTCGGTCATCCGAAGAAGTGACTCAATCTGCTCTTCGTGACCTTCGAGTCGTGTCACTACTGTGGATGGGATAAGGGTGTGGGTGACTACCGGTCTAAATCCTTCCCAGGCGTCATGAGTCTGAGCCGGGGGAGTGAAACCAGGAGGGTAAGGTAGTGATGGTGAGGATGGGTGTGTCCGGTCTGTGATGCGACGTCTACTCGATGAAGGAATATCCTCTGCAGGAATCGGATCCCGCTGTCGAGGTGGTAGTGGATAGGTCTGGGTATGTATGTCAAGTACATGGTCAGGTAGTGGTGGTGGTGCAACATGATGGGGCTCGGGTAAATCATCAGCAGGGAGCCATTGCTGACTCTCGTAGTACAAGTCATCAGGGGGTGGTATGTAAAAAGGAGAGTAGGTGTCGTAAACAAAATGTGGTGGTAGCGTAGGTGCTGGTAAAACTGGCACATGTATGTCATCTAATAAAGGTATAGCGGCGGCTCCACCTTCTACAAAGGGCTCAATCGCGTCGGGCACAATCTCTGGTACTACAGCATCGGGAAGTACGGGGGACGTGACTGATGCTGGTGATCCCTCGGAGTCCGGCTCCGATGATATACTAAAGTGGGTGATAAACGACATAGTACTGTAATAATCCATATATCGTAGAATAAGTAACTTACTAACATCAAGTGGTGTATTATAAGCATAAGATGATCTAGTTGCACAATAACTATCGAGTATGCAGGGCTTATATATGACAATTTGACGAATAACATACCGAGCATGGCAGCAAGCAGGCATGGAGAATTTAAGGTAACATGGTGTATAATTAATTTGTTTGAAAAATGTAGTTATAGTCCGACGTTTAAAAACATTTGGTTCTCTATAACCGAAGCTCTGATACCAAACTGTAACACCCCCAAATTTGAATTGTGGCAGCGGAAGATTTATTTGGGTGTTACTGTGAGGATCGATTGTGAAATCATAGAAAAACAGCCTAAGATGACATTTTTAATTTACATAGGTCCATAATACAAATTCAGTTATAAAACATTATATCAGAGTACTAAGGTTCCTTTAAAGAAACATTATTTTAACTGAATTACAACTTATTTTACACCATTTATTGAAGATAGGGTAAGCCTGCTCCATGCCTTGCCGTGCTCTCCTAGTTCCCTGAGATACATGCTTAAAAGTCAACATAATGTTGAGTGAAATCATGGAGTTTATAGTTTAAATATCAGTTCAATCACAAGTAAGATTGTATTGGAGATACAATCAGTTTAAAATATTGATATTGCAGTTCATATATCGCCCTAAGTCTCATGACACGCAAACGTTAACAAAGTACCGCCTAAACGGAGGTGCACACCAAATTAATGATGAAAATTTGCCCTCGTGTAATAGGTGATTTTGCCAATTCCTATTTCTCTCAAATATAATGCATCGCGACTAATACGACTAGCAAAAAGCATTCCGTCACAGTATTAGTGGGATAGGTCGTCAACCTCTAATAGATCTATTCATTATATTCGCGTTCACCGCAGTGATTAATGGCTCATGATAAAGGGTCTTGTGGCAATATGTGTACTTAGGCATATATCAAGTCAGGTAGCATACAGAAAAATACTTGTGATTTATTTATAGCATGTATCCCCCTCACGGAGTTTAAAAAGTATAAAGAGTTTAAAAAGTGAGGCCATGACTCACCTTATGCGTTCCTGGTGATGGTAAAAATAACTCAGAGGTGATTATAACAACTTCGATATAAAACCTGGTAAATATATAAATATCTGAGAATCTTACTAATTTCTAGTGTGTATGAGTATGAGTGGTGGATGATGATTGTTTAACGATCTAATGAAGATGTTATGTGCTTATGATGCTCGTACTCTCGTAAGATCATAGTTTCAACAAGTAAATAAGATATTACTATGAAATATTTCTATCGCTATTACTAATATGTAAATATAATGCAAATATGCATATAAAGTAAAGATAAGGTGCAAAGAGGAAAAATAAGATGAGAATGACAAGTTATAATAGTTGTTCCTTGGTCTTTCCAGATTTTACATTTTCTACCCTAACCGTGGTGCGCGTTACGTCGTTAGTCCTTATTCAGTCCGTAGTCCAATATCAGTCCAATACTTGTCCAATAGTCCATATAAAGCTTGAAGGTCAATAATATGTCAATTTCAGTCCTTTACAACTGTTTTTACAGTTTCAGTCCCTTAGTTTCTAGGTTTGGCAGTTTTAGTCCTTTTCGGTTAAGTCGCGTTACATTTTTAGTCCTTTTTGCATAAAAATGACGGGAAAAATATTCTGAAATTTTTTTATAACTTTATTAAGTTTATTTTAACTTATTTCACTTTATTATTTCAAAAAATAAATTATTTTTGCACTAATGGGCCATTTAACGAATTGTAGCATAGCCCGTTAAGAGTTTTAGAGGCGAGGGCGTGAAAATAGTTTTGGGCTTGGATTTGGGCTATTTTTAGGATTCTAAAAATATATTTTTCGGGCCTGTTGGGCCTTGCCATCGCGAATCCTTGTTGGGCTTGGTTTTTGGCCCAATCGAAAGTTTTATAATTTTCTGAAAATTGTTAGCTAGCACTTAGTGAATGCCGATCAAAAGGGATTATTTTGGGCGTGATGTCGAGCTTATGGGTTCGAACTTAGAACATGAAAAACATAATTTGTTAGCTTGACATTCGAGTGGTATAAAAATGTAAATATGTTATATACGAAATTTCAAAAATATAATTAAGGTTTTTAGGCTAGTCGAATGAAAAGATTTTGTGAATATTCTATGAAAATTTTCTAAGGGTTTGCTCTTAGTCGAATGGCGTTAAAAGGGATTGATTTGAGTGTCGATATGGGGTTATGAGAGGGATCTCAAAACACGAAATATTTAGTTTACCATGTGAGCTATCGAGATGGATAAAAATATTTGGGTGTCGCATGAACGGTTTCGTATTAATTACATCGTGAAGTGGCCTGTTCGAGCGGTTTCTCTAACTATTAATTTCTTGGTTATTTTTCTGTTTTCTCTTTATCCGGTTTAGCGAGGGGGGTTTATAGTTTATGTTCAAGTCGAGTTAAGGTAATATTCAAGGGTTGATCACATGTTAAGCGTGACTTGGGTAGTTCGATCAACTTAAGTTTCGACGTGTTTCCTTTTGTTAACCCGGTTGAGTACGAAGGTTGTTAGTGTTCGAATAACAAGTGCATGAACTAAGTAAAGTGTTACTATATACGTTATATCATAATGATGTGTGGTGAGTTGAACGTGTATTAGCAAAAGGTGAGTGATTCTTTATTCTTACTTGGTATTATATGACATGAATTTACATTGTGTGATGTATAGAAATATGTAGGCTCGATCTAAAATAATGTCAGGCGTGTGCATATGGTGAAGGTGAAACAAGTTTGCAACTAAGTGGCACATATAGGTTAAAGTAGTTACAAACAATGCATGCATGGTGATGGTGTGCGTGCGTTATGAAGTAAAACACAAGAGTTTGCAAGTTACTTACAAAGTCTTCCCTAAGGTGGTGAAGGAGTAGTGGGCTGTTCGAATGAGGCACCAAAACAGTGGGCTTCGAAATGGATTTATACGATCTTGTTCTTATTATTTGCTTCTAGATCTTCGACATAAAGTTGGCTATAAGTTTAAGGAATGTGATGACTGTGATTGAAAGGGATATGTGATAGAGGATTTCGAATAGTGGTGCCTTATATAAGTAAAATATCTACACTTGCTTGTCTAATGACACTGTACATGGAGGACACTTGTGTGATGTTATATTAGTTTGAGTGTAAGAGTGGTTATAAATTTGTATTCTAGTTCTTGTTTCTTTGGTTCTCTACGTGTATAGTTCCACTGTCCACAATTTGTATTTCCATTTTACTCTTGCACTATGTACTCCATTTTGATAAGTTTGTTGTCGACAGATTTTGATTAAAGCAAGTTTAATATCAAGTTTCAAATGGCTATCTTTAGTTGGTTTTTGTTATCACAGTGTATGTTGGTTCTATAAGTTTTGCATGGAAGTTTCGGTATATATGTTTGTGTCGTTTGGTTGAGTAGGAAAAGAAGCAAAGGGTGCAACAATTAAAAGAAATGGGTCGAGCGGCTGTGATGGTTGTTTGGGTTGGCAATTGGCTCGATGGGTTATTGTCAATTAGTGTTTATTGATTGTTGTTGGGCCGATCAAATGTGGCCCAAATTGGTTTATAGTATTAGTTTTAGGATTAAGGTTTGTGTTTTGTTTAAGTGAGATTGTGTGGTATTTAATTTGGTTAAGTGTAGTGAATTAATTAAATGGTTAGGATTACTTGTCGTTGTTTATAAGAAAATGATGTTGCGTCGAAAAATATAATCTCTAGTGTTGGGGTGTTAGATATACATATGTGTATATATAATGCATGGCTACTACTAATAGCAATAATAATAAAAAGTTTAAATTTCTAGCAAAAATAGGCGTTGGGAAACATAAATACGAGATTATTATTAATCACTAAGATTAATTACAAGGGTTTTTCACAGGGTCTTACATATTTGCTCCTGTTGCTCGTTTAGAAACTATTAGAATGATTATTGCTATTGCTGCTCAATATAAGTGGAAAATCCACCAAATGGATGTGAAGTCTGCATTTCTAAATGGACTTCTCGAAGAAGAAGTTTATGTAGAGCAACCGGAGGGATATGTTGCCAAAGGGCATGAAGGTAAAGTGCTAAGGTTGAAGAAAGCCTTATATGGTCTAAAGCAGGCACCACGTGCTTGGAATACTAGAATTGACAAGTATTTCCAAGAACATGGTTTTACTAAATGCCTAAATGAATATGCACTTTACGTGAAATTTGAAAATAGAAGTATATTGCTTGTCTGCTTGTACGTGGATGATTTGATCTTTACAGGAAACTCTCAGAGTATGATTGATGAGCTTAAGAGGTCAATGACGAAAGAGTTCGAGATGACGGACATAGGACTTATGTCTTATTATCTTGGCATTGAGGTGAAGCAAACGGATGAAGGAATTTTCATAAGTCAAGAACGATATGTCAAGGAGATATTAAAAAGGTTTGGCATGGATAAGTGTAATCCCGTTGGCACCCCCATAGAACATAAGGCAAAGCCTTCTAAGCATGACGGAGGAAAAGCGGTAGACTCAACTCTATTCAAGAGTCTTGTTGGAAGTTTACGCTATTTGACATGTACAAGACCCGACATTCTCTTTGCGGTTGGATTGATTAGTCGTTTCATGGAAGAGCCTACGACAAAACATTTGGAGATTGCGAAGAGGATCCTCCGTTATATCAAAGGTACTGTAGACTATGGTATGTTTTATTCAGCAAGTAAAGACTTCAAGCTGGTTGGATATAGTGACAGTGACTGGGCTGGAAACAAAGACGATGGAAGAAGTACAACAGGATTTCTATTCTTCCTAGGTAACAATGCTTTTACATGGTCTTCAAAGAAGCAGTCTATTGTTACCTTGTCCAGTTGTGAAGCGGAGTACGTAGCTGCAACATCGTGTGTATGTCACGCAATTTGGCTTAGAAGTATGCTAAAGGAGCTACACATGGAGCAAGAAGATGCAACTGAGATCTTCGTGGATAACAAGTCGGCCATTGACTTAGCTAAAAATCCGGTCTACCATGATCGAAGTAAGCATATTAACACTCGTTATCACTTTATTAGAGAGTGCATTGCAAGAAAGGATGTTCGAGTGATACATACAAAGTCCGAAGACCAAGTTGCAGATATTTTCACCAAAGCATTACCAAGACCGAAGTACGAGTTCTTGCGCAATATGCTCGGAGTAACACCGAAATACATTAAGGAGGAGTGTTAAAAAGTTAATGTATTTCTAGAATAAAAAATGTTAGATATTTTGTAAAAAGTAAAGATACTTTATCCTAGAAAATTCTAGTCGGCTTCAAACCGACTTACTCACCGACATAGAAACCGACAATAAGAACTATAAATGGGCATGTGCTGTAATGTTGCAATGTAAGAAAAGAGAGAGAAATAAAGAATTCAAATCAATAAAAGCAAATTCCTCCTGCTACTTTCCACAAACATTTATTTCCCCATCTCCATCACGTTAATAATCAAAAGTATTAATAATACACCATCTATATTTTTAACAGTTACTTTTGGGTAAGGCTAACCAAACATCGTGTTGCTTTCCATTTTTATACAGTTGTTAATAATTGTAACTTTTATCATGCGATGTAGGAATTGCGCTGTTCAGTACGCTATTGAGATGATCCCTTCAGACGTGTCGAAGTAGATTTTGGGATTTCGAGATAAAAAAATCAGCAGCCGCGACGAGGTGGATCACTCATTCCAAATTCATCACAGTTATGGAGTTATGCTTCAAGGAGAGGCTGATGAACAAAGTTAAGGTATTTTACTTTCACCCTCTTATTTTCAATGCTTTTCTGAAAATCAGTTTCGGAACAATTGCACACAACTTATCAAAACATAAAGTAATAGTATGTTACAGATTTAAGACTAATGTCTCCCATTATGTTCAAACGGTATGGGATCTAACATGCTTGCCTTTTGATTATTATCAGCTTCACGAAAAACATGCCTGGCAACTTAAGCGTGGCTCCAGTTTAGCCAACTGATTGCAGTCAATGTTGTCTGCGATGGTAAGTTGAGCCTACTGCAGGTTAAAGGGATTCAAGTAAGCTTTTTTTTTATGTTACTCTTATTATCGGGCGTTTGGAGGATCTGTTGCTGATGTTGTTGCTGCAATTGATCAGGTTTGTAAACATTAAGTCATTAATTGCAATCACTAAAATGGCAAAACTGTTGTCTTTAAAACATCCCCAAGATGATGTCTTTATATATGTCATAATATGTGTTAACAGGCAGTTTATGATGGAGTTGACACTCTGAATCTTTCGTTGGGACCTAACAGTCCACCCGCCACCACAAAAACCATATTTTAA
The DNA here is from genome assembly GCA_021014915.2 of Artemisia tridentata subsp. tridentata. NCBI lineage: Eukaryota > Viridiplantae > Streptophyta > Magnoliopsida > Asterales > Asteraceae > Artemisia > Artemisia tridentata. The sequence continues at coordinate 3,775,971 of CP139505.1, read as the reverse complement.
AACCCGTTTGATGGTACACTTCTGTCTGCTATCAAAAGTGGTGTATTTGTTGCACAAGCAGCCATAACTGAAGGCCCGATGGCAAAAGCTATCGTGTTTTACAGTCCATGGATCGCATCTGTAGCTGCTGCTGTTGATGACTGCAACTACAAAAATCATTTGGCTTTAGAAAATGGAAAAATGCTTGCTGGAATTGGTTTATCACGTAAGTATCAGTTTGTTGTAATTAGCATCAAGTTTTTGATTACTTTTTTTCTTTCTGATTTCATACCAATTAATATGTGCAGCTTGCACTTTCACTTTTGACGTCGCACTAATTACTTAGGCACTTTTGATATTGAATCACTTGCTCAATTGAAATAAAAAGATGCAGACGAACATGTAAGTTAAAGTTATGTCTTAGCTTTTGCATTGTCATGAAAGATAACCCAAAAAAAAAGTTTATACTTAGGTTACATACTGTTAGTAACAACTTTTCATTGCAACACATGTGCCTTGATTTAGGGAGCGTTGCCACAACCACATTCTGGTAGGCAGAAGGAACGTGTTCAGACCAATCCCGAACAGTTAACAGCCGCATAAAATCCCAAAAGAATTGGAAGTGTGCTAAGGTGATTGCAGGGGCCATCATCATATTAGCAGGAGGTATGATAGTTATACCCCACTCTTAATAAATTTGTTTTTACAAATTTTTGATTCAAGCAACCTGTTACCTGTATCATCTTCATAACAGTCTGAGTTATAGAAAGTAGGAATTAGCCATAAGAGGTTGTCGTTATTGATTTCACTGTTTTTAAATAGGATCTAAGAAAGCCGACAAACAGAGGTTTTAATGCCAGTAATTATATATATGCGACATTAGTTGGGATATGGAACTTAGTTTACAACAGAGTAATGGACAGACGCGGTTGACGGCACAAGGTAAGTAAAATTATTAATTCCTGTGTAATCGCCCATAGGACGTGGCAATAACCTAATCTAATTGGTGCATTGCACTCGAACAGGTTATAGTAACAACAGATAACACTATCAACCCTTATGCTACAGATATATTGTTTATACACTTTATTGGTTACTGACCTTTTCATATAGATATGGATTAAATGACGTTCTTATATCATAGGAAACTAACTGTAACTTTGGTTCGGACTTATCCCGTGCTACCATAATTTTGACCATCAAACACTCTTTAACCTTGATCTAACTTATCTAATAAGCCACTAAATTTATTCTGATTCCTCTATTGCAGATACATCAAATGAACAAGAATCCCCTTATGAACTCCAATGACAGTCGCAACAGGTGATTAACATTGAAAGAGAAAGACAAGTGCCTCAAGACTTCTAGAATATGTAACAGTGACCTCATTCTTGACACAAGAAACTCATCAATTTCAGCTGTCTTTGACCCTCTCAACAATACCCAGAATCTATTTTAAGTTCAACAATGTAGTGCACTTCAGTGGCCAACCCTATCTCAACCTTTTAATAAGAAGTTTGGATTTGTTTATAGTCAGTGTCTGATTTCCATGTTTATTTATCTATTCATTAACAAACAATGACTTAAACTGACCACGTGTTTAGCGATACCTCACAGGTGAGTATAGTCTTATGTGTTACTCCAGACATTCCTGTGAAAAAAACATGTCCACCAACTTTATAACATATTACAACATAGATATGTGGTTATTCACTATATTCCAATTCCAAACATTTCGGCACGACATATTTATCATCGCACACCACTACCAAAATTAGCAACAATTGCCTCTACAGCCTTCCTCCTGACAAAAAATTTTACAAAGAAATGTCTATTACTATTGGTTGTTTACAAACACTCCCGTAGCAACGCGCGGGCTGCCCCGCTCGTTATGGATCTAAATTCTGGTCCAGTTCTCCAGGGGTTCTTTTAAAGCTATTTGAACTATAGGGTTCATTTCGAAACAGCATCATAAGTTAAAAGGACCACAATGACGATTCCTTGTGTAACATATATTTGCAGGTCAGTTTATTTTTTTGAACTTTTTCTTTATATGATTTAGTTGCATGCTCAAGTTGCAAGTTTGTAACATATTGTGCGTGGTTCACATGCATGCATAACAGTAATTTTCATATACGGAATTTGTTTTTTTTTTTTTTTTTTTTTTTTTTCTTCTTTTGTTTTTTCATGGCGTGGTTACAAAAGATAATTCACGGTTTAATAGTAAGATAACGAATAGTTTTATTTCACATTATGATTTTTTTTTTTTTTTTTTTTTTTTTGTGGTTGGCCGGGTTCACATTTTTAAGTAAGGTGATATGTCACGTTAATAACTTAATACCTTATAATTGTAAGATATGAAATAGGTTTAGAGTGGGGTTTAAATGATAAATTTTAAAGTAAACTGCAAATATAATCCCTGTGGGTTTTTCCAATTTGGCAGTAACCATTTTTGTCAGTATCAACTCTATATGAAGACAAGTACTGTATTTAACAATAAACATCCTTATAAGACTTGGGTTATGTTGGAGGGTGCAAACTGTTGATACAAAAGTTGGGCGTTCCTTGATAGGACTTCTATTCTCGTACCAATTCGAATCTTAATGCTTGATGAGACCTGCGCACTAAGAAAAAGGACAAACACCGTTAGGCTTATCGAGGGATTGTCTCCCCCGATTATCCTCCGGCGTGAGAGTAAGTAATCGAATGTAGGGTTTAGTTTATGGTTAGGGTTTATTGAAGATCGTACCTTTACCGAGGGCTTAGGTGCCCTTTATATATGCATGAAACCCTAGTGGGTTTCGTGTTCCCTACTCTTCGGCGTGTTAGCCGACATCGGGTATATAGTATATATCTTCTTTATTTAGAAGATATTCTATATATTATCCGGAAATAACTTTGGGCTTGGGCCTTTTCGACCCAAGCCGCATAACTGGTAGTCCAGTTGCGGCCCATTCGTGGCGGGCTTAATTGTTAGTGTTGTTCACTAACCGGGTTCGTGACCCGGGTATAGACTATACGTCATCATGTCCCCCCAGTCTAGTGTGCGCAGGGTAAGACCTGCGGATGCTAGACTAAGGTCTTGTCGAAATATTTCCTCACGCGTACGCGGGAAGCTTTCAAAAATATACCGCCTAAAATCCACGTGGAATGTATCTAGTCCAAAAAAGTGCAATTGGGGTACCTTGGGAAGTGGAGAGGTTGCCCACTTGCCTTGTCCCGTCATTTATCCTAGCCACACGATTTGAGCTAGTGGGGTACACGTGGCGATCATCTGTGGTGGATAGGAAAAGTATATAAACTACCGCCGCTTATTCACTGTGACATCCACAGTTAAAAATCACACTTCCACCATTTTCACATCTTCAAATCTTCTTCCAAAAAAAAGATAATTCAAAGGTAATTGCGCGTGCGCACATAATCTGAGTCACAATATGGTAGCGCAACTTCATGATTTTCATTCTAACATAACCGAGGATGAACTGATTCAGTTCACCTCGGATTACTTTATCCCTATGGGCCTGCGCCCAGAGGTACCCGGTCCGAATGACACCATCGCGGATTTCCCTGCTGGGAAGGTGGGGTTATATACGCGCTTTTTCGAGTGGGCGAATCAGCGCGTCCCCATCTCCGTGTTACTGAGTGACATACTCAATTATTACAATCTCCACATCTCCCAGTTGCATTGTATTGGTGCTGGGAAGATTGCTAACTTTGAGGTGAACTGTCGCTTGTTGGCGATTCACCCAACCCTCCACTTATTTCGCGCGTTTTATCACGCAACGTGGTCAAATGGGTGGGTTACCTTCTCGAAGCGCGTTGGAAAGTTACAGTGTTACGTGCAGAAGGTAGATAAGCTCAAGGATTGGAGGGAAAACTTCTTTTGGGTTGATGAAGCCGTCTTCCCTGACCATTTTCCATTTTACACCCGTGCCGATCTGCCCAAGGATGAGCGCCCCCCTGAGACGTGGTATAACGCGGATCATGCGGCGATCATTGATGAGAACCGTATTCCCATCAAGCCATATCCGGAGGCGTTCCTGGTGCATATGGGCATCAGTCGCAACTACTTCGAGCATGAGACGGAGGTCCCCACATTCTTGAATGCGGATGGCACGGGTGGGTGCTCCTTCTGTCGCCTTACTGTCGTTATTAGTGTAAGCGCTTCTTCTTTTTCCATACTTTATGTAACTTGCTTTCCTTTGTTTACTTGATGCGCAGAGATGGATCTGTTCGCTGTTGTGAGGCTGGAGAATCCGCGTGCTGTGGCGGTGGGAGTGCGTCCTCTGGGGGACGGTGAGCAGACTATTCTGCAGGCGACGGCAGGGCGCGTCGTGGATTTGGTTATCCCAGATCCCGAAGGCTCCCCTCATGTGGTGGTAGCTGAGCCAGTTCAGTCTGTGGCTCCTCCTGTGCAGCAGGGTCCTGAGACTGCGCAGCCTCCTCCCCCCTTGATCCATTTAGAGGATTCTGATAGTGATATGGAGGAGGGCTCCCCACTGACGCGGAAGAGAGCGTCTGGTGGTTATGGTGAAGGGCCTTCCAAGAGGCCGCGGACTGAGGCTGGGGAAGGCCCATCTTTTACTGAGGTGCAGATGGAGTAAGTATCTGAATTGTTAGTTATAAACTTTTGTCAAGTTGTATTTTATTCTAACCGTGTTGCTCCGTGTCTTCAGTGTGGAAGCTGAGAAGTCTGGTGGAGGTGCGTCCACGACTGAAACTGAGAAGGAGAAGGACGTGTCCTCAACTGAGGCTGAGAAGGAGAAAAACGTGTCCTCGACTCCTCCCCCCACGTAAGTAGTTTTTAGTAATCCTTTAGGATTTTGTATATGCTTGACTGTTTTCCGTACGCTGATCTTGCTTCTTGATTTTTCGTACAGTGAACAGCCTGCTGGTGTTGTTGATGAGAGTGCGCCACCCAAGGAGAGTCCCCTTGAGGCGTCTGCATCGAAGGACATTGCAGTGGAGTTAAGTCCCTTTGACTCCGCGATGGAGGAGTTGGCCTCCATAGCTGTGCGCCAGTCTGAGCTGGTTTCGCAAGCCAGGGTGTACCAGTCTGATGAAGTTTCCAGACTGCGGGCGCAATTAGCGTCTGTGCAGGCTGAGTTAGCAAGCTCTAAAGCTGAGCAGCTGAGCTCCAAGGCTAAACTGGAGTGCGCGGAGGCGTCTGCGCGAAAAATGGGTGAGGAGAAGGTCATGGTGCTGGCTGAGTTGGAGCGGGAGCGCGCTTTTGCAGACCGTCAGAGGCGTAACTCGTTGTGGGCGCTGAAGTACTTGGAACAGAATAGGAGCAAGCACTTTGCCAATATTGAAGAGTTCCGCAGCCGCATTGAGCTTGCCCTGAAGACGCAAGAGGAGAAGCTCCGCCAGCTCAGCATTGAGTACGATGAGGAGCTGTACCCCCATCTTGTTCAGTCTGTGGCTGAGCGCAGGTATATGCTAATTTACTTCGTTATAACCTGTATATATGTTGGACCTTCTTTCTTTAACACTTGTGTTATTTTGTAGGTGGTTGGTCAGCCATGGTCTTCGCTTGGCTGCCATGTGCACGCTGGAGCATCCTGAGGTCACCGCATCCTTTGGGAAGGTTGTGAATTGCGCTATTGCGCACGGTGAGACCTCGGCCGCAGACAAGCTTGCGGAGGCCAAGTTGCTGACCGTGCCGCTTGCTGAGGTGCCTGGGTATAAGGCGGATGCCCATGCTGAGCTTGTTGCTGCCATGGAGGAGCTGAAGAAGCTTGAGCTTCCGCACATCGCTCTCTTGGAGCGTGATCAGGACCAGCCGATCAGCGTGATCATGGCGGGGCTCACTCTTCCTAGGCATCTGCAGGATAATGCAGATCAGCAGGTGGACTTCTACTTGAAGCCTGATGTGGCGCAGTTGAAGGTACCCATTTTTGCTCAGCCTCGTGACATTCTGAATCCTTTCCGTCTTGAGAAAGAGATTTCTTTGCAAAGGTCGCTAAATGCGCATGTTTCCAGGGTCGCACGGAAGAAAGGCGAGAAAGGAAAGGCCATTCTGTGCGGCATAGGCGCTGCGCATCAGCCTAGGTCCGATGGTGTGCCAGTCTGTGTGGCCGCTGTTTCCCTTGATGATGCAGAGTTATTGAAGAGACTCGAGGATGCAAAGGAAGCGGCTTTTGGTGGGGGCTCTAGCCAGCTAAGGCGTGCCTATAGCATTTAGCCTTTTTGTATAAGCCTTTTTGTAGAAACGTATTCTATAAATAAAAGTTGCTTTTGTACTTGGTGTTTTTATAATTTCTAAGTACTTATGCTTTTTTGAACTCGTAGTTCTTTGTGACTCATGTATCCTTTCGTGAAGGTATCTTTAAGTGTTTAAGCGTACTTAGAAAATGAGGATCATAATCGTGTATGAATTTCCTTAAGGACCGTAGTCGTGTGTTGAATTTTTCCAACTTAATCATAGTCGTCTATGTATTTTTGTAAGTTTACTTGTCGTATTTTACTTTAAAGGAATCAAGAGTCTTGATTTCCTGAGTTGTTAAACGCGCACAGTGTGCTCTATCGCGCATCCGTCGTGGGGTGCGTGAGGAACTTGCGCCAACGTCTTGAGCGCAAGGTGTTTAACAAGGATTCGTGATCCGGTGTTGATGGGTTTGCAACCCTCTTACTCAACGAGTAGTTTATTAGGTTTACTCATCCTTTCTGCCATCGTGGGTCTTAGTGTGTGCATGCACGCCATGTAGGCAAGATTATAACAATATTGAAATACAATGATAAAGATGCAAACAATAAAGTTAAATGTGTTATGGAGTTAGCTAGAAACCATAACGTTTTATTAATACTTGCAAGTTTTGAAAAAGAATGTTTTATCTAGATAATACATAAAAATAAAATTACATGGATCTTTATTGAGGGCACTTTCTAAAGTGCATGAGTGTCCATGTTAGGCCGTAGCCTTCTTCAAAGATAGCACCGTTTAAGGTTGCGGACGTTCCATGTTCGCTGTAGCTCATTTCCGTCCTTGTCGCGTAGCTTGTACGCTCCATTGCCAAGTGCCTCGATGACCTCGTAAGGTCCTTCCCACTTTGGTCCTAGCTTCCCAGTGTCTTCTGCGCGGCTTGAGTCGTTTTCGCGGTATACGAAGTCGCCTGGTCTGAATGAAGTGCTGCGTACTTTGGTATCATAGTATTTTTTCATTCTCGACTTGGCTTTCTCTTCGCGTATTGCTGCGCGTTCACGTCGCTCTTCCAATAGATCTAAGTCTATGCGCCGCTCATCATCATTGGTTGCCATGTTAACTTCCGCAGTACGGATGGTTGGCATTCCAATTTCAGCCGGTATTACAGCTTCTGTCCCATAGACCAAAGAGAAGGGGGTGTCCCCGTTGCTAACCTTAATGGTTGTTCGGTGCGCCCAAAGAACATGTGATAGTTCTTCTACCCATCTACCTTTGTGTCTGTCCAGGCGCGCTTTGATTCCTTCGCCAAGGCTTCTGTTTGCGCGCTCGACCAGACCATTGGTTTGTGGATGAGTTACTGATGCAAAGTGTTGCGTGATGTTCAATTGTTCGCACCAATCTTTGAACGGATTATCACGGAATTGTTTTCCGTTATCCGAGATAATTTCTCCAGGCAATCCAAAACGACATACTATGTTGTCCCACACGAATCGTTTCACCTGGTTACCTGTTATAGTCGCTACTGCCTTTGCTTCGATCCACTTGGTAAAGTAATCTATTGCCACAATGAGGAATTTCAATCCTCCTGCGGCAATGGGGAAAGGTCCAGCGATGTCGATACCCCATTTGTAGAATGGCCATGGCGATGTAATAGGTGTTAGCTCATGCTGTGGTCGGCGCGGAATGGGTCTGTGAACTTGGCAATCATTGCACTTTCGTACCAGGTCGCGTGCGTCGCGGTGCATAGTTGGCCAATAGTATCCAGACCTAAGGGCGCGCGCTACTATGGATCGTGGTCCTGAGTGCATGCTGCATGAGCCTGCGTGGATCTCTCGAAGTACATAGTCTGCCTGGAGAGGTCCAACACACCTAAGCCATGGTTGTAAGAATGAGCGTCTATATAAGACGTCATCTCGGAGCTCGAATCGCTGCGCTGTGCGCCGGATTCTTCGAGCTTCCTTCTGTTCTTGGGGGAGTATACCCTTGCTGATGAAGTCAATGATTGGCGTCATCCACGTAGGATGTTCCTCTTCTATCACCGTGGATATTTCCATCTCTGTGATTGACTTGTTTTTCAAGGTTTCCACCAAAACTTGTTTTGATAGATGCGCAAAACTGGTGGATGCAATTTTGCTCAGCGCATCTGCTTTTCTATTTTCACTCCTTGGAACCTGCTTGATGACAAATCTGTCGAAGTTCTGGATCAGAGATTTGGTCTTTTCGAGGTATTGGATCATGTGTTCCTCCTTTGCTACATATTCGCCTGACACGTGGTTAGCCACTAGTCGTGAATCGACGTTTACTTCTAGATTACGTACACCCATTTGAGTTGCGATACGTAACCCCGCTAGGAGTGCTTCGTATTCTGCCTCGTTGTTCGTGGCTGTGAATTCAAAACGCAGTGCGTAGGTGAATTCAACTCCTTCTGGGTTGGTGAGAATAAGGCCACCTCCTGATCCATCTACGCATGAGGATCCATCAGTAAATAGAGTCCATGGTTCTTGAAGTTCCTCCTTGCTTGTCGCAAGTGGAGTGTCTGTGTCCGGCTTCTCGATGATAAAGTCGGCCAATATCTGCCCTTTAATTGCAGTGCGCGGTCTGTATGATATGTTGTGCTCTCCCAGTAACACACTCCATTTTTGTAAGCGTCCCGATGCGTCGGGTTTCGAGATAACTTGTTTGATGGGTTGGTCTGTGATGACAGCGATTGGGTGCGCCTGGAAGTACCTGCGCAGTCTCTTCGCTGCGAACACTAAAGCTAGGACCAACTTTTCCATTGCCGTGTAGTTGATCTCTGTCTTTTTGAGCGCCTTACTAACAAAATAAATGGGTGTTTGGACGGAGTTCCTGTCTGTCAATAGCACTGCGCTGACTGCTCCTTGGGTCGCAGATAGGTACATGATCAGCTCTTCCCCTGGTCGGGGTGCAACAAGCTTTGGGAGCGCTGCTATGTGTTGCTTGAGCTGTTGGAAAGCTTCTTCTGCTTCCGCAGTCCACCTGAAGTCTCCCTTTTTGGTGCACTTCTTGAGTGTCTTGAATAGGGGAAGTGACTTGTCTGCTGATTTGGATAAGAATCGGTTCAGTCCGGCTAGCTTGCCGTTTAGTGACTGAACTTCTTTCAGTGTGCGCGGTGAGGGGAGGTCAATGACTGCTTGAGTCTTCTCTGGGCAAGGCTTGATCCCATCGGGTTCTATCAAATACCCGAGAAACATGCCTTCCGTCGCGCCAAACGTACACTTCTTGGGGTTCAATTTCATGTTGATTCTCCTAAGTGTTTTGAACGTTTCCTCCATGTCGCGCACCAGTTCTTCCTCTGTATGGATTTTGATGACGAGATCATCGACGTATACTTCCAAGTTGCGTCCCACTTGCTTTTCGAACGCAGTGTCTACCAATCTTTGGTATGTTGCTCCTGCGTTCTTTAGGCCGAAAGGCATTTTTGTGTAGCAGTAGACCCCTTGACTTGTGTGGAAGGCCGTTTTTTCTTCGTCTTCTTCCGCCATTTGAATTTGGTGGTATCCCTTGTATGCGTCCAGGAAGCATTTGAAGGGATATCCGCATAGAGACTCAATTTTCCAGTCTATTTCCGGGAGCGGGTAGCAGTCCTGTGGGCATGCTTTATTGAGATCTGTAAAGTCTACGCACATCCTCCAACTGCCATCGCTCTTCTTTACCATCACTGGGTTAGAGAGCCAGTCATGGTAGTAGACTTCACGCATGATGCCTGCGTCTACTAGTTTATGTACTTCTTCCAGGATGGCTTTTGCGCGGTCTGGAGCTTGTCCACGCTTTTTCTGTCGTATTGGAGGATATCCTTGTCGGATTTGCAGCTTATGTTCTGTGATGGAGCGTGGCACTCCTGTCATATGCTTAGGTTCCCATGCAAAAATATCCAAATTATTTTGCAAGAGTGCGCATATAGCTGACCTGCCTTTGTCAGACAGAGACCCACCAATAGATACCTGTTGATCCGGGTATTCAGGGTGAATGGCGACCGTTAGGTTTGGGACTTTGATTGCGCGCTGTTCTGGAACAATACTTACGTCACTTGTCACCGCGTTACATTCCTTGGGTGGTGTGGTGGTATTGTAAAGGGTGACAATACCTCCTTCCACTGGGAACTTTAGCATCCCGTGCGCTGTGGATGGCACGGCGCGGATAGATGATATTCCAGGTCTCCCGATGATACCATTGTACGGAGAGGGGGATCTGATTATCATGAAATCCACCCAGGTAACTGTAGAGTGTGGTTTGTCACCAACTTCTACAAATAGACGCAATTGCCCCGTGGGCCATATCTTCTCTCCTGTGAAGCCAGTGAGCGGTGCTGTGGCTGGGATCAACTGACTCTGTATCTCAGGTCGCAGTTTCTTGAAGCAGTGTTCATATATAATATTAGCGGATGCACCTCCATCTATATACATGCGACGGATGTCGTGACCCCCCGTATGTATTTCAATGGTAAGTGGATCCACCACTGCGTTGTTCGCAGTCAGGGAGGGGAAAGAGATTTCGTTTCCCTTAGAGAAACGCTGACTAACTTTTTGTCTTGTCGCGCGCGGCCATGGCTGTATCATGTAGATGATATCTGCCTTTTCTCTTGGCGTCTCTTTCTTGGCCCCTGGTTTTTGTTTATCTTTCCCTTCTCTGATGTTTTTTACGAGGTGGTCCATCTTTCCTTCCTTTACCAATTTTTCAATCAATTGGCGCAGTTGGACGCAATCGTTAGTTGTGTGGCCCTTCTGTCCATGGTATTCGCAATAACCATTCCCTATACGCTTATCCTCTGGGGTGCGGATTGGTGGTGGTTTCGGGAAGTTCGCTCCTTCTGTTGCGAATATCTCCTTTGGAGTTTTTGTTAATGGGGTATACTTGTCGTTTCCCCTTCCGCCGCCTTGATTACGGTAACTCCTATTACGATTGCCGCTCTGGTCATTGGATTGTCTCCTTGACTCTTCTTGCGACCTATGGTTCGAATAGCTTTTCCTGCTATCCGCGGCGGCTTCTTCTCCTTGGACGAAAGACCTCGTGCGCTTCATGAGCTCATCGAAGGTTAGGGGAACCTTATCATTTAGCTTTTTTATCAGATCTGGGTTATTGATTGCATTCATAAAACCCGATATTTTGAGTATCTCTGGACACGCCTTGACTTTCATGCACTCGTCCTTGAAGCGTTCCATGAAAGCGCTTGTGGATTCCCCTTGTCGCTGTTTAACCCTAGCGAGTTCGACAGGGTTTTTTGCGCACTTCTTTCTTTGGGTGAAGTTTAAGCGAAACGCTCTGCGCAACTCTTCAAACCCACCAATGCTTCTGCGTGGAAGCTTACTAAACCAGTTGCGCGCATTTCCTACTAATGTGGAGTTGAACATATGGCACCACACAGGCTGTGGCCAATTTTCGATAGTAGCTGCTGATTCGAAAATTTTTAGGTGATCATCAGGATCACCTGTCCCATCATATGTTTTGACATTAGCAGGCATGCGCCTTTTCTTATTTTCAGAAAAGTCACTGATGCGCCTAGTAAACGCATCAACCTTTTGGCGACGCCAGGGGAGAGACATGTCTTCATCATCCTGGTCGCGGTATTTCCCTCTTGATTTCCAGTGTCCAGTTTCGCTGTCCGAGGAATCTCTTGAGGATGAGCGGACTCTTTTGTGACGCTTGAGTCGACTATCATCAGAGTCTGAGCTTGCTCCTCTGCGGCGCTTGCGCCGGCTATCCTCAGAGTCAGAGCTTGAGGGGCTTTCACTTGGGGAACATCGTCGCCCAAGCCTATCTTGGATTCTGCGTCTGCCAAGCCTAGCGTGGACATTGGCGCGCCGCTCCCCCTCTTCAGGCTCTTCCAGATGTTGAAGGTCGGCTGCTTCATCGTCCACAACCTTCCTTCCAATCCTGGCGAACACTGGCTGTTTACGGCTATCCCTCTCGCGTCTTTCCTTTCGGTAGCGCGGTGGGGATGCGTCAGGATTAGGGTCAAAGTTGAGTCTGGCGTGCAGACTTTGGCTTGACCTCTTCTTTGCCTCCTCTCGCATGAGCGCAGTCAAGGCTTCGTAGTTTTGAGATACGAAGTCACTTGGGGCTAATTCGGAGGCAACTCCTTCTAGCGCGATAGAGTCGGTTTCCAAAGCTGGATCCTTGTTTCGTACGGGCGCGTTGGGAGGCTCAGTGAAGTTTACTTCTGGCATGGCATGAGGTGTGCGCTCCAGTTCTATCTCACTAGTACTTGTCGTAATAGCGGGGGTAAACCTGGTAAGCGATTCCACTGCAGGAAAGACCAGATTTGGGTGCGCTCCTAGGTTTTGAGGCGTACTGGTTGTCCCAGAGGCCTGTTTAGAAGCCGTATCAATTTGATGCTTCTTTCCTAGTGGATCGTCCTGCGTTTTCTTCCCATGCGGACTCTTATGACTTCCGTGTTTCGTCATTCTAGTTTTTTGGTAAAATCCTTAGTGTAGGGTCCCACGGATGGCGCCACTTGTTGATACAAAAGTTGGGCGTTCCTTGATAGGACTTCTATTCTCGTACCAATTCGAATCTTAATGCTTGATGAGACCTGCGCACTAAGAAAAAGGACAAACACCGTTAGGCTTATCGAGGGATTGTCTCCCCCGATTATCCTCCGGCGTGAGAGTAAGTAATCGAATGTAGGGTTTAGTTTATGGTTAGGGTTTATTGAAGATCGTACCTTTACCGAGGGCTTAGGTGCCCTTTATATATGCATGAAACCCTAGTGGGTTTCGTGTTCCCTACTCTTCGGCGTGTTAGCCGACATCGGGTATATAGTATATATCTTCTTTATTTAGAAGATATTCTATATATTATCCGGAAATAACTTTGGGCTTGGGCCTTGTCGACCCAAGCCGCATAACTGGTAGTCCAGTTGCGGCCCATTCGTGGTGGGCTTAATTGTTAGTGTTGTTCACTAACCGGGTTCGTGACCCGGGTATAGACTATACGTCATCACAAACCACCTAACGAACATCATCGCGAGCCAAGCCCATGACGGCCGAACACCGGCGCTCACCAAGGTCACTTTTTTGTGTTGGTTGGGTGACCATTACACCTAACTTAACGAATGAATTTTGAAAAATAATAATAAAAAAAAAAAAAAAAAAAAAATCGCTCGGGAAAGTACTTACCAATAGTTTAAAGAGTGTTAAAAAGAGTGTGGTAAAATGACATTTTTTTTTACTGTAAACAAAACTTTTAGCACACTAAAAGTGTGCACCTGCCCACCAATCATGACCTATTAAATTATTAATCAACCTTTGACTTTGAACAGTCTACTTACTAAATCGAGTACTTATTGTAAGGGGAATTTATACACACACCCAAACCCTCTATAAACACACCCTTTTATCCATAGTGGGTTGTACTATCGCTATCGATGTTGTGCTGTGTACTATTGGTGGTTGTTGCTATAGCAACTGTCATGAGATTCTATAAGACCACTTGCAGCGGTGCGTTAAACAAGCACGTTAAGGACCAAAAACGCAATGTTAACGCGCGTTAAGGGGCGTTAAGCGTTGGAGATAACGGGCGTTAACGCTGCGTTAGGGGCTGCGTTAACACCCTAACGCAGCGTTAAGGGGTGTTCTTGCCAAAAAAAAAAAAAAAATTTTACACTAGCGCCCCCTCCTTCTTACCGTTGGAACTTTTGAACTTTTGCAATTTGGCCCCTCTGAGTTTCTAGCCGTTAAACATGCGCGGCTAAGTTTAAAAAAAAAAAAAAAAAATTTTCAAAATCATTTTTAATCCCCTATAAATACCCATTTCACACCATATTTTTTTTCACACTTCCACAACTCAATACACAACATATTTACACTATTTTTTCAACCTTCAACCAAAAAAAGAATGTCTGGATTCAACCTAAACGATGACGGATCGTTCTTAGATCTCTTAGGAACACAAGTTAACAACCCCAATGTCGGCTCATCTTCTAACCCGAACACACTTGGCTTGTCGGACGAAGAAGTTTACCAACAACATCAACGAATGCTCTATTACGAACAACAAACCAGCCTAAACACCCAAAATTTCTCCAACCTCAACTTCACCCAACATTCACAACAATCTCAAACCGCAACCAACGAAGTTTCCGAGACTCCAACGTCTCCACCAAAGAAAACCAAGTTCGGGCGTATCAAACGAAGGTCTAGAAAATCAAAAAACCCTGAACCGGAGGATGATGATGATGAAGATCCCGTTGCCAACAAGTGCAAACGTTGGAACCCACAAGAAGAAAAGGTGCTTGCTCAGTGCTATGTTGCAGCGTCGGAAGACGGACATGTGGGAAAAAATCAAAGCCGGGATACGTTTTGGCAACGTGTCCAACGTGAGTTTAACCGAGTCAACTACCAACAAAGGAACAAGGATATGCTCCAAAGCAAGTGGAGGACTTTGAACCGTGACTGTTCAAAGTTCAACGCTTACTACAAACGTTCCAAACGCCAAGAAAGAAGTGGCGAAAGTGAGCTTGATATCCTGAAACGTGCCCGTGAAATGTACCGGGACGAACACAAAACCGCTCCTTTTAGCAACGAGGAGGCTTGGGAGGTTTTACGCAGTCATGTGAAGTGGGACACGCCGGAGCCAGTTGATTTAACCGGCGAGGAACCACCAAGCCAAACAAATGAACAGTTGTTTGGTCATGATGAAATACCAAGGCCAATGGGGAGGCGTGCTTCAAAGAAAGCTCGATCCGAGAGCACGGGAGGAACGAGCACGGGAGCTAGTACGGGAGGGAGCTCGTCAATGCAATTCGTGGAGAATATGACACAAGAGTATCGTCACAAACGGGAAATGGCAATAGCCGCGTATCGGGCTACAAAAGAAAAGGAGGAGGCGATAACAAGGCTGGAAGAAATTAAGTTTTTGAAAGAGAAGACCGCCGGGGAGCCACCAGAGGTGGTGTGGTGGATCAACCAAGAAAAGGCTCGCATCGTGGCAAAATACAACCTCGGGGATTATGTTCCAGAGTAGATTTAAGTGTGTTATGTTTTAATAAATGTAATTTTTAATTTCGTCGTTATTTTTATTTGTTTCTTTAATTTCGTTGTAAGGTTTTTTTTTTAAGTGTGTTATGTTTTAATAAATGTAATGTTATGTTTTAATAAATGTGTTGTTTTTAAAAAAAATGAAGTAGTTTATAAGTTAAGGGTTGAATTTAAAAATTTATGGGTAAAGTTGAGTTAAGGTGTGTTAAAGCTGAGTTATTGATGTGTGGGTTAAAGCTGAGTTAAGTTAAAGGGTGAAAAAGCTGACGTGGCAGGCCTTAAATTTTAAAGCTGAGTTAACTGATGGGAGTGGCCTAAGGATTTGATTTACAGTTATTTTCCAAGCAATACCCTTGATCTTATAGAAACTCAATTTCAGCCCTTGAATATTATATATCTATATTAAAACACAAGTCCGCCAAGAGTAGTATTTTATTATTTTGCTACAGTACTGTAGCTACAGTCAATGAATTTTTTTTTTTTTTCGTACCAAACGGCCTCGAAAAATTATGAAACTTGCACCATTATTAACGAAATAATTTTTCCAACAAAAATGAATATAAATATGCAATACTTTCTCGAAATCAATGTATTTGTCTTTGTTTTTGCTTTTATTATTTTTCGTACCAGACGGCCTCGAAAAATTATGAAACTTGCGTAATTATTAACGAAATAATTTTTTCAACAAAAAAAATTTGGGGAACACCCCCCACCCCTCCTCCCCCGCAACGCGGGGAGTCGTCCCGCTCGTTCTAATGATAATGCATCTAACAAGCTGTGTATTAATTATTCTTAAGTTATAGAATCCCTTTTGTCTTAAACAAAGTAGCATAATACTGTACTATGTAAGAATATCATATTAGCTCATAATCAAGTTGTAAAAGTTAACTTACCTTAGCTTTTGCTAAGGAGCATCGCCATTTTTAAAATCTTACGAATCATTAAACATATATACTAAACTTTGTGTTAAGCTAAACTGCCTAACCAGTAAACAAAAAGATTCAAAACGTTGATGCTGAGTACGTCATACATTGCATAAAAGAGATAGGAATCTGATTTTTGAATATCAGATGTGTTACTTTTCAACCTCAAAATTAAAACGATTATGTCTGTTTAAAAGCATATCCGTGCGTAATAAAGTATATTGGAGTACTTTATTCATCGCTTGATTTGCGTGAAGGCATGTAATTTGACTAATCATAATATGACTAGCAGAGTACCCGCGCCTAGCGGCACCAGTGTATAGTTTCGACAAAATTTCAACGGCAAATATTTTTCTTTGACAACAGTATTTGTAGTATTAAGGAGTTTTTTTTCCGAATAACTGTTTTTCTAATGGCATAGTTCCATAGGCGAGTGTTTGGGCATTGCGTTGTTAGTTTGTAGTTTTTGATAAACTTTTGTTACGCCAATCAACATGTTTGTTCTTATTGGTGTCTTTATGTGTGCGCCCATTATTTGTTAAACAAGTAAAAAACATAATTTCTAAATGTGTACATCTTAAAATTCCGTAACACATGTTCTAAACATTTTTTTAAAATGTGTACATCTCGAAACGTTGTAGAATCGGTTGACTAAGGCTTGGTTGTTTAGCTTCTATCTCTAATAAACGACACTTAAAACTAAAAAAAACGTGTCACTCCATTAGATAATTTATGCGTCTACTAGAGTCTAACAACGTTCCATTTATTACCCTTCTTTCATTTTATACATTTTTATACATTGCACCGCTTGTATCTTCTTTTTCTTCAAATCGTCACCCGCGACATATCTAAGAATAGCGACTTCCTTTTCATTTTTTTATTACACCAATTTGCATCATCTTGTAGTTTGGTGGTTGTCTTCCTTTTCACCAAATTTCATGTTTCAATAAAATTTTCAAGTAAATTGCTCAAAATATTTTTCACTCGGCATAGACAAAAATCAACTATTTTAAATCTTTATTAGTCTGAGTGGCTTTAAAATGTTTTATGAATTTCTTTACAAAATTGAATAATCTTATTAACCTTTATTAAAAATAAATTTATTTCTTATACGAGGCATTGGCAAGCCCGTGCGTTGCACCAATTGTGTCTAAGTGTTCGTAGCTTAATGGTTGGTATTCATTAGGTTTACACTATAAACTAATTTGTATGTGTTTATGGTATGTGCAACAGGCAGGTGAAGATTATGCATTTTCCAAATTACTTTTTTCTTATTGTCAACATTTGAGGCGGGTAATGGCAAAGAACCATACAATGATGGCGAACATGGAAGCTTTAGGTCCTCGTGGTGTTGCTTTGGAATCGTTAGATGCTTTGACAAATGCTCAAGATAGGCATCGGGTATTGCTTGAAAAAGATAAATAATTTGTTGAATCAAGCGAAAGTTGGTGCATGTGAGGAAGAAGCTAATGCTATTAAGATGAATGAGTTTAATTAGTTGTTTGGTTTTATATATTTTTATTGCTATTGATAATTTATAATGTTTTGTTTGTTTTTGTCTTTATGATATTTAAAATAAATGTAAGTAATATTGTTTTAGATTTTTTTTTTTTTTTTTTTTTTTTTTTTTTTTATTTTTATTATTTTTTTTTTATTTTTTTAATGATTGTAATAGGGAATTTTTAGATATAAATGTAAGTTTAAGTTATTAGGATTTTTATGAAGGTTGGGATGTTAATGATAAGCATTGTGCATGTGAGGGGTTTTTTATGTAAAAAGTCAAGTGTGAGGGTTTTTTAGTTATATTTCTAAATACAATCTTTAACACTGAAATGATATTTCTGCATGGGAAGCCGAAATGGCTGCTTGAATTAATTTCCGTTATGATGACTTCTCATTACTTGAGCGTTGTATTTTTTTACTTATTTATAATTGATGATTATCACTGTTTATGTTATAACCCTAATACCTATTATCTCACACATAACTCTCTGATCAATGGCCGTCTCGCGCAACATTGAAGAACTTAAGCAGGTTTCTGGTTCCGACAATCTGGCCACTTGCTTCAAGTTTTTGTTTAACAATCGGGTAACTGAAGAGGAGGGGTTCTTAATGCGGATGGGGGAGGAAGCCAATCAACTCCGTAGCCAGATTGATAAGACTAAGATCAGCATAAGGGAGACTCGTTTGCTTGGCCCCTTCAATGAAAAAGCTGTGGATGCGCTGGAGTGTTTGATTGCGACACAACAAAGGGATCGTGACAGGCTGCTAGCAATTACCAATCTCCTAGCTGAAGTTCGTGATGGTATTCATGAGAAAGAAGGGCATGTCAGGCTTATGGAGTTTCATGAAGCGCTATCAGATGATGATGATTAGAGCATTATGGTGGATGTCTTTTGGGCAGTATTTTGAATGATCTTTTGGATGTATGTATTAATGATAAGATGGTTAACTGCTATGACTCTGAAAGTTGATGTTAATGACTTTGATTATCAAGTACTCTGATGTTTAATATTAATAGTATTTAGTTTTATGTTTATGTTTTAGTTTACTTATTTATTTTTTTTCTTTTTTTTTATACTTTATGAGAAAGTGGGTTTTCTCTCACACACACATGAGTCAAACACACACTATTTTTAGATCTGGCGAAAAATATTTAGGGTTTTATCTCAAATTAGGCCGATCCATTATACAACATGTTAATAAAATTAAATCATAGGTTCATTTGATTTAAGGCTTGTGTATTGAATTTCTTGTTTCAATTTTCATGAAATGATCATCTAGGGCTGATAATCGTATGGCTGTCTAAGGGTTCATTGTGAAATCATATGTTAGATGTTTATGAGTATGATTTTTTTTGGAATATGAGGAATTTGGTTATTGATTTGTTTATCTGTTTTCAAATTTTCTTGGTTATTGATTTGTTTATCTGTTTTCAAATTTGCTTAAGTAAGTTTGATTGAATTTGGATATTCATTGTTTAGGATGAATTAAGAAGTGCGGGATGATTGAATTTTGGTTTAGCTGTTAGTAAAGTTTTTGTGTTTGCATACTTGATGATATGGCTGTTATTGTTATATAAGATGTTAGACGGAATATCAACGATGGATGCATGGCGACCAAGGCAGCTGTTGCTAAATTTTCTTGGTCGCCGTACATCCATCATTGATACTTTGTCAAAATTTGTCGGCTTCACACGTTCTGACAGTCACCTAGACGGAATATCAACGATGGATGTGCTGCAACCAAGGCAGCTATTGATAAATTTTCTTGGTCGGGGCACATCCATCATTGATACTTTGTCAAAATTTGTCGGCTTCACACGTTCTGACAGTCACCTATCTGAGCCACAAGAGTTGTCAAGTTCATTGTGCTAGTTCTTATTTGTAGGTTATATGCTTTTAAAAAGCATATTTTTAGTCAATTGGTAGTAGCCTTTTGTTTATATGAAAGTTTCTGATTATAATATTTTATTGCTGTCTTGCGGATATCTAGTAGAGTATTTTTGTTCTGATGTGGTTCTATATTATAGTCTTTGCTCTTCTTGACCTATGATGTGCTTAATACATAGAACTTCAATGATGTTTGGTTATCTGTTTTGTCTTTGTCTTCATGTTTGGTTGGTGTGTTTAAGATATTTGATAGGAATTTAAATAATCATAAACAAAACATTTTGAGATATTCCATTTTATAACAACCTTGTTTTTTAGTACTCTGGCAAACATGAGTAAGATAAATATTGAATGCATATATTTATTAGATATCATCTGGGAACATTAGATAACTGTGCTAAGATAGGTTGCTGAAAGTTTCCTTGAAAACAATGTTACGCGTGCAGTGCGCAAGTTCCGGATCTTTATCTTCGATCATTAGTATTTTAAGGCCATCAGGACTGGTGAGTCTAGATAATGCCACATAAAGTTGTCCATGACTGAACACAGGAGCAGGCAAATAGAGGCCAACATAATTAAGTGACTGACCCTGACTTTTGTTAATGGTCATTGCATAACATGGTTTTTGATGCGTGGTTTTGCAACCTTACAACAGGTTTTACCTCTCGAGGGATCTCAAGAGGCTTACAACCCCACCAGGCAGTGTACCTGACCGATGTAGTATAGTGTAGTGGTAAGTACGGGGGATTGATCGTTCTCCACAGGGAATAGTGTCGTTAGGATTGAAAAAACTACTCTAATAGGTCTAAGGGTGAGGGAAGATTCTTTTTGTGTTTTTATATTTTTATGAAAGCAAGTAAAATCTCGGGTTTGAAAGAGTGGGCGGAATTAGTTGCTAGTCAACTAACCCAAATGACTACAATTGCAAATAAAATAAAATAACTGAAAATGAAAAGGTTGTGAAACTTATATGGAGAGAAATGTGTTTACTTAGATTTCCTTACTCCCTAACTATCTTTTACCGGTTGATTAGTGTGTATTAATTGCGTGGATGACGGGTGTATTCCTTAATACCAATCGTGGGGTGGCGTACGTACTTCCCCAACTCTACAAGCTCCTACTTCACTCCTATGTCGAGCCGGCTAAGAAGCTCCTAACATGGGATCACTAGAATTCGCTCATGCATTAAATACAACCATAAAAACCTTAGTACGCATTGGTTCATGTTTCTTAAGACGTTCAAGCAAGTTACCGTATAGGAAGTTAGCCAGTTTTCTTAAGCCTAACATCGATGAACAATCATCCAATACAATTAATAACACACTAATAACCAATAATCAATAGTTAGGTTTCATTAGATCTAAGCAAACACAAGATAAATCTAGCCTAGCATGTTAATTAAAAGACAAGAACAAGATATAATCAAACAACACATAGACATATTGATTGATTAAATGAATACTTATCTTCAATTAAACATGGGAGATCCAAGGGTATAAAAACCCTTAAAAATGGCAGAAATTCGTCTTAGGGTTTCTCCTCACAAAGTTGCACACTAATGACAAAAAATTGCAAAACTATATATAGAACTTAGTAGCTGACGGCGTCACGTTGTAGATCTTGACGCCGTCACCTCACCGTGTCTAGGGTTCCCGGATGGTCTTCCTGACGCCGTCCCTCTTTAGTGCTCCAAAATCCGCTCTGGCTTATCAAGGCTTGACGCCGTCAGAAATGGGCTTGACGCCGTCTCTCATTAACATAAACCGTGATGGCCTTGATCACCTTAAAGGGTGACGCCGTCAGATTTTCCATTGTAAAATTCTCTGGCTTATCATGTGTATTTTTCATATCCACCTCTTTTGCCAAGCCATGACGCCGTCTGGAACAATCCCTGACGCCGTCAAAGGTACTTTTCCAGCCGATTTTGAGACTTTGTCGTTTTCTTCACTTTATGCTCCAAAAACGTCCAAAATGCTTCCTTTTCCAGATTTCTTCTCCAAAGTACCTAAAATGACAAAAGGAACGATTTAGGACAATATTTGATCAAATAAATACGATTTAGGGCTTAAATGACCCCCTAAAAGCGGTACACTTTTCGCTTCATCAGTTTTAGAGGGAATTGCCTACGTTTCAAGACGAATGGCCACTTAGACTGTGTTGATGTGAGTATAATCATGTGTATAATGACATTGTCCCCTACATTTGAACCTGTTAGCACCTTAGCATGAATAACAAACTAGCCTAAATCTGTAATGAGTAACCTTGTTCCATTACATAGTCCTTTGCTTAGATTGACATTTCGCAATAACATAACGGACAGTTCCTTTTTTAAGTGAAGAGCATGTGGGGGCATACCTGGGAAATTTAAGGAATTTAGAAATTCAATCGGATACAGGTCGTGTTGTTCAAGATTGTCTGTAGATCCCTTACAAATCTCATCTGCACTGTTGTATGTAACAGTTTCCCCTTCTAACTGGTTAAACATATACTCATTGATGGCATCAGCATCCTCATTCTTAGGAGTTAAAATTGCCCTTTCTTTGAGGTAGGCATCGTCGGTTTGTCTTGTTGTAAAATCAGGGTATGTCTCTGCAACAATTTTCTCGATAGGAGAATCCCATGATTTAATTAGAAAGTTTTTGGGAATGTCAATCCAAGGTGGCTCATCCTCCCCTTCTTTTTATTTTGCTGGCAACGTGCCATCCCCCACAGCCAAAACCCATCTATTGAAATCTTTTTTTCGAGTATCAATCTGCCCATTTTCAGTATACTCATTGACATGCATGCTGCGTGTAAGGGTGAAGACCTTGCAATGATTCCATAATGCAGACTGGTTTATGCAAGATTGAACAATGTCAGGCCTGCTTCCTTTTGGTATAACTGGCAGAATTTGTCGAAAGTCACCTCCCAGTAAGACCATCACACCTCCAAAGATTCGATTCCTATTGTCTGGTTCATGATATCCTAAAATATCTTTTAGCGTCTTGTCCAATGCCTCAAAAGCATATTTTTGAGTCATTGGCGCTTCATCCCAGATGATAAGTTTAACTTGCTGCATGAGTTCTGCCATATGTGTGTTTTGCTTTATGCCACATGTACTGTTCTCCAATAATTCAAGCGGTATAACAAAACGACTATGTGCGGTTCTCCCTCCTGGTAGTAATAATGAAGCGATTCCTATATAAATTGAGACTATTAGTTCAAGATGTATTTTATAAAGTTTACATAGTAGTTGTTTGTTTTATTTGAGTATTCATTTTTACCTGAAGATGCGACAGCAAGCACTATCATACGTTCTGATCTTAACTTTGAAATGATGGTTTTGTATAAAAATGTCTTCCCGGTTCCTCCTGGTCCATATACAAAGTAAAAATTCCCTTTTTTATTATGCACAGATACAATTACCTCTTCATAAATTAATCGTTGTTCGGGATTTAACAATGAATGAAGCTGTTGATGTTCAACACTACTCTTCTTCATATCATAATCTAACGCTTCTCTGATGAGACGATTGTCCAAGTTAGTTAGTAACTTTGGGTTAGGCAGCGGTAGATCTTGAAACTCTGCTAAAGATCTTCCATGCCTACTTAACAACTCTTGGATTTCTAGCAAACAATAGTTCTGGAGCTGTTCATCCGTGAATTCCAACTCAGGATATTTAAAAAATTTTCCTTTTTTTATGGAGGATATCCTCTGATAAGAACTCCCAGTTTTCTTCCCATAATTTTAAAGGCCTGCTGACATCGCAAAACAACAAAATTGTCACAAACATGTCACGTAGTTGTGGTCCAAACGCCCATACACTTGCTTCTGATATAGCATGCTTCCATTCTGTGTCATTGATGAGTGTGTAAATACTCATCATTTTATACCCATAAAAGACACAAAAAATGGCCAAATATACCAATTTATACTGCAGATATCATTGGTTTGTGTTTTTATGTATTTCAGGTACAAAGGATTGAAAACGGAGTGAAAACGGACATTTTTGGATCTTCTCGACCATATTGGTGCATTTGATCATGTGAAGACGGAGTCAAAGTCAAACCCCCAACAATACCAAAATGACACAAATGGTCCTTGGAATTAATATTCAACTTTGGCAGCCTTGGTCCCTGGGATTTTCAGAATTTACAATTATGGTCCTTGAGCTTTAACCCTTTTACCAAATCAAATCCACTTTAACCAAAAAAACCTAATCCTAATTAAATCCTAAACCCGGCCCAATGTACCAAACCCACAACCCAATTCACCCAACCCAACCCGTACCTTTTAAGCTAATAAAAGCCAGGTCAAACGGTCAACCCTCAGTTTTTCCCTCTCTCACCTTTTGCCCGCCAAAAGCACTCCCAACACCATCATCACCACCTCTGCTCCTATCACTGCCACACTCAACCTCCCTCCTCCTAGCCACTCACCCACACTCCAAGACAAATCTTCTTCACGAGATACCACCCCCTCACATGTATCCAATGCCATGTCATCAATCCGTGTACACCATTTGGGCGCCAAAAAGAGAATTTAAGGCTGAGATGATATCAAGACAAATCCAACGGCTGGAATTAATCCCAAGAAGCACAAAATGGTTTCCCAGCTGTTTTGTCTCACAAAACTAGCACAAAGCATGAAGACCCTTTGATTGCGTGGTTTTGTAACCTTACAACAGGTTTTACCTCTCGAGGGATCTCAAGAGGCTTACAACCCCACCAGGCAGTGTACCTGACCGATGTAGTATAGTGTAGTGGTAAGTACGGGGGATTGATCGTTCTCCACAGGGAATAGTGTTCGTTAGGTGTGAAAGGCTACTCTAATTAGGTCTAAGGGTTGAGGAAGATTCTTTTTATGTTTTTATAATTTTATGAAAGCAAGTAAAATCTCGGGTTTGAAGGAGTGGGCGGAATTAGTTGCTAGTCAACTAACCCAAATGACTACGAATGCAAATAAAATAAAATAACAAAAATGAAAAGTGGTGAGAAACTTATGTGTAGAGAAATGTGTTTACTTAGATTTCCTTACTCCCTAACTATCTTTTACCGGTTAATTAGTGTGTATTAGTCGCGTGGATGACGGGTGTATTCCTTAATACCATTCGTGGGGTGGCGTACTTACTTCCCCAACTCTACAAGCTCCTACTTCACTCCTATGTCGAGCCGGCTAGGAAGCTCCTAACATGGGATCACTAGAATTCGCTTGTGCATTAAATACAACCATAAAAACCTTTAGTACGCGTTTGGTTCATGTTTCTTAAGACGTTCAAGCACGTTACCGAATAGGAAGTTAGCCAGTTTTCTTAAGCCTAACATAGATAAACAATCATCCAATACAACTAACAACACACTAACAACCAATAATCAATAGCTAGGTTTCATTAGATCTAAGCAAACACAAGATAAAATTAGCCTAACATGTTAAACAAAAGACAAGCATAAGATAGAATCAAACAACACATAGACATATTGAATGATTAATTGATAACTTATCTTTCAATGAAACATGGAAGATCTCAAGGCAAGAAGCCCTGAAAAAGTAGCTAAAATCGTCTTAGGGTTTTATCCCAAAATTCCACACACTAAGCTCTCTCTTAATGACAAAAAATTAGAAAACTATATATAGATTTTTGGATCTGACGGCGTCACCTTATGCATTGTGACGCCGTCACCTCGCCGCTTTTAGGGTTCCCGGGTGACCTTCTTGACGCCGTCCCTCTTTAGCTCTTCAAAAATCCATTCTGGCCTATCAAGGCTTGACGCCGTCGGATCATGAACGTGACGCCGTCCCCTTATGATTTAAGCCGTGACGCCCTTGATTTAGTTAAAGCGTGACGCCGTCAGAATTCTCATGCTAACTCACTGGCCCGTCATGAGTAAATTTCACATCCAACTTTTCTTGCCAAGGCATGACGCCGTCCCATGTTAATTGTGACGCCGTCAAGAGTAACTTTTAGCCGATTCTTGAGACTTTGCCGTTTTCTTCACTTTAATGCTCCAAAAACGTCCAAAATGCCTCCTTTTCCAGATTTCTCCTCAAAAGTACCTAAAATGACAAAAGGAACGATTTAGGGCAATATTTGATCAAATAAATACGATTTCGGGCTTAAATGACCCCTTAAAAGCGGTACACTTTTCGCCTCATCAAATACCCTTACACTTGAGATTTGCTTGTCCTCAAGCAAATGCGCTTTTATTCTAATCAAAATACAAGTTAGGGGTCATTTAATGCAAACATAAAAGTAATTACAACAAATATTCGTTCCACTTCAATCATAATAAGCACGGAGATTACAAACTAGCACCTCACAAGTAGTGTTTAGATACTCACATCTCTCAAGTGTCATCAAAATAAATCTCATAAATGAAAACGGAAAATATCTCTCACTACCTGTCATAGCAAATAGATTACCATAGGCTTGGGAAAGGATCGAAAACCTCCTCCACTAGGCGTAAGCACCTAAGATAAACTATCAAAGAGGGCTTTTAAAATGGGTTATAACGTTAGGTGTAGGGAAAAGGAAAACACGGTTTTGTTGGATACGTGATATTTTACTGGTGGCGAGTTAAAGATCTTGATCAATTACATGTACTATACAATGTTGCTAAGCCAAGACTCGACTCGATCTTAAGCTAAAAACGAAATAACAAAATAACAAAAATATAAAGCAAACATAAAATGAAACGGGATGGTAGTCCGTATGTTTTTTCTATTTTTCATTTTCTCTTTTTTTTTTTTTTTTTTTTTTTTTTTTTTTTTTTTTTTTTTTTTTTTTTTTGCATACACTCTTGCCCTACCATCCAAAATAATACATCATAGGGGCATTGCATCCCCTTACACTTGAATTTTTACATAACTTTACAATTAACTAATCTAATGACTCGAATTAAGATAATTGAAAAACTTGGAGTACTTTTAAAACATTTAGCACATATGGGGGTAATAAATGATGTTCTTCCCCATTACTCCATTATACTAGTACTTTACCCATGAGTCCCAATCGTCCCAAAACAATATGTACAAGGATATGACTCGACTTAGCAACCATGTAATCAATTAGATAATTAACTTGGGTTTAAACAAATGTTGACACAATAATGCACTAAAGATGAGTGCATACAAGGTAGGCTAAGGCGATTTGGGTGTACATTTAAGTGGGGTGTAACAAATTCTTCCTTTAAGTAAAATGCTTAAAGGTCGAAACGAAAAGATAGGCTCTGAGGGGTGTACTAGGGGTATCGTGTACTAAAAATGAGTACAACGCAAATGGTGTGGGAGAATTACTTGACCAATGTAGCCAATGTAATTATAACAAAAACACAGGTGTAAAACAATGGGTTAATCCTAATGCCTCTTATCATGTAGTAAATCTAACTACACGAATGTAGTCTCACTTGTGGCCTCGGAATGGTCCTAACGCAAGTTCTAGAATCTAAGTGCTACCGGTACACACATCATAGCAAAATGCTTTTCCTACCAATTCTAGGGGCGAACCTCACATATTTGGGGGTGGAAAATTTTTTAGTGGTACGGTTTTTTGTGCTAGTCATATAACTCCTATCCGTGAGACGCTCATTAAGATCAAAGTTTCACTCCTATATGTTGTAAAAAAATTTAAATTTGGCACTAAAATTACCTTAACAAGTATTTCTCTCAGTTTTATTACACATCTATTATTAAACAAACAAAAATCAAGCGTAATTGTATTCTCTAAAATCGTACTTTTACCCTCCCCTTACACTTAAGATGAACATTGTCCCCAATGTTCAAATAACAAGATGTAAAAGCATAAAGTAAAAGAATGAAATCAAATACTCCCCTGATTCGCTCGTTGGATAGTGAAATCACACGGTTAAATCTTCCTCCAAAGAGAATGTTGAAGCTCCATGACTAATGCATCGCCATAAGCTTGATTCCATAAACATTTCCTTGTCCAAAATAACCTGTTAAACCTGAGAAAACAAACACGAAAACCTGCATAACATCGGCGGGGAAAAAATCTATATATAAGGATATAATGCTTGTGGAATGATAATTTTGCAGATTCCTGGAGATTATAAGTTGGAGATTTAATAAAAACTTTTTATGAAAACAAAACTTTCAAAAATTTCTGGAAATTAAATCTGACGCCGTCAGGTTATAACCCCTGACGCCGTCAGAAATGACCTGACAAAAATTTTCATTTTAAGTTTCCGGAAAATTTCTGGAAAAACCTTTACCTTACTTCCTGGAAATCCTGCAAAACATCATTATGACTCGATACAAGCATTTGACTCAAACAAATACTAATATGTATGTTAATTTAATATTATTACGATTCATGTTCATATGTGTTCTAATAAACCAATTTAGATTTCCCTTACACTTATCTTTTGCAAAATACCTTTATATGTAGTTAAGACGAAGTTAAAAACAAAATAAAGCATTTTCACAAATTAGTTTTGAACATGAATCAATAAGAATAAAAATTAAACACACATACGGAAACAAATAAAAACAAACAAACAAATAAATAAACACACAAAGCAAATAAAGCATGGGCTGCCTCCCAAGAGCGCTTGTTTTTGTTCGAGTCACGAGCCTGACTCTACCCTTATTTAACGGAAATAGGGGAGGTTTTCCCTACACTTAGGATTAAGTGTGGGTGAAAGTAGCGATACACACCATCTTGGTGGAAGTATGCCACGTGAGGAAAGAGTGGTGGATGAATTATATGCTCAAAGATGTGGGATCCAATCATCATAACCTTACTTAGTTCAATTGGGTCAATGGGTGAATTGAAGTTTTCTCCTAGAAAGGGATCATCTTCTATCAACTTCGAGAGACTCCAAGTTAAGAATCCACTTTGACCTAATAAACCCGGTTTAAACCCATAATGTTTCTTGTGATCAATCATAAATGGGTGATGTATGTATGTAAGGTCACGGTTCACTCCTATATTAGCTTCCACTCCACATGGCCTAGAGTCTACTACCTTAATCTTAACATTACCCGGACTACATGGTTTGATGGGTGGATCGGGACCTTTTTCAATTCCTAAATTCACATCTAAGGATGGAAGATTAGGTAACGGTTTTGGCTGAGGCTCCGGTTCATCAAAACTAGGAACTTCCATAGAACTAAGAGTAAGGTTGTGATCACAAGTATTCAAACATACTTCTTCTAGTTGTGTTTGGTACAAGGGCTCTACCTCTATTGGGGTTCCTATAGTCTCCTCAACTTCTTCCGGGTAAGTCACGGGCGGTGTGTGTGCCTCAATTGATGGTAGGACTTGTGGGGTACTTGGTGGGCTTATGTTACTTACCTCATCATTCCTTGTGTCAAGATCACCTATATCCTCATCATAGGTTTTGGTAGAATTTAAACCTAACATTTTCCCTAGTATCTCAAGTGCTTCTCTAGGCATCTCAACTTCTATATCCGAATCATAAGGATCATCCTCAATATTCTGACTGCTATATTCAAATTGCCCAAAAGATTCATCATGTGTTTCTTGAGATTCATCGTCATCGATCATAAAACCTAGGTCTTTTTGATCAATGTGATCATGCTCGGCTAGATCCTTCATCACATCAAGGTCACCTATGTGTTCGTTTTGTACTATGGCATTACATGACAACCACTTAGGTATCTCAACACTAATGTATTCATCCCCAAACAAACTTGTTTCATGATCCAGGAAATTTATATTCAATTGACTTGTACTAACGTTTGTTGGGTTGTCTACCCTATAATAATATTGGGCACAATCTTCTATGGCATCCCATGCTTCTTCAGCACTTAATTCCCTAAAGTCCCCATTGGCAAAATCCTCAATGCGCATTTGGTCATATTGGCCAACACGATAGTAAAAGGTTCGGGTTAGGGATGCTAAAGCGAAACTATGATGAGGGAATTTTCGGAGTAAATTTCTAAAACGAGTCCATGCATCATATATGGGTTCATCTCGATATTGTTTGAAATTCGAGATGTCAATAGGGTAGAATGGCCTTTGTGGTTGGTGGTATGGTGGATTCGCGTACTCCATAATGGTGAACGGAAGAGTCAATGGAAATTTCTTTTACGAACAAAGACACAAAGAAAAAGATAGACTAAAGAAATCCTAGAAAAATAAAATAAAAATCTCACTAGAAAAGAATCTAGCGAGTAGACCTAATAAAATAAAAATTCAACCTAAACAATAACTATTCCCCGGCAGCGGCGCCAAAAACTTGATTGCGTGGTTTTGTAACCTTACAACAGGTTTTACCTCTCGAGGGATCTCAAGAGGCTTACAACCCCACCAGGCAGTGTACCTGACCGATGTAGTATAGTGTAGTGGTAAGTACGGGGGATTGATCGTTCTCCACAGGGAATAGTGTTCGTTAGGTGTGAAAGGCTACTCTAATTAGGTCTAAGGGTTGAGGAAGATTCTTTTTATGTTTTTATAATTTTATGAAAGCAAGTAAAATCTCGGGTTTGAAGGAGTGGGCGGAATTAGTTGCTAGTCAACTAACCCAAATGACTACGAATGCAAATAAAATAAAATAACAAAAATGAAAAGTGGTGAGAAACTTATGTGTAGAGAAATGTGTTTACTTAGATTTCCTTACTCCCTAACTATCTTTTACCGGTTAATTAGTGTGTATTAGTCGCGTGGATGACGGGTGTATTCCTTAATACCATTCGTGGGGTGGCGTACTTACTTCCCCAACTCTACAAGCTCCTACTTCACTCCTATGTCGAGCCGGCTAGGAAGCTCCTAACATGGGATCACTAGAATTCGCTTGTGCATTAAATACAACCATAAAAACCTTTAGTACGCGTTTGGTTCATGTTTCTTAAGACGTTCAAGCACGTTACCGAATAGGAAGTTAGCCAGTTTTCTTAAGCCTAACATAGATAAACAATCATCCAATACAACTAACAACACACTAACAACCAATAATCAATAGCTAGGTTTCATTAGATCTAAGCAAACACAAGATAAAATTAGCCTAACATGTTAAACAAAAGACAAGCATAAGATAGAATCAAACAACACATAGACATATTGAATGATTAATTGATAACTTATCTTTCAATGAAACATGGAAGATCTCAAGGCAAGAAGCCCTGAAAAAGTAGCTAAAATCGTCTTAGGGTTTTATCCCAAAATTCCACACACTAAGCTCTCTCTTAATGACAAAAAATTAGAAAACTATATATAGATTTTTGGATCTGACGGCGTCACCTTATGCATTGTGACGCCGTCACCTCGCCGCTTTTAGGGTTCCCGGGTGACCTTCTTGACGCCGTCCCTCTTTAGCTCTTCAAAAATCCATTCTGGCCTATCAAGGCTTGACGCCGTCGGATCATGAACGTGACGCCGTCCCCTTATGATTTAAGCCGTGACGCCCTTGATTTAGTTAAAGCGTGACGCCGTCAGAATTCTCATGCTAACTCACTGGCCCGTCATGAGTAAATTTCACATCCAACTTTTCTTGCCAAGGCATGACGCCGTCCCATGTTAATTGTGACGCCGTCAAGAGTAACTTTTAGCCGATTCTTGAGACTTTGCCGTTTTCTTCACTTTAATGCTCCAAAAACGTCCAAAATGCCTCCTTTTCCAGATTTCTCCTCAAAAGTACCTAAAATGACAAAAGGAACGATTTAGGGCAATATTTGATCAAATAAATACGATTTCGGGCTTAAATGACCCCTTAAAAGCGGTACACTTTTCGCCTCATCACCCTTAGTTTTAGAATGTAGTATAAATAGCAGTCATTGTAAGCCTTAATAGGCAGGTTTTATTTAGCATTTTTATTTAAGGTACTTGTATTTCTTTTAGCTTATTTTTATTTGTATCTTTCTTTTCAAGTCTTGTAATCCTGTTTTCAATTAAATTTGAGGTTTTCTTATTTGGTCAAT
This sequence comes from Artemisia tridentata subsp. tridentata, assembly GCA_021014915.2. Classification (NCBI taxonomy): domain Eukaryota; kingdom Viridiplantae; phylum Streptophyta; class Magnoliopsida; order Asterales; family Asteraceae; genus Artemisia; species Artemisia tridentata. The sequence continues at coordinate 3,744,662 of CP139505.1, read as the reverse complement.
CATGGTCAACTGTACTGTTTAACTGCTTATTATTGCTTATTGTCAATTCCTGTGCTTAGTTGTTCTAGTTGAAGTTAATACAAGTTAGTTTGATTGAGAACTCACTCTTAATCTCAGTTTTGTTTAAAAAGTTAAAAAAAAAAAAAAAAAACAAAACAAAAAAAAACAAAAAAAGAAAAAAAAAATCCATAAAGAGCTTAATCTAAGTTAGGAATTATTAGTGCTTATTCAGAGCTGATAATTGGTAATTAGTGTTTTATATGTTAGGTTATTCATCTGTCTTTGGATAATATGACTTGAATTGGTCTGTTTTAGCTGAAAACTCAAAACCAGTCACACATAGGAGTGTTTGGGATAAGGCCTAAACTGGGTCAAAACTGGAGTCAACTGTTCATGTGCATCCTTGTTAATTCAATCTAATTTAGCTGAAAACTCAAAACCAGTCACACATAGGAGTGTTTGGGATAAGGCCTAAACTGGGTCAAAATTGGAGTCAACTGTTCATGTGCATCCTTGTTAAGTTTGATTGTGCTTAATTCAATCTAATTTATCAGTTTGCATGAGTACTTGAGCTATTTTGAAGGATATTGCAAGTTTGAGCTTTCTGAGTCAATTCATGGGTCTGAGCTTATCTCAATAAGCTTATATGGGTTGAAGCTGCTTAGCACTTGTGATTTGCCATTTTCATGCTTAGTTAAGTTCATTTAGATGTGATATAGAAGCCTGGTTAATCCCTTTAGGTTTATGCCAATTTGGCTTTGTCTGCACAAAATCCACTAGCAGACTGCATTTCCTATTTTCAGCAGTCTTTGATGATTTTTAATTCTGTCATTATAAGTTGTTAGTAGCCACATTTCTGCATAGAAACTATCAGCTGGCTTATCTAGCTGTGAGAATTTTTCTAGATTTTTTGGATTCTATTTTCAGTGATTTTTAGTGGCTTAAAAATACATGCTTTTGCCCTGCACCTCACTTAGATCAGCAGCCCCTATTTCATTTTTAGAGCTTACTGGCTTATTGCCATAAGTTTTTCTGAATACTTTAGCTTAATTGTAGTGATATCAGTCCATGTAGCTTATTACTTTTCCATCTTAGCTTAAATATCAGCTTCTTAGCTTATTTGCAATTTTCAGCTTATTTCCCAAAATTTTGCATAACTGATCAGTCAAATAAGCTGTTATAAGCTTGTTTTTGGTTTTCAAAAAAAAAAAAGTTTCTCAGTTTCAACATTTGCTTATTTAACTTATTGTTTTAGGTTTCAAAAAGAAAAAAAAAAAAAAAAAAAAAAAAAAAAAAGAGAGAGAGATTTTGCAAAAAGGGGTGTGTGTGTGGTTCGAACCTGGGACCTCTAGTTCATAGACACAACACCCTTACCAATGGACCAAGTTATGCTTGGTGCATTATCTTACTTATTTTATTTTTATACTAGTTTTAGCCCTTAAGCTTTAAACTGCTTCTTTGCTTATTCCACAGCTTAATTGAGCAGCTTTTTCAGTTTTCAAATTTTTCATAGATTAGTTTTAGCTTAATTTAATTTTTGGTAAATTTTCATAATTTTTACTGTTCATTTAGTATTTTTCCGAATTTAATTTAGTTTAAATAATTTTTAATTCGTAATAAAAAATAGAAAAGTCAAAAAAATAAAATTCTTTTTTCCAAAATTTTCTTTTGTCATTTAGGATTTAGGAAAAATAATTTGGCATTCCTAGGATCAATATTTCTTAGATTTCACTTTTAGTCTCGCGTTTTCCCGGTTTTTAATTACGTTATTTTCTTTCTTTGTGTTTTGCTTTGTAGATTTATATGTTTAGGTTTCCCTTAGCCTATTTATGCTTCCCGTAGTTGTAGGATATTTAATCAAAAACCAAAAATCTCATTTCCAATCATCAAGCACTTTAATTCCAAACCAAAATCGAAATCCTCGATTCACACCTCGCTGGGACACGACCCGGGTAATCACTTATCCGGTATCTCACACCGTATTCACGGGTTTTGCACGTTAACCTTTTTCCTAAAGGGTTGACTTGTTGACTCTCGTGTATCACGCATCCGATACTATATTTATATATATACTTTAGCACGGATCAAAATTTTGGTGCCGCTGCCGGGGAGGTTGTGTTGCGACAATATTGTTAAAGGTTTTAACGATTAGTGACTTGAGATCCTTCCTTGTGAAGTTCCCGTTTTCCATAAACCCCATAAAATACAAAAATATTTTTCTTTTTCTTTGTATATATATATATCAGAAAAATCAAAACACTTTTCCTAAAGTGTTTACAAAAATACAAAAACATTTTCCGTTTTCTTGTGTTAAAATAAAAGATAAAAGCAATCTCAATATAATATTCCTCAACTTGGAGTATTATCATAATAAGTTCCCAAACAAAAGATTAAAACTTGCCTTTGTATCACTTGCGAATATCGGCTCACATTTAATTGATAAACAAACTATAAGAGGGGTATAAGGAGAGGCGATCCAACGAACTTCGCCTCGAAAAGAGATCCATTCTTCTCTTCCGCTCCTTTGTGCGTTTATCTTTTGAAGAGCTACCGTACGCTTGTTGATTATTGGTTTAAGTTCACTTGTGTTTTGCTTCGGTCTCGTTTTAATTGAATTGTTTTTAGTGCATGCGCACTCGTTCTTCTCCGTCAACAAGTCCTTTACGTGAACTCGTGCATACTCCGAGAAGACGTAATCGTAGGCATTCCGCCTCAATAGCCGAACCCGAGATTCGTGCTATTCCCGTTCATCCCATTGTCACAATGGCAGATGAACGCACCATGTCGGAGCTTCTCCAAGCACCCACCGAGGGTTACGGAGATGCTATTGTTGTTCCGGCAATCGTTGCCGATAGCTTTGAGCTTAAAACGGGGTTGCTATCCTTAGTAACTTCAAGTCAATATTTCGGATTTGAGAGGGACGATCCTCATTCCTACATTCGATGGTTTAATAAGATCACCTCTACCATCAAATACCGTAATGTTCCTCAAGAAGCTATCAAACTTCTTCTTTTTCCTTTTTCTCTCGAGGGGGCAGCCCGAATTTGGCTCGAAAAACAACCCCCTCGTTCTATTGAAACATGGGAAGATTTAGTGTCGAAATTTGTGAATGAATTCTTTCCTCCGTCTAAAACCACAAGCCTTAAAAATGAAATCACCAAATTCACTCAAAAATTTGATGAATCCTTTAGTGAAGCGTGGGATCGTTTTAAAGAATTACTTCGCAAATGTCCTCACCATGGTTTCTCCGAGTTACATCAACTCGATACCTTCTATAATGGTTTGAACCACTCCGATCAAGACTCTCTAAATGCCGCCGCCGATGGTAATCTCTTGTATCGGACTACTAAAGATGCTTTAGCCATCATTGAGAATAAGTCTAAGGTTCGCACTTCACGAAGCAAGCAAGTTGTTTCCCAAGTGAATGCTCCACCTTCTACTTCATCTCCTGTGAGTTCTTCTAGCACCGATGCTAAGATTGACAAGCTCACGGAGGCTATTCAAGCTTTGGTTCTTTCCAAGCAAAAGAAACAATCTTCCCCACAAACTTCTTCACCCACTCAAGTCAAAGCGGTGGAAGAAACTTGTGTCACTTGTGGTGGTCCTCATGCATACTACAATTGTACTGCCACCAATGGTAGTCGATGTGAAGTTAATGCGGTAGCCGGGCTTTCAATCAAGGAGGTAATCAATACCGTCCTCAAGTTGACCCGAATTATCGTGCTAGCAATCAAAATGGACCACCCGGGTTTTCTCAACCCAACAATCCAAATAGATTCAATCAAAACCAACCGAGAGGGCAAAATGTTCAAAATCAATTTCAAGCCCCGATCAATCAATACCCAAATCAAGGTGGTAATTTCAATCAAGGCTTTCAAGCTTCGAATTACCAAGCCCCAATTGCTTCCTCAAACGAACTTGCTAATTACATCAAGTCAAATGAAGCAAACATGAGGTCAATGCAAAATCAAATCACCACCTTGAAGAATGATTTTCAAACTTCAATTTCGAAACAAGGTCATGAGCTTAAAAATGAACTTAAGAATACAAATCAAAAGATTGATCAATCTCAAAGTACAATTGAGAACATGTTTGCTAGTCTCATGTGTCAATTGAATCAACCTTCAACTTCGGGAACCCTCGGGGGAAACACCATTCCAAACCCGAAGGGTGAGTTGAAAGCTATTACCACCCGAAGTGGTAAAGCATATGATGGACCCTGGATGCCTACTCCTTCTCCGGTGAAGGAAGTGGAACGAGAAACCAAGGTGACAAAGGACAAAGTGCAAAATACAAGCCCACAAAGTACCGCACACATCCAACCTCCGGTCGTCCAATCTCCAATTCCGGAACCCGATGTTCCGAAGACAAATTCTAAGCCTTCAATTCCATATCCGTCGAGGCTTAATGATCAGAAGCTCCATGACAAAACTAATAGTCAAATGATGAAGTTTCTTGAAATCTTTCAAAAGTTACACTTCGATATTAGTTTTGCGGATGCTCTTCTCTACATGCCAAAGTTTGCCTCTACATTCAAGAGTCTCCTTAGCAATAAGGAAAAATTGTTGGAATTAACAAAGACTCCATTGAATGAGAATTGTTCGGCGGTTATCCTTAAAAAGTTACCAGAAAAACTAGGAGACCCCGGCAAATTTCTCATCCCTTGTGATTTCCAAAAGCTAGATGAATGCTTAGCCTTGGCCGATCTCGGTGCAAGCATCAATCTAATGCCTCTTTCATTTTGGGAAAATCTTTCTCTTCCGGAGCTTACTTCTACATGAATGACTCTCGAGTTTGCAAACCGATCGGTTACTGTTCCGAAAGTTATTTCCGAAGATGTCTTCGTGAAGGTTGGCAAGTTCCATTTTCCTGCTGACTTCGTAGTAGTCGATTTTGATGCCGATCCCCGTGTCCCCCTTATCTTGGGAAGACCATTCTTGAAAACGGCTCGTGCATTAATCGATGTTTACGAAGGTGAGATGACTCTTAGGGTCGGAGATGAAAAATTGGTCATTAATATTGAAAGCACTTCAAAAGATCTTCTCGAGCATAAAAGCGAGTCAATTAACCAAATTGATATCCTTGATTCTACATGCGAGGAATACTTTCAAGAAGTGCTAAGTGGCAATCCCACTTCATCTGATCCTACCATTGCCCTCTCTTCCCCTCTCTCACTCCGTTTGAGGGAGGTGACTTCATCTTGGAAGAGATTGAGGCTTGTTTGTCTTGTGATTCAATTCCATCTGGAATTGATGATGGTGTATTTGACCCGGAGGGAGATATTCTTCTCATTGAGAAGTTGCTTAATGATGATCCATCATCTCTCCCTCCGAAAGAACTTCATAATGAGGAAATCAAATCTGTTGAAAATTCTGATGATCCTCCGAAGGTCGAACTTAAGGACTTACCGCCTCATCTTGAATATGCATTTTTGGAGGGTACCGATAAATTACCCGTCATTATTGCTAAAGATCTAAATGATGAGGAGAAAACCGCTCTCATAAAGGTTCTAAAGTCACACCAGCGAGCCATCGCTTGGAAACTTTCCGACATTAAGGGTGTTAACCCGGAATTTTGTACACACAAAATTTTAATGGAAGATGACTTTAAACCAGCGGTTCAACATCAAAGAAGGGTTAATCCAAAAATTCATGAGGTAATCAAAAAGGAAGTTCTTAAACTCCTTGATGCCGGCTTGATTTACCCTATCTCGGATAGTCCTTGGGTGAGCCCCGTTCATTGTGTGCCTAAAAAAGGTGGCATTACCGTTGTTACAAATGATGAGAACGAGTTGATTCCTAATCGATTGGTGACGGTATGACGTGTATGCATTGACTACCGAAAGTTAAATGACGCCACCCGTAAAGACCACTTCCCTCTTCCATTCATGGATCAAATGCTCGAAAGACTAGCGGGAAACGAGTACTATTGTTTTCTCGACGGTTTCTCGGGTTACTTCGAAATTCCCATTGATCCGCAAGATCAAGAAAAGACCACTTTCACATGCCCTTATGGAACGTTTGCCTACCGACGCATGCCTTTTGGCTTATGTAATGCTCCGGGCACGTTCCAAAGGTGTATGATGGCCATATTTCACGACATGATCGAGAAAACTATGGAGGTCTTTATGGATGATTTCTCGGTCTTTGGGGATTCCTTCAAGACATGTCTCTCCCATTTGGACAAAATGCTTCAACGTTGCGAAGACACTAATCTTTGTCTAAATTGGGAGAAAAGTCATTTCATGGTCAAAGAGGGCATTGTCCTCAGCCATAAGATTTCTAAGAGTGGGATTGAGGTCGATAAAGCCAAAGTTGATGTTATCGCTAAACTACCTCATCCCACTACCGTCAAGGGTATTCGGAGTTTCCTTGGTCACGCCGGTTTCTATCGTAGATTCATACAAGATTTTTCCAAAATCGCCCGGCTGATGACTCGTCTCCTTGAAAAGGAAACTCCGTTCATTTTCTCACAAGAGTGCATTGAAGCTTTTCAAACTCTAAAGAAAAAGCTTACTGAAGCACCAATCTTGGTTGCCCCCGATTGGGACCTACCTTTTGAGCTTATGTGCGATGCTAGTGATTTTGCCATAGGTGCGGTCTTGGGGCAATGTAAAACAAAACATTTTCAGCCTATACACTATGCTAGCAAGACTATGACCGAAGCTCAAGCTCATTACACCACTACGGAAAAAGAATTATTAGCCGTGGTGTATGCTTTCGAAAAGTTTTGGCCATACTTAATCTTGTCAAAAAGCATAGTGTATACGGATCACTCGGCTCTCAAATATCTCTTTTCAAAACAAGATGCAAAGCCGAGATTGCTCCGATGGGTTCTCCTCCTCCAAGAATTTGATATCATCATCCGTGATAAAAAAGGAGCCGAGAACCTTGCTGCTGATCATCTGTCCCGATTAGAGAACCCTCACCAAAGTGTGCTCGAGAAAAAGGAAATAAATGAAACATTCCCTCTCGAGACACTTAACGTGGTATCTTTTCGTGGTGATTCTAGTACCCCATGGTTTGCCGATTTTGCAAACTACCATGCAGGAAACTTTGTTGTGAAAGGGATGTCGTCCCAACAAAAGAACAAATTCTTCAAAGATGTGAAACATTACTTTTGGGACGACCCCTACTTGTTTAAAGTTTGTGCGGATCAAGTCATCCGGCGGTGTGTTCACGGCCAAGAAGCCGTTGATATTCTTAAGGCTTGCCACAATGGACCACGGGGGGACATCATGGTGCCAACTACACCGCCAAGAAGGTGTTTGACTCCGGTTTCTATTGGACCACAATCTACCGTGATGCCCATGACTTAGTCAAATCTTGTGACTCTTGTCAACGTCACGGGAAGATCTCTCAAAAAGATGAAATGCCTCAAAACGTCGTTCAAGTTTGTGAAATCTTTGACGTTTAGGGCATTGACTTTATGGGCCCGTTCCCGTCTTCACGAGGGAACAAGTATATACTCGTGGCTGTCGATTACTTGTCAAAATGGTTTGAAACGAAAGCACTCCCCACCAACAACGCCCGAGTAGTGTGTAAATTTTTGAAATCGCTCTTTTCTCGGTTTGGAACTCCCCATGCTATCATTAGTGATCGCGGTACGCACTTTTGCAATGACCAATTTGCAAAGGTCATGCTTAAGTACGGTATTACTCACCGTCTTTCTACCGCGTATCACCCACAAACAAGTGGACAAGTGAAAGTTTCAAACCGTGGTTTAAAAAGAATTTTGGAAAGGACCGTAGGTGAAAACCGTGCATCTTGGTCGGATAAACTAGATGATGCACTTTGGGCCTTCCGTACAGCTTATAAAACACCCATCGGGTGTACTCCTTACAAGCTCGTGTACGGAAAGGCGTGCCATCTACCGATCGAGCTCGAGCACAAAGCTTATTGGGCCTTGAAGCATGCAAACTTCGACCTAAAGTCCGCGGGTGATCACCGCAAAGTTCAACTCAATGAATTAAATGAACTTCGTGATCAAGCCTACGAGAACTCTTTGATCTACAAAGAAAAGACAAAGAAGATCCATGACTCCAAAATCAAGAACCGCGTTTTTAACGTTGGTGATCGAGTCCTTCTTTTTAACTCTAGATTGAAGATATTCTCGGGTAAACTTAAAACCCGTTGGACCGGACCATTCACCGTTGCCAAAGTTTTTCCTTATGGTACCGTCGAGTTATCTCAAAATGACGGACCAAACTTCAAGGTGAACGGTCATAGGTTGAAGCATTATTTTGGAGGGGACATACCATCCATGGTTGTCCCGGATCTCCAAACTTTCCCTATGGACCAATGAATTCGGGGTCGAGTCAAGCTAGTGACTCGGTTAACAAAAACATTAGCATTTCATGGGTGACAACCCATGTTTCTGACTTCTTTCTACTTTCTAACAACTAAGTGTGGGGGATTTCCTCTGTTGTGCTGTGCTTTTGTGTGTTGTTTGCTCTTGTTTGCAGGTTTCCCTTAGATCGTGATGATTGATGCGCCTGTTTTCAATCCAGCCGCCCAATATCCGATCTTTTTGCTAACGTTTATCTAGGGATATCTTGTTAATCCTTTTTGTGAAAAACGGAGATTTCTGTTCCACACTTGGCTATTAGTATTACCTTTTTACGTTCTAAGTTCGGCATAATAGCCGGTACTTTGAATATTGAGGGCAATATTCAATTCTAAGTGTGGGGGGGAATTATCGTGAATTTTGTCACATGTGTACCTTCTAGTCCCTAGTACCCCCATTTTTGGCCAAAAATTTTAAAATTTTTGTCGTTTTTAGATAAGAAATTGCAATAAAAAAAAGTAGTGTTTAGTCTTGATTAGGTTAGAACAAAGGGAATCCCGACTCTGCCAGAGTGTTGATCTGGCTGCTTCCTTAACGGTTAGACTAAGGTTTTACGATTTGTGCAAATGAAAATGCTAAGCGTAGAATAGTTGGTTTTCTTTAGAGCTTATACAAGTAATCTATGACTTTTCCTCCCAGGAGATAACTAATCTGACTTAATAAGTGCTTATTTTCAAACAATTGAGCACACAAAATCATTTTTTCATACGATTTTGAAAAATACTAGTTCAAAGCTTTATTTAAACTTCGGAACAAGCATATGTCATAATATTGCAAAATGAAAGTGAGACGCTGCTTGAAAGTTGCAAAAGTTAAGTAATAAATATATGTGCTAAAAAAGCTACGGTTCAAGATCGGCCCTTGGATCCTTATTTCCGGAAGGCGTTTAGGTCTTGGCTACCCTCTTACACCGGCCCTTGGACCTCTAATTCAGGAATGTGTGGGGTCTTGGTCTAACACCCTTGGATCCTCATTTCAGGAATATTTAGAGTCTTGGAACTCTCCGTTGTACCGGCCCTTGGATCCTTTATTCCGGAAGGTGTAAGGTCTTGGTTCCCGTGAAACTCCGTTAGTTTATGTTGCACAAGTAAAAAATAAAAAATAAAAATAAAATAAAATAAAATAAATAAAATAGAAAAAAAAATTTGATGAAAAATGAAAAGAAAAAAATAAAATAAAATGGAATGATATTGCAAAATGCAATAAAGTTTTGAAACTTGCTTGTTTTAAATTTTAAATCTATCTTTCAACTAGTATTAGTCAATATCTTATAAAAACGTCGATTTTTGTGATTAAAATTTTGAAAATCAAGCACAGTCACCTAATTTTACAAAAACGTTAAGTTTCAGCTTACATAGATTATTAGTATAAGTAGTATTAGCATTTTACAAAAACGTTTGCACATTGAGTTTAAGCTTAGTTGGGAGTATAAAAAAGAGGATGACGATTTCAATTCACTGGAGACACCCATTTTGTGTGAATCCGTTCCATGATACCATTTTTGAAAATCAAGCATGTTATCTATTTATGTTCTAGTTTAAATTTCTCGCATCAAATAAAAAGTCAAAACGGGGTATTCTTTTGATCCTTTCATTACTTCATATGATCGGATTGCTAGGGACTAGCAATAGTTTAGTGTGGGGGATTGATGAGTGTGTAAATACTCATCATTTTATACCCATAAAAGACACAAAAAATGGCCAAATATACCAATTTATACTGCAGATATCCTTGGTTTGTGTTTTTATGTATTTCAGGTACAAAGGATTGAAAACGGAGTGAAAACGGACATTTTTGGATCTTCTCGACCATATTGGTGCATTTGATCATGTGAAGACGGAGTCAAAGTCAAACCCCAAAAATACCAAAATGACACAAATGGTCCTTGGAATTAATATTCAACTTTGGCAGCCTTGGTCCCTGGGATTTTCAGAATTTACAATTATGGTCCTTGAGCTTTAACCCTTTTACCAAATCAAATCCACTTTAACCAAAAAAAAAAAACCTAATCCTAATTAAATCCTAAACCCGGCCCAATGTACCAAACCCACAACCCAATTCACCCAACCCAACCCATACCTTTTAAGCTAATAAAAGCCAGGTCAAACGGTCAACCCTCAGTCTTTCCCTCTCTCACCTTTTGCCCGCCAAAAGCACTCCCAACACCATCATCACCACCTCTGCTCCTATCACTGCCACACTCAACCTCCCTCCTCCTAGCCACTCCCCCACACTCCAAGACAAATCTTCTTCACGAGATACCACCCCCTCACATGTGACCAATGCCAGGTTGGCAATCCTGTACACCATTTGGGCGCCAAAAAGAGAATTTAAGGCTGAGAAGATATCAAGACAAATCCAACGGCTGGAATTAATCCCAAGAAGCACAAAATGGTTTCCCAGCTGTTTTGTCTCGCAAAACTAGCACAAAGCATGAAGACCCTTAGTTTTAGAATGTAGTATAAATAGTAGTCATTGTAAGCCTTAATAGCCAGGTTTAATTTAGCATTTTTATTTAAGGTACTTGTATTTATTTTAGCTTATTTTTATTTGTATCTTTCTTTTCAAGTCTTGTAATTCTGTTTTCAATTAAATTTGAGGTTTTCATATTTGTTCAACAATGGTCAACTGTACCGTTTAACTGCTTATTATTGCTTATTGTCAATTCCTGTGCTTAGTTGTTCTAGTTGAAGTTAATACAAGTTAGTTTGATTGAGAACTCACTGTCAATCTCAGTTTTGTTTAAAAAGTTAGAAAAAAAAATCCAAAAAAAAAAAAAAAAAAAAATCCATAAAGAGCTTAATCTAAGTTAGGAATTATTAGTGCTTATTCAGAGCTGATAAGTGGTAATTAGTGTTTTATATGTTAGGTTATTCATCTGTCTTTGGATAATATGACTTGAATTGGTCTGTTTTAGCTGAAAACTCAAAACCAGTCACACATAGGAGTGTTTGGGATAAGGCCTAAACAGGGTCAAAATTGGAGTCAACTGTTCATGTGCATCCTTGTTAAGTTTGATTGTGCTTAATTCAGTCTAATTTATCAGTTTGCATGAGTACTTGAGCTGTTTTGAAGGATATTGCAAGTTTGAGCTTTCTGAGTCAATTCATGGGTCTGAGCTTATCTCAATAAGCTTATATGGGTTGAAGCTGCTTAGCACTTGTGATTTGCCATTTTCATGCTTAGTTAAGTTCATTTAGATGTGATATAGAAGCCTGGTTAATCCCTTTAGGTTTATGCCAATTTGGCTTTGTCTGCACAAAATCCACTAGCAGACTGCATTTCCTATTTTCAGCAGTCTTTGATGATTTTTAATTCTGTCATTATAAGTTGTTAGAAGCCACATTTCTGCATAGAAACTATCAGCTGGCTTATCTAGTTGTGAGAATTTTTCTAGATTTTTTTGATTCTATTTTCAGTGATTTTTAGTGGCTTAAAAATACATGCTTTTGCCCTGCACCTCACTTAGATCAGCAGCCCCTATTTCATTTTTAGAGCTTACTGGCTTATTGCCATAAGTTTTTCTGAATACTTTAGCTTAATTGTAGTGATATCAGTCCATGTAGCTTATTACTTCTCCATCTTAGCTTAAATATCAGCTTCTTAGCTTATTTGCAATTTTCAGCTTATTTCCCAAAATTTTGCATAACTGATTAGTCAAAAAAGCTGTTATAAGCTTGTTTTTGGTTTTCAAAAAAAAAAGTTTCTCAGTTTCAACATTTGCTTATTTAACTTATTGTTTTAGGTTTCAAAAAAAAAAAAAAAAAAAAAAAAAAAAAAAAAAAATTGCAAAAAGGGGTGTATGTGTGGTTCGAACCTGGGACCTGTAGTTCATAGACACAACACCCTTACCAATGGACCAAGTTATGCTTGGTGCATTATCTTACTTATTTTATTTTTATACTAGTTTAAGCCCTTAAGCTTTAAACTGCTTCTTTGCTTATTCCACAGCTTAATTGAGCAGCTTTTTCAGTTTTCAAATTTTTCATAGATTAGTTTTAGCTTAATTTAATTTTTGGTAAATTTTCATAATTTTTACTGTTCATTTAGTATTTTTCCGAATTTAATATAGTTTAAATAGTTTTTAATTCGTAATAAAAAATAGAAAAGTCAAAAAAATAAAATTCTTTTTTCCAAAATTTTCTTTTGTCATTTAGGATTTAGGAAAAATAATTTGGCATTCCTAGGATAAATATTTCTTAGATTTCACTTTTAGTCTCGCGTTTTCCCGGTTTTTAATTACGTTATTTTGTTTCTTTTTGTTTTGCTTTGTAGATTTATATGTTTAGGTTTCCCTTAGCCTATTTATGCTTCCCGTAGTTGTAGGATATTTAATCAAAAACCAAAAATCTCATTTCCAATCATCAAGCACTTTAATTCCAAACCAAAAATGAAATCCTCGATTCACACCTCGCTGGGACACGACCCGGGTAATCACTTATCCGGTATCTCACACCGTATTCACGGGTTTTTCACGTTAACCTTTTTCCTAAAGGGTTGACTTGTTGACTATCGTGTATCACGCATCCGATACTATATTTATATATATACTCACAACGGATCAGTCATCATTTAAAAGGCCGTATTAAAAACAGGCTTCTTTGAATGTGGAACATAGTCTGGTGTTAACTGTCATGAGATTTTGAAAAGATTCAGGCCCTCTCACAATGTTCAATAGCATTCTAAGATAATATTGTTCTCCAGAAGCCGGGTGAGAGTAAACAATCCTGCCAATGCATCTTTTACGTTTTCTTTGTTTCCACATTTTGTCTTTCTCATGCCACACATAATGTTGAGGTATCTCAGCATATGTATATGCCCTCGCTGATGTATCACGTTTGTTTAATTCAAACCAGTCAGTGAACATAGTTATGTCGATACCTTCCTTTTGAATTAGGGCGGGTAAGCTTTCTGAGTCACGAAGTGTGATTGCGTTCTGATTTGGCAAGTGGTAATTCAGTCTCATGATTGATGGATATGAGTAATGGATATCATATGAAAACAAACGCCACACTGCCTCACATGGAGCTAAGAAGCGACAATTCAAATAATTTTTTATTTCGTCCACCTCCAAAACTTGGACATTTCCCAAATCACCATTGATTGTAACATTCTCTTGTATAACAATTGTAGCTCTGTCGGGCCCTTTATTTAAGTACTTAAATAAGTACTTAATTGCCTTTGATCTGTTGCACCATTCCACATTAATGTGGGCGTGGTACTTCATGAGGAGATAACGATTGTGAGGAACGACATATCTGTTATTATATTTAAACTTTCCTTTTATATGGTAAGCTTTATTATCCCTTCGACGATAAATCGCATAGCCATCATTATCAACTATTGTTTCTTCAACAAAAGGTTTAGGAAAATGTTTCGAGCACTTACCCTCAACTGTACATGGGGCGTGTTTAGCGTCTTAACCGCAAGGTCCATGTAACATAAATTCAGTTACTATTTTATACCCTTCTGGATCACTTGATTTACACGGTATCTCTGCTGTAATCATGTCATCTATCTCGCATGCGGTTTTCCATTTCAACTTTTCTTCTAGCCATAATAGGATATGAGCGTGTGGCAGGCCACGTTTTTGAAATTCTATGACATACACAACTGAAAGGAAATGCAAGAAAAGCATAAGTTGGTGCATAAATTTGGTGTAGAAGAGTAGAAATTTACATTTCGCATCAAGTTGTATTACCTGCCCATGAAGGACCAAAAATATGGTGCTTTGTAAGATCGTCTAACATTTCAGTTAGTTTAATCTTGAATACACGGGTCGCAATTTCTGGACGGTCATTACTTTTTTGGCCCGGGATGTGCTTTAACATTTCAGTAACCTCGGGCCATTTTGGATTGGCAGTGAAAGTGATGAACAGGTCTGGATTTCCATAGGTTCGACATATAGCCATAGCATCTTGGTAGTTTTGCATCATATACCTTGGGCTGCCCGTAAAACTCCTTGGTAGAACAATTCGTTTCCCGAGGCCTGCTGCATTTGTATCACCCCTTGTTACAGCGTCACACAGGTTATGATATAGATTCATACGTAACGTATCTTGATTTTTCCTAGTCCATTTAAGTCTTTTCTCCTCAACAACCGTGTATGCATCCACCAGGTATTGTTGAAATAATCGCCCACCTCTAAGCAAGGTTGTACCTTGGTTATTTCGCTGCTGTATTATGTATGCGTAGTGCTCTTTCATTGTGAGACAACCCCTTTTGGTTTTGCGGGTACCTGTGTTCTTGTGATACGGTATTTTTTCATGAAATCCTTCCTCTCCATATGGGAATAATAATGGATATTGGAGGGCCATGTATTCTGAATGCAACTCAAAAATACGTTTCAGACCTTCATCCTTGTTACTTACAACAATATCTCTCGTAGGGATGCCATCACCAAAGTCGTTAGTAATTAGAGCTGCTATTTCAGGCACAGTCGGTGCGTTGTATTGCCGGGATGCACTCCGACCACTTAGCAGGCGTAATTCAAATTTTGATGAATTCTGGGACTTACACCAATCCCTGGCCATTCGAAATGCCTTGGCAATTGAACTTGATTGATCAAACATTTGAATCAGGCTTGCTACTATCTTTTCATCCACCACTTCGCCACTCTCCTTGTGTATAAAAGCTTCCATCCGGTTCTTTACTTCATTTCCGGTATCATAAAAGTATAGTTGTGCATATTTTGGTTGAGTACCCCTTGTAGGCAGTAGAGAACCTATTCGATGATAGCTTTGGCCATTTATTCTAAATGTGTATGGTGCCCTCCCAGTATTGATTGAATGATCTATTTTGGCTCCAAAAGAAGTATAGCAAAACATGCCATTATAAACTCTAATATGCTCTTTGAATCTTAAAGATTCAGGATTGTTATAATCCATAAGCTTGTTAAGAGGCGAAGGTGCTTCATTAAATCTGGGGAGAAGCACCTTACCTTCTTGGCAGCAAAGGGAGAATATTGGGTTGCTAGTGTTGGATCCTTTGTTGCTTCTCTCTTCATACCACATAATTGCCTTGCAATTTTGACATTCAAACGATGGAGGCCCAATATTATGATAAACCACAGGAATACCTTGACAAAAGAGGTAATTATTAGTGTAAAGAACAATATTTTATAAATCAAATAATAGGGGTCAAGATTTATAACATGTACAATTACATGTAGATGCAAATGCAGCTCCTTGATGGTTTTGTTTTGCTGCACGCAGATAGGCTGGTCCTGTAAGAAGCAAGGTAATGGTAATAAAAACTTGTATGAAATTAAAAGTCTACCAAATGAACAACATTTTTTAAGAGATATTGACTTTTGCTATCATTTGCTTAATTACTCACCTAATGATGTTGTTTTTTTGTACATAAAGGTACTTTTGGAAGTAGAAATCTTTTGGCTCGGTGGCGAATCTGTTGAAGTGCCTATTGGGTGTGTCACTTGATCTAACAAATTATGTTGTAAATGGAACATTCACAAATCAGGCATGTATTTTTTCAATAATTTTCCTAATTACATAGTTCAATTAAATGTTTGATGCTGGTGTTTACCTGTAAATGATCCAACTATTTCCGCCAGTTTTAAACCACAATAGCTTTGTACTCTGCCATCTTGGCTGACTATTGTTTTTGAATGAATGACGAAAGATTTGTGCAACATGCCTGACAGGGAAGGAACTTCAGCATTTTTGGCCCGTGATCCTGTAAGACAGACACAAATATGGGTTTAATCAGATAAATAATTGCAACTTATGAAAACTTGTAAGTTTGAATTATACTTTTATTCATTTTTTATTTCAAGGATCTGCTTCACTTTTGTAACACAGAACATTGCAAATTTGGTTACATATAGAATGAAGATGTCCAACAAACCATCTTTTGGGATTCTGTTGCTGAACTGATGCAATAACTGTCATAACCAATGAAAAGTCTTCCATTTGTAGAGGAGAATAAGGGTGGCCAGATTTTTAATATTTTTAATATTTTTTTAATAATGATACTGAGTTTCTCAATAATTCCACATTTTTGCGTTTTATTTAACAATTCAATATATGCATTCTGGTTCAGGTATATATACATCAATGATTGGTTTATTATGGATGGCAACATAAAAACTTTTGGGGAAACAGCAACGATATAGCCTTGGATGTAAGTCAATTATTCTGTATTGTTGTACATGTTTATAAAACATCAACTTGGTCTAAATGTCTTTTTAAAATGCACTTATAAGAATTGAGTATAAGACATTTGGTATGGTAGAAACATTAATTTCCAATTTATAACTTAAATGAAGGAATAATAGGATGTAAAAACAATATCTTTCAACCCCAATACTCACACAATTTTGTCCATTACATTCAGCACAATAACCATCAAACTTAAAAATTCATAATTTATTTTTTAACATTTAGCTAAATTGGGATCTTTCAAATGCAATTTTCGGCTAATCTTCCTGACTAAAGTCAGTACCATAATCATCTCCATATTTCCATGATCTGAGCTACTTCCATTCAACTGTGTTAGCACATTTGTTGTTGCCTGGTTTGCTAATAACCATAACAAACGCAGGGTTTTCATTCTTTTGTGTTTGGACTTGAAATAAAAATGTCTCAACCTTTTCGTACTTTCAGCCAGTTCTGTATCAGGGTTTTCTTCTACCCACCTCTTTTCTTCTTCTAGCCTTGTAATGATTTCTCGAGTGTTCCCATTAACTTTTGCACCTCCATTCTCAACCTATAATGCTATATAAGTTTGTGGCCAACATAAAAACAAAGCGTTAAATTCAATTTAATTCTGACCTGGAGAGTGCTAATTAATAGTTGTATACTCCTCAGCTTACGATAGGGCCAACGCTGAATACCCACTTCTCGACAGTGCCTTTTGAACATACTTAAACCAATATTGAACTCTTTTGCAGCTTTTGCTATTGGCATGTAGTAGTATTGTGCTATCATTTCTTTAGTGAATTCCATGACTCTGAAATATGAATAACAACCGGATGAGTTGTGAAAGATAGTATAACATGACTTTTAAATGTATTGGGAATCTCCTGATATTCCATGTAGGTTAACAGGTTTTGTAACTTATATTTTTCCATAAACACTATTTATTATATATTAAAAACAAATTTTGTAACTGAATTTATTCAGTTGAATGACCCTTCATGTAGGACACTTGTGTAGCAGTTATATTCTTTGTTGTTCAATCTGTCTATGTAAGTATAATATCTATCCAAGAAGGTATTGCCTGGATGATTGATATAAAATGATGTCAGTATTTCTTTTATTGTAACAGATACATCTTCACATCAACGTCTCATGAACAGCAAATATTAAACACATCAGAGCGGAAGTGTTGGGTACACAACATGGTAAGGTTTTAAATAGGTTGGTTTGTATTTGTAAGGGTTGCGTGTTAGAGCATGAAATTATTGATTAAAAAACCGCATTTGCAAAATTATAGAAGATTGGATTTCATTCCTTAGAAATTATAAAAAATAGTATACATAACTCATACATTGGGTTATTGAATATGAAAAACAGGACAATCTTATACATTATACGGAACATATTATTTAAACCATATGCAGACAATCTCTAATATAGAACATTTGCCCTTTAAACTTAAAAAAAAAAAAAAAAAAAAAAAAAAAAAAAAAAAAAAAAAAAAAAAGTAAAATCCCTTATCGCATGCATTTGATCAGGTGCAACAACTGTCTGAGACATAGTAGACCCACTTCAATGTACCTGTAATCAATGTTAACACAAAAGAAACACCCATTCCATATTGGGTAGGGGCAATAAATCATCAACCATAAACAAAAATAAGATATAGTGATAGGAATCAGTTTGTGGGGTTATATCTTTGAAACAATAATAACAAAAAATCCCCAATGCAGTTATAATGAAACATATTATTCATGTTCTAAGTGTCTATTTTAAAAAGACATCTTGGTATGCACCCTGTTGAAACTCATTCTGAATCTGTCACCACAAACCTGACAATTAAATATAAAAAGGAAACCATGTTAATACATGGACAAATGTAAGATAATTGGTGAAGAAAGGGTGTGCGCAACATGTGCTCACCGTTTTGGCTTCTTATTGGCAGGTAGGGCGTTAATTTCTCCTTGGACATCATCAGCAAAAATCATCTCAGTTTCAGTATCCGAATCTTCAATCTCTAGCCTATAAACAATTGAAACATGGTTGTCATGTTCACTTAGCCGTTGTTTTTTTTTTTTTTTTTTTTTTTTTTGGTAAGTAAATATTATTTTACTTGCTTACTTCTTTTTTTTCTTATCCTCCGTAGACTTGGCTGGTGTAGCAACTGATGGATCTTTGGGATGTGGATTAGATGATGACTCTCCAGCGACAGCTCCATCATCAACAGTGCTTGAGCTTCCGGTTTCCACTGTTGGTTGACGCGGGTCTACCGTCCAACAGGTAAAACTCTCAAAGCTTCCATACTCATAGTAGCTATGAGATTTGATTTCAAAAACGTGTGTTGTGCCGATGAGGTTCGCTATAGCAGATGGTAAGTTTTCATTCTCTTCCAAACTCTGTAGGATAACGTGTGAGTAACGGAGATTGGTAATGGACATGAAATTTATAAATATACCTCATTATCCTCATCCACTATTGCTGCAGCTGGGAACTTCACCAATTCAGTTGCAGGGTCATCAAAAAGAACTACCATAGTCTGTTCAGTATCATCCGATATACCAAGCTCTAGGCGATACCTTAGAGGGATTATTGTAAACAGCATGTATCAAGGTGAGTCATCTTATTTATTGGATACAAATGTACTTACTATTAGTAATAAACATAACATTACCTTAATACCGGGTATTCAACTGGCTTGTCACACCCATCACACCAGAACCGCCCCTCCTTTCTAGTAATACCTTTTTTGCATTTTTCACCTCCACATGACGGATAATTCCATCCCTTCCTAGTACGCACATTTTCGATCCGGGCCTTACAAATGAAAGTTGCTGACTGTGTAGAAATAAGGTATATCAATATTAGGCAGAGGAATGAGTCTAGAGGTACGGCGGACACAAAAGAATACATGCATCATTTTTTCGATTGCGGGACCATATGAGGAGATTCTCGATCGTCCCTTCCCTTGGTTCAGAGTTATCTGCACGCGATGCTACTCTTGAAGCTTCAATAATGCTAACAAACAGGTAAACGATTTGGTTAAACATATGGAATCTTGGAACTTTTCAATAATAAACATTAAATTCATACATATTCAGACTTGTTCCCTGATCTCAACTCTTTAATTGCAGGGATCTCAACATCATCAAGTATCATGGTGGATGAACTACCGGATAAATATAACTTATCTGGAAGGTAACATTATAACTTAAATTAGAATGTGAAAGTTGCCTAACAGGAATAACCTAGTTAGTTCATCCCAACTCACTGTTATAGTGTTTTGCAGATGTGCAGGTCACCACAACAGGAAGCAGACCTGCATATTTTGCTTTCTTCTCAATCAATATATCACCAAGGCCTCCCCATAGAGTCACCCGTATTGATTAGCCCCTTGATGCACAACACAAAAGATTACAATAAACGGTAAGTTCCTTGATAGCTATTGTAAAAAAAGGAATCAATTTTACAACATCATTTGAAAAACATAAATATAACAACCTATGATTGGCCAGGTAAAAATCAAGGTTTTTTTAGCCTGTTTTCGTGTAGTTCATCCTCCCAACATTTGTTACATAGCCTACAACATCTAATAAGCAACATATTTTATGACAGGTTAGCAACACTATTTTCGGACAAAAAAATTAATTAACGTACATAACTAAACAGAATATTACCAATGAGATACTTGTTGTTTGTAGGTACAATGTGATCTAAATCCACCAGTTGGAAAGGATGCCTAACAAATCCTTCTCGCTTCACAACAGCTTTCCTTACAGTCGTCGCTCCATCAAACTGAAGCATCAAGGTATCGTCCTTCCTAATACGAAAGTCTTCCCTGTTTTGCATGACGATAAAATTTTTAATGGAGTACACACTCCCCTCTTTTAACCTCAAAAAATTGTGAGCCACCGTCCCCTTGGCAGTACAATGGATTACACCACCCTGCCAAACAAATGTGTTAAATATATATATATATATATATATATATATATATATATATATATATATATATATATATATATATATATATATATATATATATATATATATATATATATATATATATATATATATATATATATATATATTCTTAATTACTTTTCCCTGTATTGGTATTACACAGGTTATTGTAAAAAGAAAGATGAATATACCTTAGCATCAGACACCAAGAAATCAGTGCTCAAGTAGCGCCCAGTAACAGCATTTACATCCCACATCCTACACAGCATAACCGCAATCGTTCCGGTCACTTCCAACTGGAGATCCTTCATGAACAATTCAGAGTTCATGATTCCAACTTCTGCAGCCATGAATATTACAATTTCTGGACAGACAATGGGCTTGATGATTACAATTTCTAGACAGGCAATGGGCTTGATGCCTCATTTATGCAGCCTGCATTTAACATAGTTATAATTGTAGGTTGATTTGTATTCTTTGAGGTTACAAAATTGGAGTCCTTTTCCATTCCATAACACCATATTTGATGTGGTTGCATTCAATATTGTTTTGGTTATACGTATGAATATTCATATAGTCTACATGTGCTTAAACTACCTTGTACCATACATGATTCTATGCACAATCACTCTTCCACAATAAATTAAGCTATTGAATCTTTATATATAATAGATGCGTTTTTTCATACGTACATCATTCTATAAAATATAATCATGGAAGTATCACAACAATCATTTAAATGAGTTACTCAAAGCCCGTGAATTCAACTGCTTATGACATTTTCTTGTCTAAATTTTTTTGACTTATGTATGTTTACCTATGGTCAAATTTTATCATAGCCATAAAGCATATGTATTACAGTATACTGTCATTGTGCTTTTTCAGTTTTTGGGTCCTTGTGTTGTCTTTTGTCCTGCCACAAAATGCTTTGTTCGAGAATTCAAATTTCAAATTCAATGAAATCATAATAGACTTAGGGTGCGCTTGGTTCAAAGAGGGGAATGGGTATAGCAAAGGTAAAGGGAATATAATGGAATATAAAGGAATGGAATGGGGATTATCATTATCTTTGATAGTGCTTGGCTTAAAAAAACACATTAACCTCCAAAGTGGTGGTGGTGGTGACTGCTGGTGGTGGTGGTGGCTAGTGGTGGTGATGGTGGCTGCTACTGGTGGTGGATGCTCATGGTGGTGGTGGTGGCTGGTGGTGGTTGTGATGGTGGCTGTTGGTGGTGGCTGCTGGTGGTGGTGGTAGTAGTGATGGCTGCTGATGGTGGTGGCTAATAGTGGTGGTGGCTGGTGGTGCTGCTGTTAGTAGTGGCTGGTGGTGGTGGTGTTAGTGGTGGCTGGTGGTGGTGGGTAATCATTACCATTCCTCCCTATTTACTGGGTAATGCCCCATTACCCACTACTAAGCAATGATTGCATTCCGTAATCCTAAGACCTTGCGTACTGAGGCGTGCTCAACCTCTATAGCGCCCCATTTTTAGCCCTTAACGCCCCCTCCCCCAAAACGTGTAGGCGCTAAGGCCAAAAAAAAATCCCAGGCGTTTTACAGTCCACGCCCCCGCCCTCTCTCAAATCCATAAAATTGAACGTTTTTTGCCCCATTTTACCACTACACCACTTTTTCTACCAAGCCCCAACATGGCCCACACTGCCACATGGTGCAAAACGCCCCATCCTCTCTTACACACCACTACACATGGCCTAACCAGGCATGTTTATTCATTGCCTTTCCCATTCCCTACCCCCCAATACCCCCAACCAAGCACCCCCTTAGTTAAGGTAAATGGTCCCTTTGAAACACATTAGCAAAAAGTTGTCAGCCATAAGAACCTAAATTTTGAAAGCATTTGTTTAATTAAAATTGATGAGAATATCTAAACTCCAAAAGAACCCCATTATACTTATTATCGTAAAAAGCTTAAGAAGCTCAAACCTTAAGAATAAAGATAACCACATATCTCAAATGATCTTTAACAGATCTAGATCCGGAAATGCCTAAAAAACATCAAGGCATCAAACGGTTGAAAGTCGGAATATAACCTCAAAGAAAAGCCTCGCCAGATCTTGAAATTTCAAAACTATCACAAAATAATTAAATAAATAAATAAAACTTTTATACATTCAAAATACTCTGAACTTTAAAAAAAATTAATTTGAAATTTCAAAAACTATCACAAAATTTCTGATTTTAAAAAGGTAGAAAACATTCAAAAGTTTAATAATTTTAAAGAAATTTAGATTTATAAAGTTTGACACTTTAGCTTCAAAAATTTTCACATGTCAACTTTTAAATGTTCAAAATATAAAATTTACTTAACAGAACTGGCAAAGAATTTACACTAACAAATTTACCTACAATCTTACAACAAATTCATACAACAAAATTTATAAATATTACACTTGAAATTTATAACAGATTTACATACTCTAAAAAAAACTTTACATAAACTTTATAATAAACCTTGCATCAACCTACAAATTAACAAACTTACAAATACAAAACCTCTTAAAAATAAGCCATAAACTTACCGACGACAGAAGTATATCTCGGTAGTGGCAGCGGCGCAAATTCCAGCAATGAAAGCGATGGATTACAGCAACAACGATGTTATGAGAATTCAGATCTATATATATATATTATATATATATATATATATATATATATATATATATATAGGGTCCGGTTCTAGGGAAAAGTGTAATTAGATAGAAAAGTGAGAAAAAAAGTTATAGGGTAAAATTTGATTACAGTCGAAAGATAAGGGGTAAAACTGAAACATTATACAAAACAGCCCTAATGTGTGAATCAACTCGTTCCTATCTCATTAACACCACACACCACACACGCTTTCTCTCTCCCTCTAATCAACACCGATAATCTCCATCACCACCATCTCCATCGCTAATTCCTATATTCCGATCATCTAATCAACACCGATAATTCATGTATTCCGATCATCTCCACATCGCCACCATCAATTCCATCGCGGCCACCATCTCCATCGCTAGCATCATCTCTACCACTCAACATCGCCACCATCAACTCCATCGCCACCATCATCTCCACCGTCACCGAAGAAGCTTAAACCACATAAACCGCACACCAGAACATCCGTCATACATCCGTCGTACACCATAAGAAATACTGAAATCGAACCAGAGATATAGATAACTGTAAGTTTTTAATTACAAGTTTTTTGAATTTTTATGTTATTTAAGTGCATCACGGTGAAAATTATAAAATAATTAGTGTTATTTTGGAATAGAATGAAATTTAATGAATTTGTATGTACAAAGTTACATTTTAGTGCATTTGAGTAAAATAATATGTTATAGCATTTAGTTGTATGAATAAGTGAATCAGTTTAGATGATTAGATTATAAGGAATTATATTTACAACATATTTTTGTTAGATTAGAGCATCGCTATATAGATTAATGCATCCATTGTGTATTATTAGAGCAAAGAGTGATATGTTTCGTCATCGGTTAATGATATGGCATCTGTTAGGATGATTAGAGCATCAGGGGGAAAGATAGGGCATTTGTTTGTTTGATTATTGAATCTGAAATAAATGTTACCACATGTGTTAGTATGATTAGGGCACCAAGGAGTAAAGGCATGAGTGTGCATGTTAAGTGCATGTTTGAATAATATGACATATTAAGGCATCAGTGTCAGTGAGTATGATTATTGCATCGTTAGACAAATCATATGACATATTAGTGCATCTGTTTATGAATTAATATGTATGAATTAGTGTGTATGAATAAGTGCATCTGTGTATATTTTTTAAGGCATCTATATGTATGTTTAGTGTATCCGTTTGTATGAATAGAAAATTGAGTATTATGGTGTGAATACATGTTATATGGACGAGAAACTGGGACTATTGATTTCGAACGTCGTTAATTGATATATGATATAAGCTTTATGTATTATGCTGAGATATTTATGTGTAAGACACGAGATCTATGTTTATCACACAACTAACTACTAAATACGTGACACTCAAGACAATAGAGAAGATATATAGAACGTGACACTCTATACATTATTTTATATGTTGTGAACGTTCTGGGTGACATAGGAAGGCATAGATGAGCCATGCCGGTAAGTGCATAACATGCTAGTGACTCCAGTGAAACGAAACAGATTAAAACCGTAAAAACTATAAAACACACCACCTCAGATAGTCGGATGGTAATCAACCTTTTGAGTGAGTTTTTTGGGGATATGTCATGTGTAATTGTGATTGTGTCATGTTGAAATGATATCGAAAGATGGGTTTTGCTTGAGTATTTAGAGGTTAGGAGACTACGAAATCCATTGTTTGAAATTTAGGTCTAGCCGTCTAGATGAATTCAGTAATTAAAATTAATGAATTTGTGTGCTCTTACAAATTAAAATTAACCTTTGATACCACAGTATAAATGTTAAATTAGATGATAAGTAACCAAATCTTCCTCCCCAACCCTTATGTGAATTCCTTTTTGAGCCATTGGTTAACTTGTAGTATTACATTTTTGCTTGATCCTGACTGTATACTCATAGAGATAGTATCTGAAACAGAAAACTAGACCCATTAAACAACCATGATGCTTTTATTAAAACAATTCTGAACTGAAAAACGTGCTTCAGTATTTCAATCTTAAAAATAATCTCGAAGTCTATATGGTATCTTTAGTTAAGTAATTTCTTCTTTTATGAACTGACGGTAAGGCTTTAAACTTCAATGCAGATTTATGCATCTGTTAATATATTAGTGCATCTGTTAATATATATTAGTGCATCTGTTAATATATATTAGTGCATCTGTTAAAAAGATTAGTGCATCTGTTATATATCGATGATTCAAGATGCAGAGATCTAATATGATAATTTTCAGGAGTGCATTTGTTTCCTGAAGGAGGTCGAGTCTAGTGCTCAGGAACCTTCCAATTGTTTTCATAGCTCTGGGAACATATGGAGTGTTTTTAGGGAGACAATTCATGTGTTTACCCTTGCTCATCAAATCCGTAGCCGAATGAAAATCAGGCTTCCAAGTCTTTTATGAGGGTATGATTTTTCAAAAGGTATATTAGTTTCCAGGAAATGGATAATTATATCACACAAACCCATATAATTCGGCATTCTAGCTCATGTGGTTTTGAGATCTGATATAATGGAAGTTATCAAATACTCATTGGTAGCCAAATCAAATAAATACAATTTTGAATCAATTTAAGCGACGGTGATTTCCGTTGCCCTTGTGTTAGTTCTGTGTGAATAGTGTTATAAGTACATATATCTTTATTATTAAAAAAAAGTTGGGTTTAGTTTGTATCTGTTATGATTTTGTTTTTCTCTCGTTGAGCACTGTTGCTCATGTATTGACTGGTATATTCTGTGTGAATGGTGTGGCAAGCAGCACGTCAAGTTTCACAATGAACAAAGCAAGGGCAGGTGGAGGCACGAGTGGGGCAGGTGGTCCCACAGCTGCATCTACCGCCACCACTGCTCAAAAGCAGAAATCGTTAAAGCAGAGAGTTGACAATGACATTGGAAGCATCATTGACAATTTCAGCAGTGTTGTTAATGTTGCCAGGGTATGTCCTTAATTTGCGCATCCACATTATGTGTATACTTCCCATCATTCTTACTTTCTAGCCATAAAGGGGGTGTTTGGTTTGAGGTTATGTTCCTGATAAGCTGGGATTTGGGTATATTTAGTATAAGGGTCTGAGTTTAAGGGAATGTGGTGCATCTGTTATATATATTAGTGCATCCGTTATATATGTATTAGTGCATCTGTTAAAAGATTTGTGCATCTATTAACAGATGTGTTATATACTCCCTCCGTCCCTAAATAAATGTCCAGTATTGACTTTTAAAGTCTTTTTTGCTCAACTTTGACCTTAAATTAATTTATTTGTGTTATGTAATACTTGATGAAAATTATATCAATGAAAATACATTTAAAACTCAATCTATTCATATATTTTGCATCAAGTATTACATAATACAAATAAAATAATTTAAGGACAAAGTTATAAAGAGAATACTTAAAAAGTTAATAGTGAACATTTATTTAGGGACGGAGGGAGTATATATTAGTGCATCTATTAAATGTTTCTTAATGATATGAAGATCTACATGTTTTTTCAGTGAGCTAATTTGAATCCCGCTTATTATTTTTGTATAGTAATAAGGGTAGAACCTCTTTAGTCAATTCGTTTCATGTCCTTTCTTTTCACTTCTCACTATACTGTCTTATTTTTTCTGTCATAGAGATTCCTACATGTTGATTCCTTAACTAGGTAGGTCCCTGAGTTTAGTTTAACTAGTGCATCTTGTTTAGTTTAATTAGTGCATCTGTTTAGTTTAATTGGTGCATCTGTTTAGTTTAATTGGCCATTTGTAGATGTGTTAATATCGGTTTTGTTGGTTGAACAGGTTAACGCTTATCTTCTTGGAGAATAAGTCACCTTTTTTGTGAGATGACCTAGTTGTAGTCCAAAGAAGGTTCACATTTATGAAGTTGCCGCAAATAATCCAGCCTGAAATGATGCAAAGAAGGTAATCTTTCTTCTTTTTGTTCATTTATGAAGTTGCTGCAAATCATTTATGGTATAACCTCTTAAAGGGAACAAGACCTTAGGCTTGGGTTCTGGTAATATTCCGTAAAAGAAGGGTCAATCAGGGTCATTAAAGACCTCGACTGGAATTTATGATAGTGGACATTATTCTCAGAATAATGCAGTAAACGATAGAAGTAAGCCTGTAATTTATTAAACGGAATTTATGTGAATTCCTTTTTGAGCCATTGGTTAACTTGTAGTATTACATTTTTGCTTGATCCTGACTGTATACTCATAGAGATAGTATCTGAAACAGAAAACTAGACCCATTAAACAACCATGATGCTTTTATTAAAACAATTCTGAACTGAAAAACGTGCTTCAGTATTTCAATCTTAAAAATAAACTCGAAGTCTATATGGTATCTTTTGTTAAGTAATTTCTTCTTTGCTGCAGTATGTTCATCGGTTCTTGCAAGAAGCTGAAGATCATGAAGGGCTCTGATGCAATTGGTTTAGGTATGCATTTATTTGAAGTTTTTTCAAGCCGGTTAATAAGTAACCTAACATCCATTTAAAGTAATTTAGTGCATCCGTTTGAGGTACTTTAGTGCATCCGTTTGAGGACATTTAGTGCATCCGTGTAAGATACTTTAATGCATTAGTTTGTATCTGTTTGGTAGTAGTTTAGCAGGATGGCTTAATTCGGTTACAAATCGTCCGAATGTGAAAATAGTACAAGATAAAGATGAATAAACGCCAATTGGTGGGGATCCTGAAGTAGAAGAGGAGTACCAAATACAATTGGCTTTAGAATTAAGTGCGCACGAGGATCCTGAAGCTGTTCAGATTGAAGCTGTTAAGCAGATCAGTTTGGCTTCATGTCTTCCTCCAGCTCCTCCTCAAAACATGAATATTAATACTCCTTCTCAACTCCTTTCCTATTGATATTGGGTAACTTCTTCGCTTTTGATATCTGTTTTTAACATTTTGTAAATATTGCTTCTGGTTTCTTTTTTAGTACTATTGGTATTCTTGCTGTTATTGTCAATGTGGTTTTAGTATCACACTATCTGTTTTATCTTTCTAGAAAAGGTTTGTGATTCTATGTTATTTTCTAGACCAACATGGGAAGGTCGTCAGAACTACGGAGATGAACAAAGTCAATTGGCTGCTCTTCGATTAGCAATGGAATTAGGAGCAGATCACATCGATTTTGAGCTTAAGTTTCTTTTCTTCTTGACATTAAATGTGTCTATTCGTGCTCATAGGCTCGTATAAAGTACTATTATTAGTGTTCTTCCATAGTAAATTCCTGTAATACTATCAGACATAATATTTCTATCAGATTTCTCATTTTAGTTACTCAAATGCAGGTCGTTGACGATTTCAACAATTTAGCACGAGTTTCACATTACTGCTAATTCTTAAGTAAGCGGCGTAAGTCATGCATCATAAATTCTAGAGATAGAATTTCATTTGCATAAATATTAGTGCATACATTTGCGTATTTAGAGCATCTGTTTTAGAAGTGATGATAATTTTCGAGTCCTTATGTGTTCTGCCCAAAAGAGGTTAGATTTAACTTAAGTTAGCATGCATACATTGATATATTATAGAAGCAGAAAAAATGTTCCAGCCAGATCAAAATGGGTCGATCAGGCGATGGGTGAATCCCGGTCTTTTTAAAAATTGGTTGGTTATGGGTCAAACGTATTGGCACAAGATAAGTACTTCTTGTTCAGGCGGGTTGGGTTGGTCCGAAACACATTTTTCCAACAGTTTTTCATAATTTGCTTTATTTTATTTTTCTTTTCGAATGATTTATGCAAAACATTTTCCAGATTTCGACTTCTTTGATAGCTGTTTCTTGTTACAACAGGTCATCTTTGAGATAAGAGGCTACAAACAATCTACGGAGCTTTTCTTGCACTTGGTCACAACCAGTTCATAAGGAAGTTTCATCAATATATCACAGATGACTGCTTGTGTGGGACAGCAGAACGAATTCCGTTTGGTTTTATGGATCGGACTCTTCCTCATTTCACAGATGTGGTTTATTAACAAGATCTGCTGATGTTCTTGGTGATAAGTTTTACTGGTGGTTTGATCCTGTTGGCGCTATTATTATTGCTGATTATATGATTGAAAATTGCTGATGTTCTTGGTGATAATGTACCTGGTACGGTTTTAAGATCTGGTAGTGAAATTTTTATAAGTTTTAACAACTCAAATTGTGTTATAGATGTTCATTTCAGTGAAGCACACGAATAATGCATGCTGCTGAAGTTGTAATATTTGTATTTCTGATGTTCTTTATTGCATGTTGTTGTATCAGTTATAAAAAATGAAAGAAAGGAAAAAAGTAGTCAAAAACAAAAAAACAATAAGTTAAAAAAAGAAAAAACATGGATTGGTTCAAAAAATTTAAAAATAAAAGAAGACTAACAAATCAGATAGGCATTACACATAGGAAAAAAAATGCGTGCTACTCATCACATTTTTGAAAAAGTTAAATTGCATTGTTTGACCAAATTGGCCTAAATAATACTTCACGTAGGAAAATATGATAAGAAGGGAAAAGATGAAAAAGTTACAAAACTGACCTTGAAAAATAAAAGAAGTTACAATGAGACCCTTGTAGTTGGGGAAAAAAAGGAGGTGGGAAGGGAGGGGGTGATTTGCACTATTTTCTCATTTTTCCACCAAAGTGGGTTTTTTTCAGAACCAATATATATAATATATATAATATATATATATATATATATATATATATATATATATATATATATATATATATATATATATATATATATATATATAGTGAGACTTTCTTGCGAGAACCATCTTATCTGCGAGAACTGACAGAACCACCAAAAACATACATGCACGCCTTCAATAATTGTATTTTTGCACATATGTTCTAAAAACAACATATATGTTTTAAAAAAAACATGGTTGTTCTAAAACATTGATAAGAAATTGGAAATACAAAAATTTTCTTTGAAGGTGTGCATGTATGTTCTTATAAGGCGTGCAATGACAATATTGCGGCCGTGTGTAAGGTTTTTGAGGAAAAAAAGGATAAGTTCATGATGATATTGAAAAACATAGGTGGATACTTACGATTATTGATGATTTGGATGTATTTTTATTTTATTTTAAAAGGCATGCATGTATGTTTTTGGTGGTTCTGTCAGTTCTCGTAGATAAGATGGTTCCCGCAAGAAAGTCTCCCTATTTTATATATATATATATATATATATATATATATATATATATATATATATATATATATATATATATATATATATATATGTGTGTGTGTGTGTGTGTGTGTGTGTGTGTGTGTGTGTGTGTGTATAAACACACTTTAAAACTTGAAATATAAAACCAAACACCAGTGAATTCCGACAGCGACAACGGCGAGATAGCGGCGGCGGTAGTGGCGGCAAGGGCGGTGTAACAAAAAAAAATACCAATAATGTTAATATAGATAGATTAAAAAAAACTATAGATCTACAAATAATATCTATAGATCTATAATTAAAAAATAATAATAATAAAAAATAAAAAAAACCTTTCGTGGCGACAGGAGGTCTCGGTGACTTCGTGGTGGAGTGGAGTGGCTTCGGTGGCGGCTCATTTTTTGGTGAGGTTTTGGTGGTGTGTATTTTGAGAGAGAAATATGTGGTAGTGTGTGTTTTTGGAGAGAGAGTGTGGTTATCAGCTTTGAGAGTTTGTGTGTGCGGGTTTTTTTTATATCTCTCAGGTTCGGGGCCAGGCTTGGGTGTCTGAATCTTAAACTTAGGTTTGGTGTAAGGCTCGGAGTTAGGATGTGTTTATTGCTCTTTTATAAGGGAGTATAGATGTAATATATATTCATTGACGATACTATGGTGTTGCAGGGAATAACCATTAACACAAATGCATGGTGACATTCATTAAATCAAATATATGATATTCTTTACACGATGGGACGGGACTATAAAATCAAATTTTGGTGGTTATATTCCTATCATCTGGGCCATCCTTGAATTTTTGAAAATTTTGAGGGCCCTGAATGAAATTACACGATGAGGCATTTCAAGAAGAAATGTTATATATAAAGTGTCACAGTGTAGCAACTGGCATTTTCATGGCAATATTTGATCATAAACTCAAAATTATTTACTTTGAACGCTTAAATATTTACTTTTACGTAGAACTATTAGGTTAAATCGCATAAGCCCGAAAACGACATTTAACGTAAACCGACAATTTTCCAGGTTAATATTTAACCAAAAAATTGAATTATTTCACGTTTGACATTTACGTGTTTGATTTAAATAAAAACCGGGAAGTTATCCCGCGTATTGTGAAAAACGCCATTGAACGCGTACTGGCACTAGACCGGGTATGGTCTACATTAAATTAATACATTACGACACTATTAGAGTTATTTTATGAGACATTGCATTTAATTTTACAAGTTTGCGTAAAACTCGTTCTACCTAATAAGTTACCCATGCATGCATTTTCCCCTCCATTGACTAATAAAAAATTTGAAAAGAAAAAAGACAAACCCCTCCCCCCTCCTTTGACTTCGGCCTAGGACCACACCAAACCCCACTCACATGGTCTTCTTGTCTTGACTTGAAACAAACTAGTACCATGTACACTTACATCTTACATACTTACACCTTTGTAACAACCCGTAATTTTCCAGATGTATTCTTACAAGGAAATATCCTTATTTTCCATTTACGAACTCTCCCAAACTCATTTGATATGAAACGTGAAGATTATCTCGCGAAACGTGTAAACCGCACACAACGCGTACTGGCACAACCAACGATTTGATGTGATTATGTTATTATTTGGGAGAAACTAGGCGTATGAATAGTCATTTTGATTGGAAAAATTATTCTGAGCGAGATGGCGTAAAACTCGAGTCTTACATCGGACGTTTGCTAGAACAAATGGGGCCCACACCCTAATCTTATAAATGATTTCCAAAATTTCACAAACAATCCCTGAACTTAAGTTACACCGCTGGCCCAGACTTTGAGGATTGACACCTTTGGTCCCTATGGCAGATATATAAGGCACCCATTTTAGGGTTTCCCCCATTTTCACACACAAAACTATAACTTTCTCTCCCTATAAAACTTTTACGGCGCCGCTTATTATTCCAGCCACCACTTCCAGCCATCTCGATTCTTGCCTTCGTTTCATCTGTAGATCAAGAGGTGCTCAAGGTTTCGTAGCTACGGGTTTGTTATGAAGAGATCGAGTTAGGGTTTTGTTGGGTTGCTTTGATACATAGCCGCCGCCATCATAGACGCCACCACCACGACCATGCCGGCACCACTAATGCGAGTTATGCAAGACACAAAAAGTTTTACTAAAGACAAGAAAAATAAATTTGGTGAACTTCTTATGATGGAAAAAGCGTGTTTACTTAGATTTAATCACTCCCTAGTTATCTCCTATTGATTCGTTGAATTATCACGTCCTTGTTTTAGTTGTAGCGTCGTATTCCTTATTGTTGGTCGTAGGGAGGTGCCGAAGTCCCCAACTATATGAACATTAGTCTCCTCTAAATCCCTTAACATCCATTAAGTTTTCTAGGATCTACAAGCCGCAATTCAAGCAATAAATACAACGAACAAAACCAATAGTGCACTCTACGGTTGCGTTTTTAAGACGTTCAAGTTAGTTACATATAAGAGGTCAGCGACATTGTTTAAAATTCTTAGTACCACTATGTTAACTGGATCACCACATGTTGGTTTCTTATGGTTTAATAACTCTTGTAATTTAGATTTGATGTAATGTTGGTTACTGCATTGTTTACGATTCTAAGTACTGAATATGTAACATAAAATAACACAACATAAGGTTACATAAGATTACTTGGATCACATTCATCCATTACTAGTCATACATAATTCCCGTGATTACACAAAATAACTAAAATATGGCAGATGTACAAAATTGCCACACATTTGGCAAGCCATTCTAACTCAGTTATACCAAGTAATCAAGAAGTATCCTAAGTCAATTTTACCAAGTATCATTCTACATAACATAGTTTTAGCACTGAACTAAATTGGCATATGTACAAAAGTGCCTAACATGTGGCATGCCAATATAAGTCAAACCTAACAACTATTCTAATTTAGGGTGTTTAAGTAAAAGAGTATGCCAAATGCAACTCATCATATGAGAAAATTTCAAAGTCTTCAGAGTCAATGTCGTATTCGGCTTGATCAACATCAAATTCTTCATTCTTGCCTTTTGATTTACTAAATGCACCAACTTCTTTCAAAAGTTTCTTAGCAGCCTGTCTTTCTTTTTTCAACTTTTCATCTGTTTCCTCTTTTTGTTGCCAGTTTCTTATTTTCTGGGCTGATTGCTCAAAAATTAACCATTCATAAACGGAACTTATGGTCTCCGTTTCATGATCATTTTCAGAACCTTCAACTTCTAATAAATGAATTAATATAAATCAGACATAGTGGTTAGATACCATATCAGTTTAATGAGGTCTTTTTTAACCTTAATTACACTATGTTAACAATATACCTTCGGATGTTGCATCTGATTCAAATGTCTCAGCAAGTGATTGATTTTCAGTGCCTAACACTTCATTTTCATCCTGTTTGGGTTGCTTGCTACAAAGATATCAAACATATTCAGTTGATAAATATATATGATAACATATAATGTAAAGAATCTAACATACTTTGGTTAATCTTGTTGATTGTCTTCAATATCTGCAACTTCTAGTGTTCTTTTTCTTGAAGATGACATTTTTTTGTTCAACAGTAAGTTCAATATAGGATTTTTTTATTTTTTTTTTAGTTAAATTTACAAATATGATTATACAATGGTGTTTATATAAATTTTTATAACTGATATGACATATGAACAGTGCAGCCGTATTCAACATTGGAAAGTGTATATTTAAAGAGTCAAATTTTGTAAATAATGATCGCGTTTTAACTTCTTTTGTAATTATGTTAATTAATTTTTTTTTAAAACTTGTAAACTTATACGACTAAAAGATTGTTATCTTTTAATATTATAAATATGTAGGATGATTTTTGTTTGAATTAGATGTTTATCTGTTATGAATTTTTAAATTAAAATCAACATTTGCTTGTGTATAAAAGTTTTATAAACTTACATTTAAAGATTAAAATTGATGATGTATATAAATAATGGACTATGGAATTTGGCTTATAGCCCACAATACTGCAAATTTAACTTAGTATCAAATAAACAATTCAACATTGTTCGTTGATTTAGGTGTCAATTTAAAGTGATAATGTGGAAGCTGAAGAGGATGCAATTAATTTTGGTATGTTAAGATAATGTGTTATGTTAAATGCGTTATTATGTTAATCGTTATGTTTTGATAATGTATATGTTATTAGAATTTATGTAACATATGATAATTTGTTAGTACTGGATCCTTTAAACTTAGTACTGCTAAAGTTTTTTAGCAAATGAATAACCACTCTATAAGCTATCTATGTGGGACATCATGTATTTATTAAAATCAAGCTTATAAACCCAATAGAATTTTCATAATAACACCACATATCATATTCCTTTTTAACTATCTACCAAAAGCAGTTCAATAAAAGTAAGTCAAATAAATGAATAGCAACTTAAAAAGCTGAGATAAGCTTATTTTTATGAATGCACTTTTTTTCTAAAACTTTTTAACTAAATTACAAATAAGTGAAACATAACCAACAGTACTAAATTTGAAGTTAGTACTGGTCCTTTAGAATTAGTACTGCTAAATTTTTTTACCCAAAAATGATATTTCTTGTATTAATCAAGTTTCTTGAATTAAATGAGGATCGCGAGGACTCTTCCAAACACTACATTGTCAATCTTCCTTATCAATTCTTTAGCCATTTCTGATTCTTCATCTACTTTGAGTCTGGATTCTAGCATGATTGTTAGTACTCCTGTTCTTATAGGATAATCTTTCTCTACTAACATGTAGATCTCAACTAGTGCTTTAGTAGATACCTTGTGCAATCAACAGTTGTCAAATAATCTCCGTGTGATAACCAATGTACTGTTAGTGTAATTTTCCAGCAGTACTAAGTCCTGAGACATTTAATGTAATACCTGAAATTCAGATAACATGTATAATGACCAAAATGCCCTCACGACTTCTAAAATTTAATTAAAAGCTATATTAAGCTAAATAAATCCGAATTATATTAAATAAATTACATATAAAGCAAAATAAAATTAAGACAAGACTTTTAATAATTTTTGAATGTCCAAATAATTACCATTTTACCTTACAAAAAAATTAAAAAAACCGAATATACATTATTCTTATTAATTCGGTATATATTAAATTGAATTAAAAGTGTAGATAAGCTCAAATAATTATGGAGATGATCTACAAAAATCAAAATCTGATCTTTTTAACAAATATGGGCCGAAACTTAAGCTATCCCTCCCCCTAGGACCGGATCTTCATTCTATATAATTTTTATTCCATTATCCTTCCTATTTTTCATACCGAGAGAAACAAAAAAACACAAAACAAATCGTGCATCATTCCTGTGAATTTCTGGAGGTCCAAGAGTATTTTTCCTGAGTTCATTATATTGCTAGGAAGCCAAGAAAAATAGTACTTCGATTTATAAAGGCCTGGATTCTTTGTTGTCGAATTTTGTTCAAAAGTAAGGTAAAAATTCATTCTGATTCATACGACCTCTTATAAATTCGTTTTCCATTTTTCCTGAGTTCCTTACATCGTATATGATCTGTGAAAATTGATTACAAGGTTTTTTGGTCGCGTTTGTGCTTGTGGGAATTTTTGGTGTCATATTATTCAATTCGAGAGGTGTAAATTTGTACAGCCTATTCTAGTCGTTCCAGATCTGGTCTGGTATTTTTCTCACGTCTCTTACATCATATAAGTCTCAAATAAAATGATAAACACGAACCATGCATGATCTATAATTTATTTGTGAATTAAACCTTAAAAACGTGATAAAACTCTAAATAATTATATACAAATTTTCTGGGCATGAGCACTATTTTTCGTGGACTCTATATAATATATAAGATCTCAGAAAAATACTAATTCGAATTTTTGAGGCTTGGATCATGTCTTGTGAATTTATTTTCTAGTCGCTACATATAAATAAAAAATAAATAAAAAATAGAAACCCTAAATAATTCGACCTAGGATTAGGGTTTTGGTGAAAAATTCTAGTCATTAATTATGGTTTAAGGTTTTTCATGATGATGGTGCAATGATTGGAATTAATGTTAGGGTTTTTAAGTTGTTTTGTTAATTAACGATTTGAATAAAATAAGTATAGGGGCTGTTTTGTAATTTATAAAACTTGTGGGGTATTTTTAGAATGTTATTTAGATTAGTACTAAAGTGTAAAAATATTAACATAAGGGTGTCATGTGTAAATTTGGTATTTAAGAGATTTATTTTGGTTAATTAAATAACATATAATTTGATTTACAAATAATTAAACTAGAAGGACTAAAAATGTAAATTCTGGAAACTTGAAGTTATTTTGAGTAAATAATAATGTTAAGAGTGATTTGTGCAATTTTGAGTATTTATGGGCCTAATGTGTAATTATTATGGAATTATGATTTAATTTATAAGTTTTGTAAACTTAAGGGACTAATTGTGTAAATTCTGAAATCTGAGGGGCTGAATAGTACTATATGTAAACTCCGATGTGACATTCTAAATTTTGGTAAAATAATATGCTTGTTTGGTAAATATGGATATTAGAGGGATTAAATAATGAATTATGTAAATATAAGGTTGTTTTGTAAATATTAAAACTAGAAGGGTGTAAACTGTAAAATTATGAAACTAAAGGGATTATGATGACATTCTGAATAAAATGTGTATTAAATCAGTACTTGAAGTATTTTTCATTTTAGACCTTTGAAATTGATGAAGTTACAATTAAAACCCTAAACTTTGTGAAATTGTCATAATTAACCTTAGACTTCTGTAACCTGTTAAAATATACCTTTATTCCATAATAATCTCTGAGTAAGGACTTAATCTAATCTGAAATGATAATATCTGTTAATTCTGGAAACCTGCTAATTATGGAAAGTTACTAAATCTGGAAAGTTAATAAAAATAGAAAGTTACTTAAAATGGAAAGGTAAACTAAAAGTAATAATCTGAATTGGAATCCTTTGTAATTCCGTCTTCTACTCCTTTAGGTGCGAAGAAGGACAAGCCTTGATCTGTTCAGTATTTATTTGCTTGTCTATTTTCTGCACTGCTAATAAGGTACAGATATTCTGAACCTTCTCACAGGTTTCTCATGATCTCTTTCAATTTCTGATCTGTCAGTTCCAGTATTTATGCCATTGCTATGATCCCCTTTGGTATAATCTTCTAATATTGAACTTTCTGATATTGAACCTTCTGATAATGGACCTTCTGATATTGAACCCTCTGATATGAACTCCTGATGTGGACCCTTTGATATTGAAACTGAAATGGGAAAAACCTTTCTTAATTATATCTGAAAATGTTTTGAGAAAAACTATCTTAAAACGAGGTTATACCTCTTCTAAATGAAATGGTACTAATGGTTTTACGAAAATTCCTTTTTAAGGACTGATGCGTGGTTTTGCAACCTTACAACAGGTTTTACCTCTCGAGGGACCTCAAGAGGCTTACAACCCCACCAGGCAGTGTACCTGACCGATGTAGTATAGTGTAGTGGTAAGTACGGGGGATTGATCGTTCTCCACAGGGAATAGTGTTCGTTAGGTATGAAAAACTACTTTAATAGGTCTAAGGGTGAGAGAAGATTCTTTTTATGTTTTTATAATTTTATGAAAGCAAGTAAAATCTCGGGTTTGAAAGAGTGGGCGGAATTAGTTTCTAATCAACTAACCCAAATTACTACAAATGCGAATAAAATAAAATAACGAAAATGAAAAGGTTGGTAAAACTTATGTGGAGAGAAATGTGTTTACTTAGACTTCCTTACTCCCTAACTATCTTTTACCGGTTGATTAGTGTGTATTAATTGCGTGGATGACGGGTGTATTCCTTAATACCAATTGTGGGGTGGCGTACGTACTTCCCCAACTCTATGAACTCCTACTTCACTCCTATGTCGAGCCGGCTAGGAAGCTCCTAACATGGGATCACTAGAATTCGCTCATGCATTAAATACAACCATAAAAACCTCAGTACGCATTGGTTCATGTTTCTTAAGACGTTCAAGCAAGTTACCGAATAGGAAGTTAGCCAGTTTTCTTAAGCCTAACATAGATGAACAATCATCCAATACAACTAATAACACACTAATAACCAATAATCAATAGCTAGGTTTCATTAGATCTAAGCAAACACAAAATAAATCTAGCCTAGCATGTTAATCAAAAGACAAGAACAAGATAGAATCAAACAACACATAGACATATTGAATGATTAATTGATAACTTATCTTCAATGTAACATGGAAGATCTCAAGGCAAAAAGCCTTGAAAAAGCTGCTAAAATCGTCTTAGGGTTTTCACACACAAAGTTCCACAATAAGTTCCACCCTAATGACAAAAAATTGCAAAACTATATATAGACTTTCAGATCTGACGGCGTCACGTTATGGAGTGTGACGCCGTCACCTCGCCGCTTTTAGGGTTCCCGGATGGCCTTCCTGACGCCGTCCCTCTTTAGCTCTCCAAAATCCGTTCTGGCTTATCAAGGCTTGACGCCATCAGAATTAGGCGTGACGCCGTCCCGCTTTAACTTATACCGTGACGACCTTGATCACTCCAAAGGGTGACGCCGTCAGAATTCCCATGCAAATTTCTCTGGCTTATCATGAGTAATTTTCATATCCACCACTTTTGCCAAGCCATGACGCCGTCCAGAACAAATCCTGACGCCGTCGAAGGTACTTTCAAGCACAATTTTGAGACTTTGCTGTTTTCTTCACTTTAATGCTCCAAAAACGTCCAAAATGCTTCCTTTTCCAGATTTCTTCTCCAAAGTACCTAAAATGACAAAAGGAACGATTTAGGGCAATATTTGATCAAATAAATACGATTTAGGGCTTAAATGACCCCCTAAAAGCGGTACACTTTTCGCTTCATCAAATACCCTTACACTTGAGATTTGCTTGTCCTCAAGCAAATGCGCTTTTATTCTAATCAAAATACAAGTTAGGGGTCATTTAATGCTAACATAAAAGTAATTACAACAAATATTCGTTCCACTTTAATCATAATAAGCACGGAGATTACAAACTAGCACCTCACAAGTAGTGTTTAGATACTCACATCTCTCAAGTGTCATCAAAATAAATCTCATAAATGAAAACGGATAATATCTCTCACTACCTGTCATAGCAAATAGATTACCATAGGCTTGGGAAAGGATCAAAAACCTCCTCCACTAGGCGTAAGCACCTAAGATAAACTATCAAAGAGGGCTTTTAAACGGGTTATAACGTTAGGTGTAGGGAAAAGGAAAACACGGTTTTGTTGGATAAGGGATATTTTACTGGTGGCGAGTTAAAGATCTTGATTAATTACATGTACTATACAATGTTGCTAAGCCAAGACTCGACTCGATTTAAGCTAATGAAAGAAAATAACAAAAACATAAAATAAAACGGGATGGTAGTCCGTATGTTTTTTCTATTTTTCTTTTTCTCATTTTTTTGTATTTTTCTTGATTTTTCGATTTTTTTTTTTTTTTTTTTTCATACACTCTTGCCCTACCATCCAAAATAATACATCATAGGGGCGTTGCATTCCTCTTACACTTGAACTTTTACATAACTTTACAAATAACTATTCTAATGACTCGAATTAAGATAATTGAAACCACTTGGAGTACTTTTTAAAATATTTAGCACATATGGGGGTAATAAATGATGTTCTTCCCCATTACTCCATTACAC
Organism: Artemisia tridentata subsp. tridentata; assembly: GCA_021014915.2. Lineage (NCBI taxonomy): Eukaryota > Viridiplantae > Streptophyta > Magnoliopsida > Asterales > Asteraceae > Artemisia > Artemisia tridentata. Next base: position 3,704,684 of record CP139505.1, on the reverse strand, counting down.
TAGTACTTTACCCATGAGTCCCAATCGTCCCAAAACAATATGTACAAGGATATGACTCGACTTAGCAACCATGTAATCAACTAGATAATTAACTTGGGGTTTAAACAAATGTTGTCACAATAATGCACTAAAAATGAGTGCATACAAGGTAGGCTAAGGCGATTTGGGTGTACATTTTAGTGGGGTGTAAACAAATTCTTACTTTAAGTAAAATGTTTAAAGGTCGAAACGAAAAGATAGGCTCTGAGGGGTGTACTAGGGGTATCGTGTACTAAAAATGAGTACAACGCAAAGGGTGTGGGAGAATTACTTGACCAATGTAGCCAACGTAACTATAACAAAAACACAGGTGTAAAACAATGGGTTGATCCTAATGCCTCTTATCATGTAGTAAATCTAACTACACGAATGTAGTCTCACTTGTGGCCTCGGAATGGTCCTAACGCAAGTTCTAGAATCTAAGTGCTACCGGTACACACATCATAACATAAATGTTTTTCCTACCAATTCTAGGGGCGAACCTCACATATTTGGGGGTGGAAAAATTTTTAGTGGTACGGTTTTTTGTGCTAGTCATATAACTCCTATCCGTGAGACGCTCATTAAGATCAAAGTTTCACTCCTAAATGTTGTAAAAAAATTTAAATTTGGCACTAAAATTACCCTAACAGGTATTTATCTCAGTTTTATTACACATCTACTATTAAACAAACAAAAATCAAGCGTAATAGCATTCTCTAATCGTACTTTTACCCTCCCTTACACTTAAGATGAACATTGTCCCCAATGTTCAAATAACAAGATGTAAAAGCATAAAGTAAAAGAATGAAATCAAATACTCCCCTGATTCGCTCGGTGGATAATGTGGTAACACGGTTAGATCTTCTTCCAAAGTAATGTTGAAGCTCCATGACTAATGCATCGCCATAAGCTTGATCCAACAAACATTTCCTTGTCCAAAATAACCTGTTAAACCTGAGAAAACAAACACGAAAACCTGCATAACATCGGCGGGATAAACTCTATATATAAGGATATAATGCTTGTGGAATGATAATTTTGCAGATTCCTGGAGATTATAAGTTATAGATTTAATAACAACTTTTTATGAAAACAAAACTTTCAAAATTTTCAGAAAATTAAACCTGACGCCGTCAGAAATGATCTGACAGAATTCTCATGTTAAGTTTCCGGAAAATTTTTGGAAAAACCTCTAACTTACTTCCTGGAATTCCTGCAAAACATCATTATGACTCGATACAAGCATTTGACTCAAACAAATACTAATATGTATGTTAATTTATTATTATTACGATTCATGTTCATTTGTTTCTAATAAACCGGTTTGGATTTCCCTTGCACTTAACTTTTGCAAAATACCTTTATATGTAGTTAAGACGAAGTTAAAAACAAAATAAAGCATTTTCACAAATTATTTTTGAAACATGAATCAATAATAACTAAAAATTAAACATTCATATGGAAACAAATGAAATCAAACAAACAAACAATTAAACACACAAAACAAATAAAGCAAATAACGCTTGGGTTGCCTCCCAAGAAGCGCTTGTTTTTGTTCGAGTCATGAGCCTGACTCTACCCTTATTTAATGGATAAAGGAGAGGTTTTTCCTACACTTAGGATTAAGTGCGGGTGATAGTAGAGATACACACCAGCTCGGTAGGAGTATGCCACGTGAGGAAAGAGTGGTGGATGAATTATATGCTCAAAGGGGTGTGCTCCTTTCATTATAACCTTGCCTAGTTCACTTTGGTCAATGGGTGATTTTGAGTTTCCTCCTAAAAAGGGATCATCTTCTATCAACTTCGAGAGACTCCTAGTTGGGAATCCATCTTGACCTAATAAACCCGGTTTAAAACCCATAATGTTTCTTGTGATCAATCATGAATGGGTGATGTAAGTATGTAAGGTCATGTTTCACTCCTATATTGGCTTCCTCTCTACAAGGCTTAGAGTCTACTACCTCCAACGTAAAACTACCCGGACTATATGGTTTGATGGGTGGATCGGGACCTTTTTCATTTCCTAAATTCACATCTAAAGATGGAAGATTAGGTAACGGTTTTGGTTGAGGCTCTGGTTCATCAAAACTAGGAACTTCCATAGAACTAAGAGTAAGGTTGTGATCACTAAAAGCATTCAAACCTATATCCTCTAGTTGTGTTTGGTTCAAAGGTTCTACCTCTATTGGGGTTCCTATAGTCTCTTCTACTTCTTTCGGGTAAGTCACGGGCGGTGTATGTGCCTCAAATGATGGTAGGACTTGTGGGGTACTTGGTGGTCTTAGATTTTCTACTCTATCGTCCATCTTATCAAGATCACCTAAGTGTTCATCTTGTACTATGGTGGTGCCTAACCATGACATGCAGTTAGGTGGCTCAACTTTAACCATCTCAGAATCTTGGTTTGACTCTAAGTCCATGTCCTTAGAAACTAGGTCTTTTTGCTCATACGAATCCATCAATTCGTTCCGCTTATGGGTCATGGTTAGGAAGCTTTCCTCAAAATTCATCCAAAGGGTCTTACTAAAAGGAATTGATCCAGATAATGATTGTCTAAGAGAAGTATCACATGCATAGAATTCATTAAACCCATCTAACCTTACCCCCAACTTCATTTGGATATCACAAAGATCACGAAACAATTCATAGGAATGATAGGAAACAAATCTCTTGGTGAAGTATAATTGTTCATCTATTGTCAATGATCTAAATGGAATTTCATCCGCCATAGTGACAAATGAAAATGGTTTTACAAACAAAGGGCACAAAGAAATAAGATAGACTAAAGATAATCCTAGAAAAAGAAAATAAAAAGTCTCACTAGAAAGGAATCTAGTGAGTAGACCTATAAAATAAAAATTCAACCTAAACAATAACTATTCCCTGGCAACGGCGCAAAAAACTTGATGCGTGGTTTTGCAACCTTACAACAGGTTTTACCTCTCGAGGGATCTCAAGAGGCTTACAACCCCACCAGGCAGTGTACCTGACCGATGTAGTATAGTGTAGTGGTAAGTACGGGGGATTGATCGTTCTCCACAGGGAATAGTGTTCGTGTAAAACCCTAAAATCTAAAATGAGCAAAAAGACCAAAATGCCCCTGCTAGTTTAAAATTTAATTAAAAGCTTATAATGTATCAAATAAATTCCAAACTTCTGGCAATGCACATGTTATGATCCCAAATAATTTTGACAATATCATTTAACAATTATGCAAGTGGTAAAATGACTAAAATGCCCCTAGTAGTGCCGAATGGAATAATATCTAATTTTATTATAATTTAAAGTGTATTAAAATATGTAATTATGGAAATAAAGCAATCAAATATTTTGCTAACCAACTTAGCCGAAATTTTGGTCAATCCTCCCCTCCTATGACTCGGCCTACCCCTTTAAACATCAATCCACATCTCATTTACCTCTAACCCTAGTTGCCGAGTAGAGAGAAAAACCCAAAAGAAATTCTATAGCCTCCATTCGATTCACAAAAATTACCAAGGCATTTTTCTGAGTTCAAACACAATTCAAGGAGTCCTAGAAAAATCGTGTGAAGTCCATTTGTTGCCCGATTCATTTTGGTGGAATTATTTCTATCGCTAGCTCAATTTAAAGGTATAATTCGTATCAATTAAATCAAGCTTTGTAAAATTCGATTCTTATTTTTCCTGGAGTCCTTATATCATATGTGATATGCGAAAATTGTGTACAAGGTGGTTTGATCCCATTTGGAGTCGTGGAGAATTCTTCCTTGTCGATTATCCATCCGAGAAGAAATAATTCGTGTGGTCTTGTTCAATCGTTCTAAAAATCTTCTGGTATTTTTCCTAGCTTCCATTGATTGTATATAGTCTAAGAAAAATAATAAAAATGATCCATGCATTGTATATAAATCGTATGAAAATTCATGTGTTATTAAACCCTAGATTCGAAATAATTCAAAATATTATGCATGCGATTTTTCCAGGTCTAGTATATAATTTTCGTGGGCTCTATGATCTTAATATAACACTAAGAAAATACTCATTTGATTTTTTGAGGCTAAAAACTATTTTTGGTGAAATATGTTATAATCGGCTAGAAAGGGAAATTAAGAACAAAAATGCTTAGCGTGGAACTAGGGTTCAAAAAGGGTTTGGATCTGATGAATAGTGAATAAAAATGATGTTGAAATGATTGCCTAATGATGGGATTCGATTAGAGTTTTATTTTGGTTAAATATTGTGTTTACCGATTTGAAATTAAATATGGAAGGGTGTGTTTTGTCAATAATAAAACTCATGGACCATTTTTGTCGTGTCCTATAAATCATGTGTGACTTGTAAAAATTATAAAATGAAGGGCCTATATGTAAATTTTGTGAGAAAATGAATTAGGTTGTAATTGTTAATTCGAATTGGAAATTTAAATAATACAAGGACTAAACATGTAATTTCTGAAAAGTTGAGGTCGAATTGTGTTATTAATGATATTCAGGGACTAAGGTGAAAATTTGGATATTTATTGGACTAATATGTAATTATTATTAATTAATGATTTAAATGTAAATTCTAAGGACTTAATATGTAACTTTATTAAAATAGAGGGACCAAACTTGTAATTTCTAGAAACTTGGGGCTGTTTTGAATAAATAAATATATTCAGGGAATTATGTGTCATTTTGATAATTTAATGGCTTGACATGTAACTATTGGTAATTAAAGGTTGAAATTGTAAGTTTAAGGATTGAATATGTAATTTTGATAACTGGAAGGATCTAATGTGTAAATATGGAATAACTAAAGGTCTGATTTTATAACTCACTAAAATAAGTACTCATGATGTAAAAGGGTTTAATGTGTAATTATGCATGTTTGAAGGTTTAAAATGTAATTTTGGAAGTTCAGGGGTATAAAGTGTAAATGGTGAAAACCTTAAGGACTAAAAGTGTAAATATGATAAAAATACTTTATTCCAGCAAATATTGACCTAATTAAGCTATGTACTAAATATTTCTAAAAGTGGAAACCTTCTAATTATGGAAACTTTCTAAAAGTGGAAACTTACTAAAAAGGGAAAGTTACTTAAAATGGAAAGATGATTAATTAAGAATGATTTGTAATCCCCTTCTACTCCTCTAGGTGTGAAGAAGGAGAGACTTTGAGCTTTCCCTCATTTCTGTGCTTGTTTCTATATTTGCTTTCGTCATAAGGTACGGATACTCTGCCCTTGTTCTGTAAGGGTTCTATACAGTAATGTTGACTTATGATTCTGTTAAGTTTTCTCCGAACCATTGCTATGAACCCCATTTGTTTATGATCCTTTGCTTATGAACCTTGATCTGTTGAACCTTTGATTTGGACCTTTGACACTAGTTCTGAACCTTTGATATGAACCCTCTGTTATGAACACTGTTATGATGAACCTTATGATATGACACATTTGATATGATATGACTCTTAGTTTGATACCCGAGCCACTTTTCTGTTACCTAGCCAGGAAGGTAACCTGGTCGTGTCTGTGATGCACCACTGGCATGACTCATGTGTGGGTGAGTGATTCCTCACACCGTCCCCATTCTGATTATGATATGCGCATTACTTTAATTATGATTATATATATGTTTCTGGGGGGCGTATGGATTGCAATCCTAGATCTGATCTGTTTAAGTGGATTTAACTGTATATGCTATGATGTGATTTGTCTGGTGACTGGTGCTGTGTGCAATACACGCCTTTCACAAAACTGTCTGGGAGCTGATCACTCCATATGATACATGAGGTCACCCCTCATATTATCTGTTGCCTAAGAGGTATCCCCTCTGCATGTGTATGATTATGAGTATGATATGATATGTTTCTGGGCTCGTGGTAGATGACTATCCTATTTCTTCTCTTTTATCCATTTGATTCTGATTTATACCTTATGATATTTCCCGGTGCTTCACTATGTTTCTGTTTCATTATCTTTGTTGTATTATGTATCTGTTCACTGAGCTTTGTAAGCTCAGCCGCACGTTTTCTTTTCCGTGTGCGGCAGGTATCTAGCTGGGAGATGGATTTATGCTTGGGATGAGAGTTAGAGGAGCTTTTGCCTTAGATGATGTCCTACCCTAGTCTTACCATTTTATTTCAGCATTTTGGATATTGGATCTATTTCGTTATGTATTTCCTTGGGATTATTTCTTCTTTTCATTTGAGACTTATGTATTGAATTCCAGTCGTGTTGACTTGGTTTATGTCATGATTATGTTTATTGGCTTCCGCTGTGAATATGTATGTATGCTTTGATTTGTCACCATAATGTGATGCTTCTACCCTTGTCGGGTTGGGGTGTTACAATTATGGTATCAGAGCCAGGTTGCGACCTGTCGTACATAAGCTTTGGCCTGTGAAACATGTGGACCATAGGATTTGACCCTTAAGTTTTAAGTTTTGACTGGTGAGGCTTTGGGTAGGCATAGGTTTCTGTTTCGTCTTCCATTTCGTGCTTAATCCTCTCATGTTTTGCTAACTCTTTTCATGATCATTCAGATGGTGAACACTCGCTTTACTCAGTACACTAATGGGGATGATGGCCCCAATTTTGAAGAGATGATAGCCGCTGCTGTGGCTGCTGCTCTTCCGCGAGTGGTGACTGAGGTCACCAATAATATCAGGAATGGGGCTGGTCCTTCTGGAGGTGGTGGTGGTGGTGCTCCACCCACTGCTCCACCCGCTGCTCCTCCAGCTGGTATCCACGTGTGGATCGAGAAGTTCAACAAACTTAAGCCTCTCTCTTTCAGGTCCGCTGCTTCCCCTCATGAAGCGGAGGACTGGATTACGCATGTCGAGAAGTTGTTTCGTGTTCTGGGATGTGCTGACGAATTTAAAACTCGTTTGGCCACATTCAAGCTAGAGGGTGATGCTCAGAATTGGTGGACTGCTCTTGTTCAGGCCAAAGGGGATGATTTTGCTGAGACTTGTTCGTGGGCAGATTTTATTGAGGCGTTTTATAAGCAGTACATTCCTATGGCAGAGCAGTTGAGGTATGAGAGGGAATACGGGTCTATTCGTCAGGGTGACCATGAGTCTTCTGGAGATTTCATGCAGCGTTTCTTACGTCTGGCTAGTTTCGTGGGGCCAGAGGTTACTGGGGATTCTGTTCGTCAGGCTCGTCACTTCAAGTGGGCTCTTAAGAAATGGGTGTTAGACCGGATCGTTAACACTCCATTTGATGATGTGGCTAGTGTTCAGGACGCCGCGCGTAACATCGAGTTGTTGCATGCGGACAGGGTGTCTAATAAGCGTGATAGGGATGGTAACCGGGTGGATTTTCGGGGTCGGCAGGACCAAAGGCAGGATTCTCGGGGTCATGGTCGTCAGGACCAGAGGCAGGATGTTCGGGGTCGTCAGGACCATGGGCATGATCAGCAGGGTCGCCAGGACAGAGGTGGTGATTATAGGCGACAGGATTCTAGGAACCAGGGCCGACAGGATTATGGTCGGTATGGTGGTGACCGACAGGGTCAGGGTGGTAATAACCGGCGTAGGGATTCTCAGCAGTATCAGCAGTCGGGATCTTCTGGTCAGAGAGGTTCTGTTCAGGCTCTACCTCCTCCTCCTTTGTGTACTACATGTGGGAAACCGCATCCGGGTCCTTGTTACAAAGCTTCTGGTGGTTGCTTCTCTTGTGGATCTACTTCGCACAAAGTCAAGGACTGTCCTAAGAAGAATGTTGGTGAACCTAAAGTTGATACTAGGACCGCTCCTAATTCAGGCCGGGTCTATTCTATGACACGTGACCAGGCAGCTAGCACCTCAGGTACTATTACGGGTTTTCTGTATATTGGTGATCGTATTGTTTTCGTTTTATTTGACACCGGTGCTACGCATTCCATAATATCCACATCACTTGCAAATAAAATAAACGTAAACCCAACTCAATTAATGAACCGAATATCTATTGCTACCCCGATGAAAACTCATGTGATTATTAATGTTGAGTATGTTAATTGCCCTCTTCGTTTCGATGATCGTATTCGTCCTGCGAACCTTCTTCCCATTGATATGGTTGATTTTGATATTATTCTGGGCATGGATTGGTTAGCTGCTCATAAGGCGACCATTGATTGTTATGCTCGTAAGGTGATCTTTGGTGATCTTCACCATCCTGATTATGTTTATTCTGGTTCCCAACCTCTGAAATCTGTAAAGATTATTTCGGCTATGAAAGCCCGGACTTTGATTTCGCATGGCTGTCTTGGTTTTCTTGCTTCTATTAAAGATACCTCTGTTGATGTTCCTAACATTGATAGTATTCGTACTGTGCGCGATTTCGCCGATGTATTTCCGGATGAACTTCCTGGCATTCCTCCTGTCAGGGAAGTCGAGTTTAGCATTGATCTGATTCCGGGTGCTGAACCCATATCTAAAGCTCCTTACCGCATGGCACCGATTGAGTTAAAGGAATTAAAGGAGCAATTGCAAGAACTGTTGGAAAACGGTTTTATTCGTCCGAGCGTATCTCCCTGGGGTGCTCCCGTGTTGTTTGTTAAGAAGAAAGACGGGAGCATGCGTCTTTGCATCGATTATCGAGAGCTTAATCGCATTACGATTCGTAACCGCTATCCTCTTCCTCGCATTGATGATCTGTTCGACCAGTTGCAAGGAGCGAGGCATTTCTCTAAAATTGATCTGAGGTCTGGATATCACCAGCTTAGGGTGAGGGAGCAGGATGTTCCCAAAACGGCCTTTCGCACTCGGTACGGTCACTATGAATTCTTGGTTATGCCTTTTGGTCTGACCAATGCTCCTGCTGTGTTTATGGACCTAATGAACCGGGTATTCCATGAATTTCTCGACAAGTTCGTTATTGTCTTCATAGATGATATCCTTGTGTACTCTAAAACCGAGGCGGAGCACGAGCAACATCTTAGTATAGTTCTGGAGATTCTTCGACAGCAGAAATTGTATGCGAAGTTTTCGAAGTGCGAGTTTTGGTTGGATCGAGTGGCTTTCTTGGGTCACATAGTTTCTGCAGACGGCATCACGATGGATCCGGCAAAGGTTGAGGCTATCACAAAATGGCCAAGACCTACGAATGTGACGGAAGTGAGGAGTTTCTTGGGTCTCGCGGGGTATTATAGAAGATTTGTTGAGGGCTTTTCACGTCTTGCATTGCCTTTAACACAGTTGATGAGGAAAGGAGAGAAGTTTATTTGGACTGATGAGCGAGAGAGTAGTTTTGAGGAGTTGAAGAAGCGGTTAGTGTCGGCACCTATCTTAACTCTTCCATCGGGTTCCGGCGGTTTTCAGATTTATAGCGATGCATCGAAGAAAGGTTTGGGATGTGTTTTGATGCAGCATGGTAAGGTTATCGCTTATGCCTCGAGGCAGCTGAAGCCTTATGAGGTGAACTATCCGACGCATGATCTTGAGTTAGCGGCTGTGGTGTTCGCGCTAAAGATTTGGCGCCATTATTTGTATGGAGAGACTTGTGACATTTTCACTGATCATAAGAGCCTTAAATACATTTTCACCCAGAAAGAGTTGAATATGAGGCAGAGACGTTGGTTGGAGCTTTTGAAAGATTATGATGCTAATATTCAGTATCATCCCGGTAAGGCGAATGTGGTCGCTGATGCTCTGAGTAGGAAATCCGGTATGATCGCGAGTTTGGAGTTTGAGCCTCGTATTTTGCATGATTTAGAGCTTCTTGATGTGGAGTTTTGTGTTAGTGGTCATGGCGGTTATTGGGCTAGCCTTACGGTGGAGTCCAATCTTATTTTGCGAATTAAGGAAGCTCAGAAAGAGGATGGTGAGCTGTGGGCTATAGTTCAAAATGTTGAGGACGGCAAGCAATCAGAGTTTAGAGTTGATGATTCCGGTGTAGTATGGCTTGAGGATCGTCTCTGTGTTCCCAACGATCCTGAGCTTAAGGAGGCTGTTCTATCAGAGGCTCATAGTTCCCCTTTCACTATACATCCTGGTTCTACCAAGATGTACCGGGACCTTAAGCAACATTTCTGGTGGAGTGGCATGAAACAGGATGTGGCTTCGTTTGTATCTAAGTGTTTGACGTGCCAGCAGGTCAAGATTGAACACCAGAGAGCTAGTGGGTTGCTTCAGCCATTGGAGATTCCGAAGTGGAAATGGGAGGAGATTTCCATGGATTTTGTGACTGGTTTGCCCCTTACTCGTAGGAAGCATGATGCGATTTGGGTGGTCGTCGATCGGCTAACCAAGTATGCTCACTTCCTCCCTATTCGTGTGGACTACGGTGTTAGTAAATTGGCGGACATATTTCAGCAGGAAATCGTTAGGCTTCATGGTATGCCTACGGCTATTATATCAGATAGGGATCCTCGGTTTACGTCACGATTCTGGAAGGGATTGCATAAGGCATGGGATACGCGCCTTAAGTTCAGTACGGCTTTTCACCCTCAGACGGATGGTCAGTCAGAGAGGACCATTCAGACTTTAGAGGACATGTTGAGGGCATGTGCCTTAGAGTGGACTGGCAGCTGGGACGATTATTTGTGTTTGGTAGAGTTTGCTTATAATAACAGTTGGCACGCGAGTATTCGTATGGCTCCCTTTGAGATGTTATATGGTCGGAAATGTAGGGCTCCGGTTTGTTGGAACGAGGTAGGTGAACGCGTTATTGAGGGACCGGAGTTAGTTCAGATCGCTACTGAGAAAGTGGATGTTGCTAGGGAGAAGTTAAAGGAAGCTAGGGCTCGTCAAAAGAGTTACGCTGACAAGCATAGGCGTGACTTGGAGTTTAGCGTTGGTGATCGGGTGTTTCTTAAGGTTTCGCCGTTTCGAGGAGTTAAACGTTTTGGGATTAAGGGCAAGCTCAGTCCTCGATTCATTGGACCGTTCGAGATTTTGGATCGTATCGGAGAAGTTTCGTATCGTTTGGCTCTTCCTCCGCAGTTATCACATGTTCACGACGTCTTTCATGTATCTCTTCTGAGGGGATACAATTATCATCCTCTGCATGTGGTGTCATACCCTCTTGATCAGATTCAGCCCGATATGTCTCTTCCGGAGGAGCCGGAAGCTGTTCTTGATCGCCAGGAGCGAGTTATGAGACGTAAAGTCATTCCTTTTGTTAAGATTCTTTGGCGGAATCACCCAGAGCGGGAAGCTACCTGGGAGACCGAGGAGTCTATTCGAGCTAGTTATCCTCACTTTGTTTTCTGAATTCTGGTATGTCTCTATCTTATTTCCGATTGTTTTCATTCTGATTCTTTGCAAATTTCGGGGACGAAATTTTTCTTTTTAGAGGGGAAGAAGTTGTAAAACCCTAAAATCTAAAATGAGCAAAAAGACCAAAATGCCCCTGCTAGTTTAAAATTTAATTAAAAGCTTATAATGTATCAAATAAATTCCAAACTTCTGGCAATGCACATGTTATGATCCCAAATAATTTTGACAATATCATTTAACATTTATGCAAGTGGTAAAATGACTAAAATGCCCCTAGTAGTGCCGAATGGAATAATATCAAATTTTATTATAATTTAAAGTGTATTAAAATATGTAATTATGGAAATAAAGCAATCAAATATTTTGCTAACCAACTTAGCCGAAATTTTGGTCAATCCTCCCCTCCTATGACTCGGCCTACCCCTTTAAACATCAATCCACATCTCATTTACCTCTAACCCTAGTTGCCGAGTAGAGAGAAAAACCCAAAAGAAATTCTATAGCCTCCATTCGATTCACAAAAATTACCAAGGCATTTTTCTGAGTTCAAACACAATTCAAGGAGTCCTAGAAAAATCGTGTGAAGTCCATTTGTTGCCCGATTCATTTTGGTGGAATTATTTCTATCGCTAGCTCAATTTAAAGGTATAATTCGTATCAATTAAATCAAGCTTTGTAAAATTCGATTCTTATTTTTCCTGGAGTCCTTATATCATATGTGATATGCGAAAATTGTGTACAAGGTGGTTTGATCCCATTTGGAGTCGTGGAGAATTCTTCCTTGTCGATTATCCATCCGAGAAGAAATAATTCGTGTGGTCTTGTTCAATCGTTCTAAAAATCTTCTGGTATTTTTCCTAGCTTCCATTGATCGTATATAGTCTAAGAAAAATAATAAAAATGATCCATGCATTGTATATAAATCGTATGAAAATTCATGTGTTATTAAACCCTAGATTCGAAATAATTCAAAATATTATGCATGCGATTTTTCCAGGTCTAGTATATAATTTTCGTGGGCTCTATGATCTTAATATAACACTAGAAAAATACTCATTTGATTTGTTGAGGCTAAAAACTATTTTTGGTGAAATATGTTATAATCGGCTAGAAAGGGAAATTAAGAACAAAAATGCTTAGCATGGAACTAGGGTTCAAAAAGGGTTTGGATCTGATGAATAGTGAATAAAAATGATGTTGAAATGATTGCCTAATGATGGGATTCGATTAGAGTTTTATTTGGTTAAATATTGTGTTTACCGATTTGAAATTAAATATGGAAGGGTGTGTTTTGTCAATAATAAAACTCATGGACCATTTTTGTCGTGTCCTATAAATCATGTGTGACTTGTAAAAATTATAAAATGAAGGGCCTATATGTAAATTTTGTGAGAAAATGAATTAGGTTGTAATTGTTAATTCGAATTGGAAATTTAAATAATACAAGGACTAAACATGTAATTTCTGAAAAGTTGAGGTCGAATTGTGTTATTAATGATATTCAGGGACTAAGGTGAAAATTTGGATATTTATTGGACTAATATGTAATTATTATTAATTAATGATTTAAATGTAAATTCTAAGGACTTAATATGTAACTTTATTAAAATAGAGGGACCAAACTTGTAATTTCTAGAAACTTGGGGCTGTTTTGAATAAATAAATATATTCAGGGAATTATGTGTCATTTTGATAATTTAATGGCTTGACATGTAACTATTGGTAATTAAAGGTTGAAATTGTAAGTTTAAGGATTGAATATGTAATTTTGATAACTGGAAGGATCTAATGTGTAAATATGGAATAACTAAAGGTCTGATTTTATAACTCACTAAAATAAGTACTCATGATGTAAAAGGGTTTAATGTGTAATTATGCATGTTTGAAGGTTTAAAATGTAATTTTGGAAGTTCAGGGGTATAAAGTGTAAATGGTGAAAACCTTAAGGACTAAAAGTGTAAATATGATAAAAATACTTTATTCCAGCAAATATTGACCTAATTAAGCTATGTACTAAATATTTCTAAAAGTGGAAACCTTCTAATTATGGAAACTTTCTAAAAGTGGAAACTTACTAAAAAGGGAAAGTTACTTAAAATGGAAAGATGATTAATTAAGAATGATTTGTAATCCCCTTCTACTCCTCTAGGTGTGAAGAAGGAGAGACTTTGAGCTTTCCCTCATTTCTGTGCTTGTTTCTATATTTGCTTTCGTCATAAGGTACGGATACTCTGCCCTTGTTCTGTAAGGGTTCTATACAGTAATGTTGACTTATGATTCTGTTAAGTTTTCTCCGAACCATTGCTATGAACCCCATTTGTTTATGATCCTTTGCTTATGAACCTTGATCTGTTGAACCTTTGATTTGGACCTTTGACACTAGTTCTGAACCTTTGATATGAACCCTCTGTTATGAACACTGTTATGATGAACCTTATGATATGACACATTTGATATGATATGACTCTTAGTTTGATACCCGAGCCACTTTTCTGTTACCTAGCCAGGAAGGTAACCTGGCCGTGTCTGTGATGCACCACTGGCATGACTCATGTGTGGGTGAGTGATTCCTCACACCGTCCCCATTCTGATTATGATATGCGCATTACTTTAATTATGATTATATATATGTTTCTGGGGGGCGTATGGATTGCAATCCTAGATCTGATCTGTTTAAGTGGATTTAACTGTATATGCTATGATGTGATTTGTCTGGTGACTGGTGCTGTGTGCAATACACGCCTTTCACAAACTGTCTGGGAGCTGATCACTCCATTTGATACATGAGGTCACCCCTCATATTATCTGTTGCCTAAGAGGTATCCCCTCTGCATGTGTATGATTATGAGTATGATATGATATGTTTCTGGGCTCGTGGTAGATGACTATCCTATTTCTTCTCTTTTATCCATTTGATTCTGATTTATACCTTATGATATTTCCCGGTGCTTCACTATGTTTCTGTTTCATTATCTTTGTTGTATTATGTATCTGTTCACTGAGCTTTGTAAGCTCAGCCGCACGTTTTCTTTTCCGTGTGCGGCAGGTATCTAGCTGGGAGATGGATTTATGCTTGGGATGAGAGTTAGAGGAGCTTTTGCCTTAGATGATGTCCTACCCTAGTCTTACCATTTTATTTCAGCATTTTGGATATTGGATCTATTTCGTTATGTATTTCCTTGGGATTATTTCTTCTTTTCATTTGAGACTTATGTATTGAATTCCAGTCGTGTTGACTTGGTTTATGTCATGATTATGTTTATTGGCTTCCGCTGTGAATATGTATGTATGCTTTGATTTGTCACCATAATGTGATGCTTCTACCCTTGTCGGGTTGGGGTGTTACAGTTCGTTAGGTAAGAAAAACTACTTTAATAGGTCTAAGGGTGAGAGAAGATTCTTTTTATGTTTTTATAATTTTATGAAAGCAAGTAAAATCTCGGGTTTGAAAGAGTGGGCGGAATTAGTTGCTAATCAACTAACCCAAATTACTACAAATGCGAATAAAATAAAATAACGAAAATGAAAAGGTTGGTAAAACTTATGTGGAGAGAAATGTGTTTACTTAGACTTCCTTACTCCCTAACTATCTTTTACCAGTTGATTAGTGTGTATTAATTGCGTGGATGACGGGTGTATTCCTTAATACCAATTGTGGGGTGGCGTACGTACTTCCCAAACTCTATGAACTCCTACTTCACTCCTATGTCGAGCCGGCTAGGAAGCTCCTAACATGGGATCACTAGAATTCGCTCATGCATTAAATACAACCATAAAAACCTCAGTACGCATTGGTTCATGTTTCTTAAGACGTTCAAGCAAGTTACTGAATAGGAAGTTAGCCAGTTTTCTTAAGCCTAACATAGATGAACAATCATCCAATACAACTAATAACACACTAATAACCAATAATCAATAGCTAGGTTTCATTAGATCTAAGCAAACACAAAATAAATCTAGCCTAGCATGTTAATCAAAAGACAAGAACAAGATAGAATCAAACAACACATAGACATATTGAATGATTAATTGATAATTTATCTTCAATGTAACATGGAAGATCTCAAGGCAAAAAGCCTTGAAAAAGCTGCTAAAATCGTCTTAGGGTTTTCACACACAAAGTTCCACAATAAGTTCCACCCTAATGACAAAAAATTGCAAAACTATATATAGACTTTCAGATCTGACGGCGTCACGTTATGGAGTGTGACGCCGTCACCTCGCCGCTTTTAGGGTTCCCGGATGGCCTTCCTGACGCCGTCCCTCTTTAGCTCTCCAAAATCCGTTCTGGCTTATCAAGGCTTGACGCCGTCAGAATTAGGCGTGACGCCGTCCCGCTTTAACTTATACCGTGACGACCTTGATCACTCCAAAGGGTGACGCCGTCAGAATTCCCATGCAAATTTCTCTGGCTTATCATGAGTAATTTTCATATCCACCACTTTTGCCAAGCCATGACGCCGTCCAGAACAAATCCTGACGCCGTCAAAGGTACTTTCAAGCACAATTTTGAGACTTTGCCGTTTTCTTCACTTTAATGCTCCAAAAACGTCCAAAATGCTTCCTTTTCCAGATTTCTTCTCCAAAGTACCTAAAATGACAAAAGGAACGATTTAGGGCAATATTTGATCAAATAAATACGATTTAGGGCTTAAATGACCCCCTAAAAGCGGTACACTTTTCGCTTCATCAAGGACTATCTGTATAAAAAGGTTTTACCAAACACCATTTCATGAAAGTCACTGAAAGATTATTTAAATACAAGTTAAAGATGAAACATTTGAATTAAAATCTTTTCTATGAACCCATAAACCTTTTGATTATGAACCTTTGATATGATCCCTTATTCTGTGAACTCTGATTTAAACCTGATTTATTTCTGAACCTCTGATATATATTACTCCTGAAATATTTAACATGAACCTTTATTTATGACCCTCTGATATGATATCTGACTCTGACCACGGTTTGATACCCGAGCCAACTCACCAGGCATGAGGTGTTCATGTCCTTGTCATTGATGCATCGATGACTTGACTCTAGGGTAGGAGAGAGATGACCTATCCCGTCCCTGACTTTATTTTATCTGGTGTGGATTGGTAGACTCTGGCCACCTGGGGCATATGGATGCATCCTAGATTTGTTCTGTCTCTGTTATCTGTTATTATTTACTGTTTACATGTATATCTCTGGTGATTGATGGTGTGTGCGATACACGTCTTTCACAACCTCTGGGAGCTGATCACTCCATATATATATATTTGATACATGAGGTCGCCCCTCATATTATCTGGTTACTTGAGAGGCATCCCCTCTGGATTACTGATATGGCAATATGGTTATGATATCTCTGTTTTCTGGGCTCGTGGTGGATTACTGGTTCCTTATCTTATAACCTTTACTTTTCTTTTCCTTTATCCTGATTCTGTTACTTATCCCTGAACTCATATTATATCTGCATGACCTTTATTTCTGTCATTTCGTACTTTCTCTCCTACTGCTTTGTTATCGTTATATCTGTTCACTGAGCTCTCGTAGCTCAGCCGCATTTCTTTTCCTGCGGCAGGTTTTAGTAGGAAGATGGGAATGAGTGAAGAGTGTACCTTTGGACTTAAAAGATTGGATAACTATTCTGGATTAGAGTTGACTAGAAGATAATATATTTTAGAATTAGTGTTCTTGGAAGGTTCTCATTTGTAACCATGTAGATTCAGTATTTCATTTGTAATCCTTTGAGATTTTGTATTACTGTAGATGTATGCTTTGTTTTGATCTGATATGAATCCATTATTGTGATATCTTTACCCTTGTCGGGTTGGGGTGTTACATTTAACTCCCAACAATCCTCCCTTAAACTTGTGATTTACTCTAAATCATCAAGTTTCTTGAATTAAATGAGGATTGCGAGGACTCTTCCAAACACTACATAGTCAATCTTAGTCTTTTGGCTTTCCTTTTTTCTGCAAGCTGAAATGTTTTTCTGATCAACTCTTTTGCCATATCTGAATCTTCTTCAACTTTAAGTCTTGATGATAGCATAAACATTAATATTCCTGCTCTTAGTGGGTAATCTTTTTCCACTAACATATAGATTTCCACACCTGTTTTAGTGGAAACACTGTGAACACCACAGTTATCAAACAGTCTCCATGTGATGTCTGAACGAAGAGCTTGAAATCTCCATATAGCTTCACCTGTGTCAGGATCATATATTCTCTTCAGTTCAACCCAAAGCTCTTTATCTTTATCATCTGTAGGTTCTGATATCTTGAATCTCTCTTGAACTAAGTTCCACAATTTATTCAAGTCTTCTCTGTCAAAAGCTTTTATCATGTCTTCAAAGAACTTGTAGACTTCAAACTTTCCTTTTACTCTGATGATTTTCCATCCATTGATCATTCCATCTGAGTACACCTCCCAATCAATGATGGGATGTTTGGCTTGAATAGGATCAATATTAAGAGCTTCTGGAACTACCACCATCATGCCATGGATCTGTTCATCAGTTAATATTTCTTCTACCTTTTCTTCCTCTGCTGGTTCTTCTTGAACTGATTCTTCCTCAGTTCTCTGTTTCTTGGAACCTCCTGATTCCAATTGGTCTGCTATTCTTTTCTCTCCTCTTCCTTCACTTCTTTCTAGATCACCTTTCACAAACATTTGTATCCTCCTATGAGTATTAATGTAGATCCTTTGAATCTCTTCATGAGATCTACCCTTGAAATGCTCTTCTTTCCAGGTGTCTTGATGCTTCAAGTAGTTCTTCATATACCTTAGCTCTTCACTTCTTGAAGGAGGTTTCTTCTGATAAGTTTTCTTCTTTCTTTGTCTCTGCCTGATTTGCTCCAAAAGGCCATCAATGGCATGGTCTCTTTCTTCTATGGTGAATTATGACCTTTCTTCCTCTTGAAGCTTAGCAGCTAGCTCCCTATCAGCAGCTTCTTGAGCAGCTTTTTCTTGTACTTCAGTCAATAGCTTTTGCTCAGTCAGTATTTGAGCAACCTTCTCTTCTTTAGCTACTCTTGCTAATTCTTCTTCATGAAGTTTTTGAGCTAACTCTTCATCTAAAGCAATCTGAGCTTGGCTTTTATTGAATGTTTTCTGAGAAGATTCTTATGCTATCATGATCCCCTTACCCTTGTCTACTCTTGAAATCTTTGGTCTTCTCATGTATACTGCACAAGCAGTACCTTGAGAACCACTTGCAGTACCTTGTGATATACCATCAATACCTTCCATTTGAATGGCAGTACCTTCTTCATGATGTGCATCTGGCCTCCCGTGAATAACAGATTCTTCTTGGACCAAAGTAACATAAGGATCTTCATCTAGTTGAGCAATCCTCCTCCACTGTTTGGAAGATTCCTCACCTTTATCTGCACGCTGACCATCTGATGAGCTTGATGAAGAAGATGATTCAGTGGATGCTACCATGTGAGTTGTTCTCTTTCTTTTAAGTGTCTTGACCTGTTGCACTAATTTCTTGACTTTAAGCACTAGCTTTGTATACACCTTGCTATACAGCCTCTTGTGAGAAGTAAGATGAGACTTCAAAGTAGTAACAGTCTCAGACAATTTTGTACATGTTTCCATCAATTCCTTATGTGTGTGTCTGTCCTCAGCACTTCCTGATGTGTTACCTTCACGGAGAGGTGCATCATGGGGCATAGACTCATAGTCCACCATATGGTGAGCTTCTGAGCCACCCAATATTTCCGGTTGGCTTGGGATTCCACCAATAGTACTGGGTTCATAGGGACTTGGTACTATTGGTGTTGCCATAGATTGGGTCTTATGTATGTTACTTCTGTCCTGCCCAGCTTCTAAGCCTAAGACAGTAGAAGCAGCCCTTTCTATACTGACAAAGTCAGCCTCATCTGATACATGGGGAGTTGTAGGGTCTCTGTGCTGAGGAACAACAGAGCCATCTCTGGATATAGACCTATCTGGTGATGAGATTGGTTGTGAAGGTGATTGTTCTGATGTTGTGGGTGTGTGATGGGAATTAACTGGACTTGATGATCCTTCACCTTGTACTTGTAGCATAGAATCAAATAAAGGAAGTTCTTCCCCATTATACCATTTTGAGGTCATTATCATATTACTGAAAAGTTTTTGGGAAAGTTTGGGTGTGGGATAAACATTTTTATGAGGAAGAAGTTGATGTTTCTTCATGTTCAAAATAGTTTGTATGAACCTAGGATACATCAAAAATTTTGGTTTGCTATCAACATTTTTAACAATTCCTTCAAAGATAAGCTTAGAAAAATTGAAAGTTTTGCCAGTGGCCAAGCAAATGAGAGCAGTCGCAATATTGCTACTGAACTGTTCCCATGAGGTTTTCTTAGGACTGAGACAGTGAAGGATGGTATGAATAAAAAACCTCCATTGTGGGGCAAAACAACCTTTTTGAAAAGTTAAAGATTGTGATTGGATATTATACCCCATACTGGTTAAAGTTTCAAAAATTTCTGTGTTTGGCATAGCACTAATACCATTTGCATCATTCAGTTGGAGATGCCTCCTGAGTGATGATTCAGTAAGAGTGATAGATTTACCATCCACTATTGCATTTAATTCGTTGTCACCATTTTCAAATGTTTTGACAGTAGCAGTCTGCCAAAACTCTTTGATTTGGGAGACATAGATAGTGGGATTTAATGTTAAAGAATACCTTATGTGAGAACCATTTAAAAAGTCAACTATCTGATGGAATTTGGTGTCATTCTCTGCTTTTTCCAAATAAGTTACCATGTTGTGTGTATCGACAAAGGTTAAAGTAGCCATGATTGTTAGTAAATTATTGATTTGACTGCTGGGATTAAAGTAATTTAGGTTAGAAAGTAGGTTGAAGAAAGTGAATTGAGATATTCTGAAATACTTATGAGGGTTTCTATTGGACCGACTTCAAATAAAAGATAACTTTTGATTCAATAAAGGTGAATATAAGATATTAAAAGTAAATATATCCAAAAAGTAAACTCTTAAGATAATGAATTGTAAGTAAAAATATCAACAAACTTCTCAACGACTATTTTCAAAAAGCTGTAATTTCGAACCAGTACTAACGTCTATCCAGCAGTACAAACTTATTCCCACCAGTACAAACTATTTTGCCTGGCAGTACTAACTTTTGGAAAAATTCTGACTTACCAGTATGAACTCTCAAACATGAGCTCTAGATCTTCTTTCAGGTGTGTCACTTTTGACTTAACAGTATGAACTCTCAAACATGAGTTCTAGATCTTCTTACAGGTGTGTCACTCTCAAGTATCCATCTATTAAAGAGTCTTTATTTTTAAGTGATTTTAAAAATACAAAGTAATTAATAAATTGTGTTAACTGATAAAATACCTTGTAGGCTTTTATTCTCGTGATTATCACTGTCACCTGGTGCTTCATTCAACACTGTAAATTAAAGAGGACTTAATTGTTAATCTAATAAATATATATGAATCATGCTGATTTAAAAATATGAGTTATGCAATGAATGATTAATATGTTTAAAACCATGCATGTTTAACTGTTAATAAACAAACCACCTGTTGAATCCAGTATAATGTTGTTGTTTGCCTCCTCTGTTGCTGTTGAAAATTTGTACACAAACAATTCTTAATTATATATGGAAACCTAATAATACATACTACAACAATTAGGTTACAACAGTACTAACTTGCAAGTTAGTACTGTTCCTTTAAAATCATTATAGCAGTACTAACTTTCAAGTTAGTATTGCTAATTTAAACTTAGTACTGATAAAGTTTTTTAGTAACACATAATTCAACAGTATATAATCAGTTCATAATACGGTTAATATTCATAAACAAATAATCAATGTTTAACTCATAATACATTCATATTCATAACCAAACAATCAATGTTTAACTGTTTTTTATAAATATTACCCGATGAAGCAATTGTAGTGTTTTTGCTTTTCTTCTTTTGCGTTCCAGTTTAGACGTTTTATTAGCGTTTGATCTTGACAGCATTGCTGAATGTCTTTGTGGTTGCATATTCATATATGGATCGTGCATAATGTGTGTTTGTGAATGGTTTATGATATGATATAATAAACCATATATATATATAATGTAGAATTAGGCTTAAAAACATATATATCCAATCCGAATGAGGTTAAGATCACAATCAATATTTTCCATACTTATCAAATACTAAAAATATGATGATTGCGTAGTATCCTTTATAGAATTTCGTCTGCATAATGTAACCAAAAAATTAAGGTGGTTCAGTGGGTAACACACGACATAATATGAACATGGTATTGAGTTCGAATCCATGCATGTGATTTATTGACCCATAAATTAACAGACGGATTCTTGCATACGTGGACTTAACGTGATGATGTGGCCTTTGACGTGGACTTAACTGTGCTGGCGTGGACTTAATTGTGCTGATGTGGATTTATCTAGTCATGTTTATCCTGTTTTATATATATATATATATATATATATATATATATATATATATATATATATATATAGGATAAAGATCAAATAAAAAGACAAAAATCCGTACATTACGTAAAAAGATTTTTTTTTCAAAATTTTTCTCTAAAAATTCCACAAGATCGGGTATGTTGGTGCATGAAAAAGTTGTGAAGAAAGTTTTTCTAAAAGTGGATATTTTTTCCGAAAAAAAAATTATGAAAAAATACGTTTGTGCATTAAATCGCATTTTTTTGCATCAAAAATTCGTTTTTGCACCCAACTTCTTTTGACTGTTTTTATCAAAATAACATTGCGCATCAAACTAAAACAAGTTAAAAATTTTCTGCATCAAAATTTTTTTGCGCATCAAAATTCGTTTTTTGTGCATTAAAAAAAACGTATCAAAACTCAAAATTAGAAAAACTTCTTTCACAAAAGTTTTATGCACCAACATCCCCGATCTTGTGAAATTTTTTTGGATTTTCTCGCGATTTAAAAAAAAAATCTTTTTACGTAATGTGCGGATATTTGTCTTTTTATTTTAACTTTACCCTATATATATATATATATATATATAATATATATATATATATATATATATATATATATATATATATATATATATATATATATATATATATATATATATATATATCACTACAACATCCACTGCTTTCGGCGGGGACGTTTTTCGCCTTTCGGCGAGGACATGTCCCCGCCAATATCCTTTCGGCGGGGACATGTCCCCGCCGAAACGTCACCGCAAAAACCGCGTCGCTGATACTTTCGGCGGGGACTATTATAGACTTTTGGCGGGGACAGGTGGGACCCGCAGCCTTTTCTTGGTCAAACGTTGTCCAGCGTGGCATCTTACTTTCGGCGAGGACATGTCCCCGCCAAAAGGTTACATGATTAACCAAAAAGGGTACTTAATTAAGTGATTAACTTAATTAAGCAACCTTTTTGGCGGGGACTTGTCCCCGCCAAAAGTCGGAACCCAAATTTTTGTTAACGCTTTTGGCGAGGACATGTTCCCGCCAAAAGACTGAATAATTTAAAACTGGTTTAAGCCAAAAGCTTCTGACCCATTTTGCAGCATATTGCTGCTAAATGGGTAATTTCCAAAAAATTTTCCAAAATTTTCGAAAAAAATCTACCTGTTTTCAAACAACACAAACATGCCAAATTTTTTACAACACCACAAACACGCTAAAACATTATATTATGCCTCTATTATAGTTCTAAACCAAACAACGTAATGGAAATACAATTATCAATCTAGGAATATCCGTTTATACATTGAATCACAAATAAATTTCATGTATGAAAAAATTAGTAGAAAGCGTCAACCTAAATTGTAAACTTTAAAATATAGAACTCTATCCAAAAGTAACTTTGCATCTCTTAACCATCATAACTACCTGCGAGAAGAAAAACACCATTGATCAGTTGCTATATTGATCAGTTGCGAATCAATAACCAGTTTTGCAGCTCGTATGAAACTAACTATTTGACACTTGATGCAAAAATAGTTCAGGTCATTCAATAAATGTACGCGAAAGTTCACAAAAGTCAAACCACAAAGGATACTTGCGCAGCCATATTCACAAGAGCAATCGTAGTATTTTGCTACAACCTACAAGTACACATAAAGAAACAATGCACCATGAAACACGAGACATACATACTTCAATCTTTATTTGCTAATTGAGCCTTACAACTACCATTAAAACCACATATAATAACGAAAGCCACCAAGCAATAACCTTACACCACTCTACTTTGATCACTTCAAACGCAAACTAATCCATTAAAATACTTATCTGGTTATCACATTATCGTACCAATTCACACATGCTTCCACAATACTTCAACATACTACCAATTCACACATTTACGCATACTACACATTATATAAATACTACCAATTCACGCACTTTCAACGCGCACTCTTAAATGGACAATCAAACAATAACAACTCAATAATCACACATTTAAAACTAACTACACATTATACAAAATTAAAACTACTGAATAAATTACTGACAGCAGCAATAAAGGCGGCGGCGGTGTGTTGTGGTGGTTAACAGCTGCAGCGCGGCAACGGCGGTGTGTCATGGTGGTGCTACCAAACCAAAACCGTAATTATTTACATAAACTAAAAAAAATGAACAGAAACACAAACCAAACTAAAAAAATAGTTTACCTATTGGTGGTGGGTCGGCAACGCAACAGCTGGTGGTGGGTCGGCGGCGGCAACAACTAATAAATCAAAACAAACACAAACCATAAACCAAATTTCAAGACAAACAAAAATAATAAAACAAATTAAAAAATAAAATCCAACAAACATAAACCAAAATCAATACCTGTGGTCCGGCTGTGGTGGTGGTCCGACTCCGGCTATGGTGCTAACCAAACACAAACAAAAAAAACCCCAAAATTAAACATAAACATAACCTAAAATAAAAAATAACAACAATAAAAAACACCAACCTTAGTGAGGTTCACGGCTCTCGGCTGTGGTCTCGGCTTGGTCTCGACTTGAATTGGCTCGGCTGTACAATGGTCTCGAAAGGAAAAAAATCAAAACAATTAATAAAAATCAAAAACTGAAAACAATTAACAAAAACTAATAACAAAATTAACAAACAACAAAATTAACAAAAAATAACAAAAATTGAAAACAATTAACTAAAATCAAAAATACCAACCTGGGTTTGTAGTGGTGCACTGTCGATAGTAAGAAAGGAGAAGAGAAGAGAAAGAATTAAACGAGGAGAGGGGAGAAAGAGATGCATCGTGCACAGTGGTGCGAGTGTGGCGGTGTAATGGAGACGGTGGTGGTGTGGTGGAGACGGTGGTGGTGTGGTGGAGACGGTGGTGGTGCAGCAGATCGAGAGAAGCAGCAGCAAAGGTTGAAGATAAATTTTTTTTACCAAGTGTTTATGAGATGAAAAAAGCAGATGTGGTTTTTGATATCTTTTTTTTTGTAACGTTTTGGCGGGGACATGTCCCCGCTAAAGCTTTTTATTTTTCGCGAAAAACTTTGGCGGGATAAAGTAAATGTGAGGAGGGAAAACTTAAAAAATTGGTGAATACTTTTAGCGGGGACATGTCCCCGCCAAAAGGTATATTTATAAAATAAAAAAAAAAAAAAAAAAAAAAAAAAAAAAAAAAAAAAAAACTATCATTTTTCATTTTATTTAAGTTAAATCACTATTAAAACATTTAAGTTTAATTTAAATATTTTCTAAATCATCTCTAATTAATTTAAAACTTTTTAAAATTATTTACATCGTTTTTAACTAAGTTAAATCATTTATACCTAATTTAAATCATTTAAAATTATTTTTAAACCATTTTAATTAAGTTAAATCACTATTAAATCATTTAAATTTAATTTAAATATTTTTAAATCATTTTAATCAGTTAAATCATTTATACGAATGAGTCGAGATGATATCGTTATACATGAGATGTTAAACGAATGAGTCGAGATTATATCGTTATAAATGAGATGTTAAACGAATGAGTCGAGATAATATGGTTATACATGAGATGTTAAACGAATGATCCGAGATGATATGGTTGTACATGAGATGTTAAACGAATGAGTCGAGATGATATGATTATACATGAGATGTTAAACGAATGAGTCAAGATGATATGGTTATACATGAGATGTTAAACGAATGAGTCGAGATGATATGGTTATACATGAGATGTTAAACGAATGAGTCGAGATGATATCGTTATACATGAGATGTTAAACGAATGAGTCGAGATGATATCGTTATAAAGGAGATGTTAAACGAATGAGTCGAGATGATATCGTTATAAATGAGATGTTAAACGAATGAGTCGAGATGATATGGTTATACATGAGATGTTAAACGAATGAGTCGAGATGATACGGTTATACATAATATGTTAAACGAATGAGTCGAGATGATCTGGTTATACATGAGATGTTAAACGAATGATCCGAGATGATATGGTTGTACATGAGATGTTAAACGAATGAGCTGAGATGATATGGTTGTACACGAGATGTTTATTCTCAACATCCATTCCTGAAACAGGTTGTAATTCCTAATGACTTGAAAGCAACAGAATATCCTCATTATATGGATCGAAAACAAGTATATCATTCTACCTCCATTCTTGGACAAATTTATGATGTGTTTCAGAGTTGTAAAAATGAGAAGTTACCTGTACAAGGCAAGTGTGTTTAGTTATTGCATTTATTTCCGTTCCTCTCATCATCTTTTCCCTTCCTTGCTTTCCTTTGCTTGATGAAATCTTCAAACAAAGCTTCAAGATTTGTTATCCTGTTTGTTAAACGAATGTGTCGAGATGATATGGTTATAAATGAGATGTTAAACGAATGAGTCGAGATGATATCGTTATACATGAGATGTTAAACGAATGAATCGAGATGATATGATTATACATGAGATGTTAAACGAATGAGTCGAGATGATATGGTTATACATGAGATGTTAAACGAATGAGTCAAGATGATATGGTTATACATGAGATGTTAAACGAATGAGTCGAGATGATACGGTTATACATAATATGTTAAACGAATGAGTCGAGATGATATCATTAGACATGAGATGTTAAACGAATGAGTCGAGATGATATCGTTATAAATGAGATGTTAAACGAATGAGTCGAGATGATATGGTTATACATGAGATGTTAAACGAATGATCCGAGATGATATGGTTGTACATGAGATGTTAAACGAATGAGTCGAGATGATATGGTTATACACGAGATGTGAATTCTCAACATCCGTTCCTGAAACAGGTTGTAATTCCTAATGATTTGAAAGCAACAGAATATCCTCATTATATGGATCGAAAACAAGTATATCATCCTACCTCCATTCTTGGACAAATTTATGATGTGTTTCAGAGTTGTAAAAATGAGAAGTTACCTGTACAAGGCAAGTGTGTTTAGTTATTGCATTTATTTCCGTTCCTCTCATCATCTTTTCCCTTCCTTGCTTTCCTTTGCTTGATGAAATCTTCAAACAAAGCTTCAAGATTTGTTATCCTATTTGTTAAACGAATGTGTCGAGATGATATGGTTATAAATGAGATGTTAAACGAATGAGTCGAGATGATATCGTTATACATGAGATGTTAAACGAATGAATCGAGATGATATGGTTATACATGAGATGTTAAACGAATGAGTCGAGATGATACGGTTATACATAATATGTTAAACGAATGAGTCGAGATGATATCATTATACATGAGATGTTAAACGAATGAGTCGAGATGATATCGTTATACATGAGATGTTAAACGAATGAGTCGAGATGATATGGTTATACATGAGATGTTAAACGAATGAGCCGAGATGATATGGTTATACATGAGATGTTAAACGAATGAGTCGAGATGATATGGTTTATACACGAGATGTGAATTCTCAACATCCGTTCCTGAAACAGGTTGTAATTCCTAATGACTTGAAAGCAACAGAATATCCTCATTATATGGATCGAAAACAAGTATATCATCCTACCTCCATTCTTGGACAAATTTATGATGTGTTTCAGAGTTGTAAAAATGAGAAGTTACCTGTACAAGGCAAGTGTGTTTAGTTATTGCATTTGTTTCCGTTCCTCTCTCTCACAAAGGCCTTTCGTGATGATATGGTTATTCACGAGATGTTAAACGAATGAGACGAGATGATATGGTTATTCACGAGATGTTAAACGGATGAGCCGAGATTATATGGTTATACACGAGATGTTAAACGAATGAGCCGAGATGATATGGTTATACACGAGATGTTAAATGAATGAGCCGAGATGATATGGTTATTCACGAGATGTTAAACGAATGAGCCGAGATGATATGGTTATTCACGAGATGTTAAACGAATGAGCCGAGATGATATGGTTATTCACGAGATGTTAAACGAATGAGCCGAGATAATATGGTTATACACGAGATGTTAAACGAATGAGTCGACATGACATCATTATACATAAGATGTTAATCGGATGAGTCTATATGCTATTAATATACATAAAGTAATTTAAATCATTTATTTTTAGTTTAAATCATTTATAATTAGTTTAAATCATTTTTAATTAATTTAAATAAATTTTAATAATTTTAAATTATTTTTAACTTAATTAAATATCCCACTTTAAATAAAAAAATTAATAATTTTAAATAAATTTTATAATTTTAAATCATTTTTAATTAATTTAAATAAATTTTAATAAATTTTAATAATTTTAAATCATTTATAAATAATTTTTTTTAAATAACCTACTTTCGACGGGGACATGTCCCCACCAAAAGGGTTAAATCTTAATAATTTTAATAATTTTAAATCATTTATAAATAAATTTTTTTAAATAACCCACTTTCGGCGGGGATATGTCCCCGCCAAAAGGGTTAAATATTAATAATTTTAATAATTTTAAATCATTTATAAATAAATTTTTTTAAATAACCCACTTTCGGCGGGGACATGTCCCCGCCAAAAGGTTGAAATCTGTTCAAAAAAGGTTGGAGGGAAAAAAACGCGGGAACAATTAGCCTGCGAGGGAGAAGGTCAAACTTTGGCAATCTTTTGGCGGGGACATGTCCCCGCCAAAAGCTCGCGTTGAATTTCTCCTCCTCAGTCAGCCATTTGGTGTGCCAGGTCAGCATAGATTTTGTCGTTTAGCGACTTTCGGCGGGGACAGGGGCGTCCCCGCCGAAACTCTCCTCGCCCATCCTCTCTTTTGTTGTATTGTATATATATATTATCTGCGCAACTCATGTTAATATTTTTGTGCTAGTTCGGTTTAGCTACAAAATTATTTATTGTTCAAGTTTTAGTACTTACAAGAAAAAAAAATTGTGCAAAACCTTATAAAAAAACAAATTGTATAACACTCTCAAAAACATTAAGTTGGTTCCTGCCT
Organism: Artemisia tridentata subsp. tridentata; assembly: GCA_021014915.2. Lineage (NCBI taxonomy): Eukaryota > Viridiplantae > Streptophyta > Magnoliopsida > Asterales > Asteraceae > Artemisia > Artemisia tridentata. The sequence continues at coordinate 3,676,090 of CP139505.1, read as the reverse complement.
ATGATATGTGTTCCTACTTTATAGTACTCGATCAATCCATAATCTTTTATGGTACAATATATCTTACCCATGTAATTTTTATATAATCAAACTTGTCACGTAAGAGTTGTAAGTAGCCCAGATCGTGAAAGCACGTACATGAGCTTTGGTATTCAGAGTTAAAATAAATTACATTTACATGAAAAGCAACGTTAAGTTACGTTCTACAAGTATGATACATTTAATCTTGAGACAAATTTATACATAAATGGAGAAATGATGATATAGATTGTTGAACGAGGCATTGTCAAACCCGTGCGTTGCACCAATTGTATCTAAGTGTTCATAGCTTAATGTTTGAGTAAATTGCTGAGTTGTTAACGTGATGGTGAGGCTAAAATATTCAACAATGTATAACTTGGGCTGCCTCGGTAGGATTTTGTTAATTTTTAAGTATATTTACCATTTTTTTTAGTTTATTGCGTTGCACACAGTTGGATTTGTTTGTTCGTCGGCTGATTTTTTTGGATATATTTAAGTATTGAGTCTAATAATGCTATAGCTTGGCCAAAGGGGGAAGAGGAGAGTTATCCAACCATCAGACTAAATAATCAACACTTGCGAAATGTATGCACACTCGTACACAATCAAGCTTATGCCTACTTGATATACCATGCTAACCCTTTTAACAAACCATCTTAACTTGTGATAATCATACATGTGTTCTAGTTCACTGTTACAAACAATATATAAGTTCCATGTTATTCAAATGTATATTAAGGAATGTTCAATGTTGTTTTAATAATAGCGTTAGAGAATGCAAGTCCTGTCAATATATAGATGGGAGAAGGTTTACACTTGCATGTGTTCTAAACTACATGATCATAGCCTATTTTCCAATGTGATGAATTAGACAATATTATTTGTCACAACATATATATCGACACTCATTCACAATCTTCCAAACTTCTATGTGTGTCATGTGTCAAAAAAAATATACATAATTGATAGGCGATTTTCCTTTAATTTTCTTGTGTAAATGATACCTTGTTGACAATAGATATGTGTTTAGCTTATAGTAGAAAATATTGATATTAATCGTTCTTACATTTGAACGAAATCATTAGTGATCGAGTTTTTTCAGATAGAACCCAGTTGCTATATCATCAACAAATCCTTGTGTTATGGGTGACCCTACGTACAAATAATCTTCTTCTCTTTCGGAAGCCATATTTGTAAGATGGACTATAGCTTCGTTGTAACAAAGGTTGCCCGTCTTGAACGACCTTCTTGACCATTAGTTGTAGCCCGTCTTGAACAACCTTTTTGACCAACTCGTCGTGCCCTATGTCTCTTTATCATTTTATTCAAAAGTTAACAAAGAACTCTTTAAATCCAGATCTCACCCTTCTCATCTCTCTCAAAACCGCCATTAATCTCGCCCTCCTCCTCTATCCTAAAATCGCATCTTGTTTTACACTTAAACTGCTATAACTCCGAAATACAAATACCCAAATCCTTTGATTCTTATTACTTTATCACAGCCGAGTCCACAAACACAGACCCTTTTATAACCGAGCACAAATAACAATTCTCACCTTCACAAATCTTTATATGAATCGGAACACAAATTGAACATACCCCTTTTGTCTTGATTAAATCGGCTTCAAGATCTCTAAATGAGGTCTCGGGTAAGGTTTGATTTTAACTTTTAAAAATAATATTTACCTCTTATTTAATAAGTAACATGACTATTTTACCCTTTCTTTGATATTACATGCATACCCTCTTGAAACATAAAAATTGAATGTTTATCCATGATTACTAATCTACGAATGACATGCATGTAGAATCCTTCAGCAAGTTTTTTATACACAATTAATGTACTCGAAAAGCAATATTATTTACCCATGATATAAACGAATGACATGCATGTAGAATCCTTCATCTCATGTTTTCCATACACCATTATTTAATGATATTGAACTACTTTTTTCATCACATCAGTATAGCAGTAGATTAGAGTTCAAATGAATATTTCAACAATAAATACCAAATTCATTCAAAAGCCATGTTGCTCAATACAATACATGAAAAGCATTCAACAAAATAACAGGAGTTCAAAACGTGTAACACTGGAATGAAGTAAAGTTTCTTAATCCGATACTACTAAACCTTTCTTCATGACATGTTCTTAAACTTGTAAACGAAACACTTACCAGCAACTTCTTTATGCAAGTAGTTTAGCTTTGCTTCGAGTTATTAGTCTCACGAAGGTTTTTTTTTTTATTGTGTTTTATGTCCGAGTCCTTTTCACATATAAAGATCAGTGATGGTCGTTTTAAAAGATCTAATCTTAAAAAGTCCAAATCTGTGTTCTTTTTTTTTTTTTTCGTTTATTGTTTTTAAGAGGTCACGGGTAGGTTTTGTTTGTTGTTGGTTTTTGTTTCCAAAGGATCAATGATGGGTTTATGGTGCTAGATCTATAAAGATCTTTGTATCAGAATAATACCTTTCACATCGAACAATAACCATACAAACCATGTGAATGGCAGCAGTACTATGAATCTCACAATGCTAGCAACATTAGACCCGTTTCCCGGGTAGTGGGACCCCACCCTAGACGAAATGGATCGAGTCTAAATATGGTTGTTTAAGGGCAAATGGTCATAGTGTTAACTGTTAAGTGTTAGTCTGTTATAGCCTAGATGCGGCGCATCTAGGAAGTACATGCGGCGTATGGTAGAAAGGGAAAGTAGAACCGACTTGTTATAGTCCATGCGCCGTATTGGAGAAAGAGATACGGCGTATATAAGGGGTAGCATGGATGCGGCGTATCTATGCAGATAGATACGGCGCATCGACCTTAAATAAGCAGAAATGACAGAATTGCCCTTGTAGCTAGAATCTTCCCCATTTATCTATAAGTTTCCACACTCTCCTGTAAAAGAGAGTGTGTTGCCTGTGAATGTCGAGCCAAGGAGAAAAGGAGGGAAGATAGGGCTAGGTGATGGCTTTTAAGGACCCATGTTTATCATCTTTCTTAGCTATGATTATCAAGTAAGTAATCCCTCTCAAGTTAGTGATTTAAGTGGGAAATCATCATATGATGTGGGTATGATCATATGATGATTTGATTAGAAAGATGATTATGTTTTGATGGGTTTTGATAACCCTTGTTATGTTATTATTTGTTATGTTGTTAGGTTTTTATTATTTATGAAGGATGGTGATGATGATGATGGATCATTGTGATGATGATGTTCTTGATGTGTTGTGTAGCTTGGTTTGAGGTAAGTAAAATGATGATAGCATATGTTATATGAATTTCTATCATATTGTGTTATGTATGTTTATGTTGAGAAGATGAGCTTGGTTGATGTTTATGTGATGCCATGTTTATGGCTTATGTGATGAGATGATGCTATGAAATATGTTGATGTTATGTGCTAGATGGGACTTGAGTATGTAAGCCATGATGTAAGTGTTTATGTATATGATGCATTATGTGGATTGAAGTATAATGGTATGTTATAGTCGTTTTACTTACTAAGCGTTATCGCTTACGGTTTAGTTGTCTAACCGTTTTGTAGGTGTTTATGCTATGGCTTGGATGTAAGGATGTAGGGGATTAAAGCATGGTTATGCAAAATGGGTAGCTTTGGTAAGATTGTAGAGCTTAGGTAGATACCGAGCTCAAGTGTATAAGTTTGTACCCCCGTGAGTCAAGTAATGCTTTGAAATGGGTAAACAAGTGTTAGATTGTATGTTAAGTGTTTTGTAATGAATTGGAAGTCATTTGGTATGTTAAAGTATGTTTTATGTGTTTATGGGTTAAGTTAAGGGGGTGTTTGGCTAATGTGTAAAATGTACCCATTTTGGGTTGTAAACGGGTAAATTGTCGTGTATTACAGTTGAATATGGTTTTGAATGTAAAGGGAGTGTTTTGATACAAGTTATAGTGTTGTAAAAGGTGTCAAAGTGGATTGTGTGGTGTGTTGAGTATATGCAGGTCTTCCTGCTGATGTTCTGTCTAAATTGGTCGATGCGGCGTATCTAGTATATTAGATGCGACGTATCAGAAGTTTAAGGTGATACGGCGTATCTAGTATATTAGATGCGGCGTATCAGAAGTTCAAGTAGATGCGGCGTATCACTTCAGGGTGATACGGCGCATGGTCTTTCATCTTTGATACGGCGTATCCCTAAAAAGGATACGGCGTATCGTTAGTCACAGAAGGGCTGTTTGGTAGTGTTAATAGAATTGTGTGAAATGTTTTGAAGGGTTTTCAAGTATACGTTCTTGCAAGTATTTTTAAAGGGTTAAATGTTATAAGTTCTGGTTATTAATTGAAGAATTTGTATGAGTCCGTTTTAGTCAAATGTTTCCGCGTCAAAAGTCAAAGTTTTTAGTATAAGCGGGCACGGGGTGTAACAAATTGGTATCAGAGCTTCGGTTTAAGTGAATTAGGTTTCCACTATAGGGTGCCTAGTCTTAAACCACTCGTAGAAGCCTTAGATGTAAGTGTTAGACTGCGCGGAAACTAATTGCTAAGTGTTAGACGGATTATGTTTTATGTTAGTTGAGCCTTTTGATGATAAGTGATGTATGTATGTTATAGTGTGGTTGAGTATGAGATATAAGTCCATGGGGACTTGAGATGTTAGATCATTAGTTGGCCGAGCACCTCGGATGGTGCCGGTGATGGTATTGAGATTATGTGATGTAAGTCCGTGGAGGACTTGAAATGTTTATATGATTAGATAGCCGTGCACCTTGGTTGGTGTCGGGGATTGTGTTGTGATATGTGAATGTATGATAGAGTTAGAGTTATGAATGCGAGTAGCAAGGCTAAGTGGTATTAGAGACAGGTTGGTAAGCGAACTAAGGTATATGATGCCTTAGCTATAAGATGGGCTATTGCTTGTGGTTAGTTAGAAGGTCGATGCTTAGACATTGCTTGGTTATGCAATGTGGTATTCGATGCCATAGACTATGTGAATTGATTTTGATTTTGAATGTTTTAACACTTGTTGGATAAGTGTTAAGCGTTATGATATGATTTGCTTATATGATGATAAGTGTTATGGTATGATTGATTTTGTGATGATAAGTCTATGGTAAGTTATGGTATGTTTAAGCTTTATGTGATGTGCTTGAGAGCACGTTTGTATTGAAGTGTATGAGTTGAGATAGATGTATATGAATGCGTGTTATGTGTTGACCTGGTTGTGGTCGGTAAAGCTAAAAAGAAAACATTGATATGTGAAAAGAGTTAAGAAGCATGCTAATAAATTGAAAAAGCATAAATGCTTAAAAAGATAAAGATAAGGAAGAAGCGAATAGCGAAGTATGTTTATAGCTTGATGTTTTGAGAAGCGTGAGTTTTTATATGCTAAACTAAATGAGAAAGTTAAAGTGAAAAGTTAAGAAGTGATGAGAACATGTTACATATAAAACATGATAAATTGAAAAAGTGCTTGTGATATATGGTAAAGTATGATGAGTCAAAGTGACGAATAAAATATAGATTGCGCTAGAAGTCATAGGTGACTTGAAGTGCGCTAGAAAGAGTTGTAAAACATGAATGTGATCATGTTAATATATTTGAATATGTAAGATGAAATTAAAGAAAGTGTTACAGAATAAACCTATGTAAGGTTTGTATGCATACAAGTTGAATAAACTAAATGAAGTGACAGTATGAAGTGAGAATATGGTCAACAAGGGTTGACGGGTAATAGTAAGAGTGTGTTGTAAGAACACGTAGAAATATTTAAGATGTAATGAATAAGCATTACATATAAATTGTCTAAATAAAAATGGCACATAGCGAGAGTGTGAGTCAACATGGGGATTGACGGGTGAAAGATAAGTGGCATTGTGAAAATGCGGTGATAATAAATGTGCAAGTGTTATATAGAAACTTGCCTAGATGATAGAAAGCGTGATAGTGAATGTTGAGATTGCGTAAGGCAATGAAAATTGAATAAATGACAGTGTGTGCCTAATTATAAAAGTGCATGAAAGATAAAATGAGTAGATATGATAAGACAGATATAGCTTGGATCCAATGCTCTAGTTTTGGCATCCTTTGGGATGGCCTAGCTTGCCTTTTATGGCATGATTGTTAGCTTGCCTTCACCGGCATGGTTTGCCTATATCCTTGGCATGATGTTAAGGTGTCTTTATGACACGATGATAAGGTGTCTTTATGGCACGATGTTAAGGTGTCTTTATGACACGATGATAAGGTGTCTTTATGGCACGATGTTAAGGTGTCTTTAGGGCACCATGTTAAGGTGTCTTTATGACACGATGTTAAGGTGTCTTTATGGCACGAGGTTAAGTTGCCTTCTATGGCATGATGTTAGCTTGCCTTATGGCATGGTTGTCAGCTTGCCTTTACGGCATGATGGTTAGCTTGCCTTTATGGCATGGATGGAAAGTTAGTGAGATTGGATCCAAGGCTAGAAAAGATGGGAAGTAGATAAGTACGAGTGTTAGGTCGGAAGCGTATAAGTAGGATGGTTTATGGTTTCTTGATTTAAATGGATTGGGACGCCTTTTCATTTGAATGAAGAAATTGTAAATCACCGAACCATGAATTTGTATTTCTTGATTTACATAGATCGGGACGCCTTTTTATGTGAATGAAGAATTACAAATGAGTGGGCTTATGTGTAGCCGATATGACATGAGTACGGATAGTGATATGAGATAGTGAAAACTAAAACCGGTTAGACGTCATAAGAAAAGATAAATACGAATAAAACTTATAGTGGTGTTAAGGTAATATATGAAACCTTAAGTTAGACGTCTAAATTGAATTATGTTTTAATTTGATAAGAAAGTTTGCGTAAGTGATGAGTGCCGTTTGTATGGTATCTTGTATATTTTGAATTAAGTTGCCGGTTTTTGGTATAGTTGTGTGTTAGTATTATGTGGAATGTGAGATTTGCCGGTATATGATTTTATGTTATGGTTAGTGCATGGGCGTATGTTGTGTTATAGTGATGAAGTTTGACTCATATAGAGTCAAAGTAGTAGATATTTCCGGATGACAAGTCGTCATTGCTGGAAATCTTGGATAAGTTTGCGATGAGAAGTGTGTTTTAAGCGAAGTATGGGTTATAATTGCGTATAATGAGTTTAGAATTTGCAAGATCAATTAGATCGTTGCAAGGTATTGGCTTAGAAAGCGTGAGAACAAAGACTTGTTTATATTTTGAATTTAGTTTTGGATAGTTTTAGACGAGAGATTTCGGGGACGAAATCTAAATAAGGGGGGTAGAATTGTTAGACCCGTTTCCCGGGTAGTGGGACCCCACCCTAGACGAAATGGATCGAGTCTAAAAATGGTTGTTTAAGGGCAAATGGTCATAGTGTTAACTGTTAAATGTTAGTCTGTTATAGCCTAGATGCGGCGCATCTAGGAAGTACATGCGGCGTATGGTAGAAAGGGAAAGTAGAACCGACTTGTTATAGTCCATGCGCCGTATTGGGGAAAGAGATACGGCGTATATAAGGGGTAGCATGGATGCGGCGTATCTATGCAGATAGATATGGCGCATCGACCTTAAATAAGCAGAAATGACAGAATTGCCCTTGTAGCTAGAATCTTCCCCATTTATCTATAAGTTTCCACACTCTCCTGTAAAAGAGAATGTGTTGCCTGTGAATGTCGAGCCAAGGAGAAAAGGAGGGAAGATAGGGCTAGGTGATGGCTTTTAAGGACCCATGTTTATGATCTTTCTTAGCTTTGATTATCAAGTAAGTAATCCCTCTCAAGTTAGTGATTTAAGTGGGAAATCATCATATGATATGGGTATGATCATATGATGATTTGATTAGAAAGATGATTATGTTTTGATGGGTTTTGATAACCCTTGTTATGTTATTATTTGTTATGTTGTTAGGTTTTTATTATTTATGAAGGATGGTGATGATGATGATGGATCACTGTGATGATGATGTTCTTGATGTGTTGTGTAGCTTGGTTTGAGGTAAGTAAAATGATGATAGCATATGTTATATGAATTTCTATCATATTGTGTTATGTATGTTTATGTTGAGAAGATGAGCTTGGTTGATGTTTATGTGATGCCATGTTTATGGCCTATGTGATGAGATGATGCTATGAAATATGTTGATGTTATGTGCTAGATGGGACTTGAGTATGTAAGCCATGATGTAAGTGTTTATGTATATGATGCATTATGTGGATTGAAGTATAATGGTATGTTATAGTCGTTTTACTTACTAAGCGTTATCGCTTACGGTTTAGTTGTCTAACCGTTTTGTAGGTGTTTATGCTATGGCTTGGATGTAAGGATGTAGGGGATTAAAGCATGGTTATGCAAAATGGGTAGCTTTGGTAAGATTGTAGAGCTTAGGTAGATACCGAGCTCAAGTGTATAAGTTTGTACCCCCGTGAGTCAAGTAATGCTTTGAAATGGGTAAACAAGTGTTAGATTGTATGTTAAGTGTTTTGTAATGAATTGGAAGTCATTTGGTATGTTAAAGTATGTTTTATGTGTTTATGGGTTAAGTTAAGGGGGTGTTTGGCTAATGTGTAAAATGTACCCATTTTGGGTTGTAAACGGGTAAATTGCCGTGTATTACAGTTGAATATGGTTTTGAATGTAAAGGGAGTGTTTTGATACAAGTTATAGTGTTGTAAAAGGTGTCAAAGTGGATTGTGTGGTGTGTTGAGTATATGCAGGTCTTCCTGCTGATGTTCTGTCTAAATTGGTCGATGCGGCGTATCTAGTATATTAGATGCGACGTATCAGAAGTTTAAGGTGATACGGCGTATCTAGTATATTAGATGTGGCGTATCAAAAGTTCAAGTAGATGCGGCGTATCACTTCAGGATGATACGGCGCAAGGTCTTTCATCTTTGATACGGCGTATCCCTAAAAAGGATACGGAGTATCGTTAGTCACAGAAGGGCTGTTTGGTAGTGTTAATAGAATTGTGTGAAATGTTTTGAAGGGTTTTCAAGTATACGTTCTTGCAAGTATTTTTAAAGGGTTAAATGTTATAAGTTCTGGTTATTAATTGAAGAATTTGTATGAGTCCGTTTTAGTCAAATGTTTCCGCGTCAAAAGTCAAAGTTTTTAGTATAAGCGGGCACGGGGTGTAACACACAACGCTAGCAACATTAAATAAGTAGCAGTAGTATCTTGAAACGTAGCAGCAGAAAAACATGACAGCAATAGAAACACTCTAGGGTAGCAGCAGAAACTTCAATTAAGTTTAGCAGCAGAAACTTCAAATAAGTTTAGCAGCATTATGAAAGAAACGAATTATTACAGAGGTTCCACACATAATCATATGACGTAAGATCAGCAGTGTATTCAGATTCCTGAGCAGCATTTGCACCATTGTAAAATCCAAAGTTGGTTCCACCATGAACCATCTATAAGTGACAGAAACACCACATCATCATGAGATATTGTTAGGTAAATAACAGTATAAAAGAGTCAAATATTTCAATCGCTTACATAAAGCACTGCAGATTTCAAAATTAAAATACGACTACACATAAATAAACTGTTAAATGAACTCAATAAGATTCCATGTGATGTAAACGTACGATCTAGCAGTTTGTGAAATAACTCCTAAAGTGACCCACTAACAAAATATTCAATGTTAATAAACACTAACTAAATGAAACTAACATATTAGCCGTTTGATTCCGTTACCGAGACCATCCGGCTGACCATTTTCCACCTCTAATACAGTTGTAACTAATAAAATATATTGAATAGTAATATGGATAACACCTAGAGGGAACCCTACCAATTTTGTTGCACCAATGTAACAGAATAGAATATATTATGGTAAAGCAGATACATATTTCCCTTGAAGTCCCAGTGGGAATCCGGCAAGAACAACACATGTACCAATTGCCATTAACGGATTACAATGGTGTATGTAATTTTTTGTACTGATATAACACTAACATCGAGGATCAAGTTCTATCATTACAACGATGTGGGCGTGGTGGTGAAGATTGGTGCCCAAAAAAATGATGCGGTGAAGATGGTGATAGTTGTCTATTTATAACGACTTATTTGATTGCAAAAACCATACATCTTCTGCATCTAATGGAGAACCACTTCATATTCATCTTTCTGGTAACCGAACCACTTCATATTCACCTTCATTACTTCTAAAAACACAAACAAAATTAAAGCCTCCTCAACTTGTTTGCATTGAATTACGTAGCTTAAACTAACTTGTACCGTACAACCATTTGTACACAATCACTCTTGCACATTCAATTAAGCCATTGAATCTTTAGAGTATATAGATACTCATCATTTTCTTACTAGTTTCACTGTTGAAAAGCTGTAAACAAGTAAAAACATTACCAAACTAGAATGACGCTCGATTCAAGTAATAATAATAATAAGAGTTCTTTCCAATAAAAATCTACTTATGTTTGGTAAGTCAAGCTTATACTTAAAATAATAATTTTTTTTTTTTTTTTTTTTTTTTTTTTTTTTTTTTTTTTTTAATGTCTCAAAATAATTGTTCACTTTAATAAAAATAATAATTAATGGGGGAATATTCTATTTGATTGGTTGTAAATTATAGTGGTTCAACTTTTATTAAACTGTGTGATTTTTGTCTCCTGACAATAATTTTGAGACGGACTACAAAATCGCTTGACAAAAATGATTATCAAGTCACTCAATTTTTATTACTCTCACTTTCTCGACATTTATTAGCTTAATGTTTTGTATAATTTGGCAAAATAACTTAGTCATCCTTGTATCCGCTATAGTAAGTCCATTATACAATAATGATAATGAACTAATCATCTACAAGTTCGTTATTTAAAAAGTGCACATTGCAAAAACTAAGAGTAAATTGGAAAAGTGATGTGGTTTGTTTAAATTGCAAGCGCAATTTATAAAACTTTGAACGTACATGTAGCAGCGGGTTTTAAGGAAATATTTGTTTATTTTTCCGTCCTTGTATAAGTGAAATGAGTCAAATGAATCAGAATCATCATTTGGGAAAAAATGTTGCATCTTGGTTATTGTCAAGAACGAAAAGTGAATCAAAATATCTTTACAAAGCTACACTTGTATTTCTAAAGTTATGGGATGTGCGTCTATGATTGGAACCAATTACAGGACAGATGTTGCAATTTACTTGTATAAATTGACTTGTTATATTATGGGAGGTGATATATGCACCATCAAAAATTTATGTGCATATCATGAAATTACATTCGTAATGTACATGGTATAATATAGGGGTGAGCATCGGGCCAAACCCGATCCGAACCTACAAAAACCGACCCGGACCGAAAACCAAAAAAGGGAAAAACTCAAACTGTGAACCGAACCGAGAAATATATATAAAAACCGAAACTGAAACAAATAACTCGGTTCGGCTCGGTTTTCGGGTTTCGAACCAAAAAACCGACAGAAAACGAACCGACCCGAAACCGACAAAAAACCGAAATAAATATACAAAACCGAAACCGAACCGAAAAAGGTCGGTTCGGTTCGGTCGGTTTGTCGGTTCGGGTCGGTTTTCGGGTGAATTTGCTCAGCCCTAGTATAACATCACGTACGCATGTTTGTGTTCCTTAAATTTTTCAGTACTATTTATTACGTAGTATTATTATTATTAACTTTTTACATAAAGGTGGAAGGTAAACGAAAAACAAGCTGCGCCGTTAGCTTTTATTGAATTGCAAAACTATCTTTTTTGATAACAACATTTGTTAATCTAGATTCTAGAGGTTATAACATTAATGTGCATAAGTGATTGCACTCCCTAGCATATATAGGTGGGTAATATAATTTTCTTTTTGTTAATTAAGTACGAGTATTAACGTTAGACAAAGATCATTCTTTCTCTTTCTTTACTAGTACAACCTTACAAACAGTAAAAAAAAATCCCCAAAAATTTCCCTCTAAAAAAACCCCCAAAATTTCATCAAATCGCAAAACCAATTCAATTTCCCTCCACTTTTCCCCCAAATCAAAACCCTAACCCTAACTTTTCAATCCCACAAAAATCAACCTTCATTTCATAAAAAGTTCACATTTTTATGTAATATTTCTACTTCTTTCATTCAACCCATCTTTTATTTTCATCAAATATATGAAAATTAATGTTTTTTAGTGTTTTTGGGTGCAGGTGAGATTGATAATTACGGGGGATGATGAATCGGATAGTAGTACTAGTTGGGATTTTGGTGGTGAAGAAACCCACATCAGTTGCAAAGGTATTGTTATAGTAAGCTTAATAACTATCAATGCATATTTAATTAATGATCAAAGTATGGCTTTTTATGTATTCTGTTTGTTACTGATTGTATGTTACAGTCAATAGGAGCAGTCAATTGCGCCATCAGGAGACCAAATGATGGGACGTTATATGAGTTGTAATACAGACTATGTAGGCGCTACTATTTCAGCTATCGAGGATAGTCTGCGAGGTTTACATTCTAATTTCTATTAGAAGTGATTATATGGGCGGTTGGGTCACACAAGATCCATCCGATCCAACGTTGGAACTTGAAAGTCAAAACCAACCAATCCTTAAAAACCCATTTTCATAACACCTTCATATCTTTACTTATGTTTATTGTTTTTGTTGTTTGTAGGTGACACCTGCTGCTGCTGTTGTGAAGATGGGTGGTGAAAATGAAAATGGAGTAAGAAGGAATAACAGCACATTGATATGTGCACCAATAATGGCTGATGATATTGACCAGATGTTGGTTCTTATGAATTTGGCTAAATCTTATGGTGCTGATCTTGTTGAGATTAGATTGGATAGTTTGAAACCTTTTTTAGAGGGGTTTAATGTCAGAGAAAGTATTCAGACCCTTGTTAAATTAAGCCCTTTGCCTACCCTTTTTACTTACAGGTCAGAAGATTCTTTTTTCGATATCCGAAAACTGATATGAATGCAGTTTTTTTATATGTTTTTTAGGATGCTGAATTGTTTGATATTTGATGTGGGTGTTTTCAAATTGCTTATTATGAACTGATATGTTTTTGTGGATTTGGTATTACAAATTTTAATAAGCTGTTTTTGATAAGCTGATCATCTGCTTATTAGCTGCGTAAGCAGTTTTGAATTTATGGGGTCTGGACATGATTATATGCTTATTTGGGGGTGAAAGCTGATTGGTAATTGCCTGTTCAGATTGTTTATTTGCTGTTATTCAGAACCCTTGTTAGATTAAGCCCTTTGCCTACTCTTTTTACTTACAGGTGCGGTTTTTTCGGGATGTTTTTCGATGTTGGAAACTGTTTCTATGATATGAATGTTGGATTTATTACTGTTGTGAGTTGCTTGATGTGGGAATTGGGATTGTTGACTTTTGAGTTGAAACTGTTATGATGTGTTTAGTATGCTGAATTGTTTGACATGTGATGTGGGATGTTTGGGATTTTTGCTTATGTAAACAACTTATCTTCTTATTGCTGTTTTTAAGCAGATGATGAAATGTGACTATGCTTATCTACTTAGTTGAGGGTAAATAAGCTCTTTGTAATTAGCAGTTTTAGTTTAGGATGAAATGTGAAGTATATGCAATATAATACTAATATTTAGGGGTGTGTTTGGGAATTGGGATTTGCTAATGGATAAGTGTTTTCAGATGAAAAAGGGCTTATGCTTATATTATCGTTAGAACTCTTATGATGTGAATGCAGTTTTCTTCTGATGGTATACTCAATCCTCTGACATGTGATGGGGATGTTTCAGAATTTGGATTGTTTTTATAACAGATTATCTGCTTATTGTGTTTTTTGAGCAGATGCATAAATTTTACTATGCTTATCTACTTAGTTTAGGGATGAAATAAGGTCTTTTCAGTAAGGAGTTTGTGAATGTTTAGTTTGAACTTGTTATTGTTGGCGGATTCAGAATCATAAGTTTAGCCTTACGGGTGAGATAAGCTGTTTTGGATAAGTAGATTTTCTGGTTATGAGTATAAGCTGTTTAATATGGTAATCCCCAACACCCTTTGTTGCGTTTTGATACAGTAGATCAGCAGTTTGAGTGTTTGGATATGATAATAGGCTCATTTGATGGTGAACTAAGCAACAGCTATAAGTGACAGTTTTGGAGTTGCCTATTCAAACAGCATATCCGGTTCTGATTATTTTACGTCTTACATCCCTAATTAGTTGATTGCCAAAAACATAAACAAATGCGATATCTATTATCTGGTTTCATTACTGTAGAAGCCTATCTACACACTTTTTGCAGCATTGCCTTCTGTTATAGCAATTGCTTATTTCATGAAAGCATTAGCAGTTTTAATAAGCATTACCAAACATCCCATGAAGTCAATGTAATCATAGAAGTATTGATGTTGTATGCTGAATTGACATGAGACAAGTCCGTCGATATTAGTATTATGAATCCTTTTTACAGAAATGAACATTTATATTTTTCTTTAGGACAACCAGGGCTATTGGTCCCTTGATTAATCTAGTCCATATTACATGATGTCGTAACACTTTATCTTTCCCGAAAAGGTTTCTGATTCTATGTTATTTTCTAGACCAACATGGGAAGGTGGTCAGTACGACGGAGATGAACAGAGTTGATTGGCTGCTCTTCGATTAGCAATGGAATTAGGAGCTGATCACATCGATGTTGAGCTTAAGGTTCCTTTCTTCTTGACATTAAATGAGTCTATTCGTGCTCATAGGCTCGTCTAAAGTACTATACTGTTATTCGTAACTCAAATGCAGGCCGTTGACGATTTCAACAATTTAATCCATGGAGACAAGCCTACAAAGTGCAAACTCATAGTTTCTTCCCACAATTATCAAAATACTCCTTCGATAGAAGAGCTTGGGAACCTTGTGGCCAAAATACAGTCAACAAGCTGACATTGTCAAGTTTGCAACAACCGCTGTAGATATAACTGATGTAGCACGAGTTTTTCATATTACTGCTAATTCTAAAGTAAGCGGCGTAAGTCATGCATCATAAATTCTAGAGATAGAATTTCGTTTGCATCTAAAAATATATATAAGTTTGTTAAACATCTCTGAATTGTCTAAGTCGGTATCTGGTTAGAGCTAGTTTGGCGTCTAGGATCTATAGGTGTCTTTTAGTCCTTGATTCATTTTTGTCTTTCGTCATGCTTTGTTGCTGATTTTTCCTTGCGTTTTAGGTATTTAGAGTCTTAGCTTGTGCCCTTTAGGTCGACTAAGCGTTTTTTTGGTAGTAGCAGTACTAATCCTCCAATGTACATATTTGCCGTTGCTCTTAGGTTTGGAGCCCTTTGCTTCATCTTCGGGTTTTTTTTTTGTGCCTCTATGTTTCCATGCTTGTATGTAGTTATGCTTTTTATCCCCCATGCTTTTGTTCGTTGCATGTGTTCGTTTCTGCTCTTATGTTAATTCCCCCTTTTCCCATATTCTCGTTCTTTATTTTTTAAGCTATGCTTTCCATGTGTTGTATGATTATTTGCTTCTTTGTTTTAATGTGCTCCTTGTTAGCTTGCTTGGATTTATATGCTTTCATTGTTCTTCTATTCTTACATCTCTAACATTCACACTTTCTCGAGTACTTTCACCCTTTCATTACACTTGCCCGAGGTCTTCTTGGAAGCAGTCTCCCTCTTTCGGGTTTACCCTAAAGTGGGTGTATGATTTGTCGACACTCCACCTCCCCCATACCTCGTGCATACGGGATTGGGTATTGTTGTTGTTGTTAACATCTCTGAATTATTTCCTGCTTTATTTATTTACTTGGTTATTTAAGTACATATATTAATCATTTAGGTTC
The DNA here is from genome assembly GCA_021014915.2 of Artemisia tridentata subsp. tridentata. Lineage (NCBI taxonomy): Eukaryota > Viridiplantae > Streptophyta > Magnoliopsida > Asterales > Asteraceae > Artemisia > Artemisia tridentata. Next base: position 3,660,315 of record CP139505.1, on the reverse strand, counting down.
CAATAATAGCAATGGTGATGGGTGAAAAAGGTCCGATGTCTCGAGTACTCTGCCCTAAATTTGGTGGATATTTGACATTTGGCACCCTTGAGCATGGAAAGGTATCGGCACCCGGGCAGCCTACAATTAGGGATCTTTTGGACTTGTTTAATTTCAGACAGTTAGGTCCTGACACAAAAGTATTCGCTATTATTGGGAAGCCAGTTGGACATAGCAAATCACCTTTGTTATACAATAAAGCTTTCCGATCAGTTGGTTTTAATGGAGTTTATGTACATTTGTTGGTGGATAATGTAAAGAATTTTCTTGATACTTACTCATCTACAGATTTTGCGGGGTTCAGCTTCAGTTTTGGTCTATTTTTATTAGAGCTAATGCTTAAGTTTCTAGGGGTTTTTCCATCAAACCGACATACTTTTTATATTTTTGTATATAAACGAGTCTTTAAAGGAAGTCTTAGTGTACGGTTTGGGGCATTTGGTAACCGGAAAATTTAACATTATATATCAATCTAAATCACACATATGTAAACCTATCATTTATTTTTATAATGTTGTTCATATTTGACAGTCGCTTTTTGTGTTACTGAATGCCCAAACAGTCTACAGAGCGATCTTATAATGAGTCAAATGGTAGAATGGCTAAAAGGGCAAAAATGTGAAAGTACGTTGGTATTTTATGGGAAAAAAAACCCGTTTTTCTACTTATTCAGATTAGAAAAATTTACCATTATTGTTTGCAGTTGTACCATTCCTCACAAAGAATCTTTACTTCAATGTTGTGATGAGGTTGATCCAGTTGCAAAGGTATTGTTATAGTAAGCTTAACTATCAAAGCATGTTTAATGATGAAAGTATGGCTTTTTATGTATTCTGTTACTGATTGTATGCCACAGTCAATAGGAGCAGTCAATTGCGCTATCCTGAGACCAAATGATGGGACGTTATATGGTTGCAATACAGACTATGTTGGCGCTATTTCTGCTATCGAGGATAGTGTACGAGGTTTCTTTCTGTACATTCTAATTTCTATTAGAAGTGATAATATGCGCGGTTGGGTCAAAGCAGTGCCTTTTGTCCAGTTATAAAAGTTTCATATCATATTTCACGTGTGACTTCAACCCGTTTGACCCATTTGACCCGTTTGAGATTTACTTACAACACAAATGGGTGCAACTGTTTACAGGTTCACGTGTTCAAAATGGTGCAACAGGATCACCCTTGGCTGGTGGGCTATTTGTGGTTATTGGTGCTGGTGGTGCTGGAAAAGCACTTGCTTACGGAGCAAAAGCGAAGGGTGCAAGAATTGTGATAGCCGATCGGACTTATGGAAGTACCGAATGCCCAAACGGCATACAAAGCCATCTTTTATTGACTCAAATGTTATATAAAAGTACAATGATTCAAAGGGAACACATGACACATGTGGAAGTACGTTGATATTTTAAGGAAAAATAAACCCCTTATTTCTACCTATTCAAATGAGTAAATTGTATCGTTATTGTTTGCAGTTGTACCATTCCTCACAAAGAATCTTTACTTCAATGTTGTGATGAGGTTGATCCGGTTGCAAAGGTAATTTTCATTGTCATAAAAAGCTTTACCATCAAACAATATGCAGACAATGATAAAAGGCATTTAATGTTTTGTGTTATTGATTGTATGTTACAGTCAATAGGAGCGGGTCAATTGTGCCATCAGGAGTCCAAATGATGGAACATTATATGGGTGTAATACAGACTATGTAGGCGCTATTTCTGCTATCGAGGAAAGTCTATGAGGTCTCTTTTTATACTTAGTGATAATATGGGCGGTTGGGTCAAAACAGTGCCTTTTGTTCACTTATAAAAGTTTCATATGATTTCACATGTTACTTTCTGCCCGTTCGACCCATTTGACCCATTTGAGATTCACTTAAAGCACAAATTGTTGCAACTGTCTGCAGGTTCAGGTGTTCAAAATGGTGCAACAGGATCACCCTTGGCTGGTAGACTATTTGTGGTTATTGGTGCTGGCGGTGCTGGAAAAGCTCTTGCTTATGGAGCAAAAGCGAAGGGTGCAAGGATTGTGATAGCCAATCGTACCTACGGTTAGATTCTACTAGCGTTCACATTACCATTCCTAGTGCTCGTACTTGATTGCAAATAAAACATTATACTAGTTTTATTGCATTCTTATCAGTTCACTATGGTAGAAAGTCAACTGTATGGTTCTAGTCATATTTAGAGGGTGTTTGGATTTGAGTGGTTTACCAAAACATAAAAAATTGATCATCGCGACTTCAAGTCACCCAGTAATCAAATAGCCAGTTGCAAAAGTGAAATCCAAACAGGCAAACATCCTCTATGCATAGTTAATACACCAACTAAAGTTTTCTCTTACTGATACTACACAGATCGTGCTAGAGAACTTGCTGACATAATTGGTGGAGAGGCTATATCTCTTGCCGATTTGTGCTCTTACAGCCCAAAAGGTGGCATGATACTTGCAAACACCACATCAATTGGTATGCAGCCAAATATAGACGATACTCCTATTTCTAAGGTACGGCTATCTACCTTTCTTCGGTCAGATGTTTTAGAAATGGTGGTTTGCAGTAAGAAACATAATACGAGGTAAATATGTGCTTGAAATAAAGTTTCTATTTTCTTTTGTGGCAGGAAGCTTTGAAGTCGTATGCACTGGTATTTGATGCTGTGTATACACCAAAAATTACGAGATTACTTCGGGAAGCTGGAGAATGTGGAGCCATAATTGTTACAGGGGTGGAGATGCTTATAGGACAGGCGTATGACACTATGACCAATATGAGAGATTTACAGGGTTACCCGGTAAGGTTTAAATTGCATTTAATGCTATTTTCATGCCTCTCCAGTCTCCACCATGCCTAAAATCTCACCGTCTCCCTTCTCTTATGAGTTTTTCCTACTTCGCATTTGCAGTACCTAAGGAATTATTTAGGGAGATTATGGAAAAATCTTAATTTTCTTGGGAACTGCCGCAGGTGTGCACCTTTGTTTTTTTTTTTTTTATTTTTTTTTTTAATCCCAACTTTCTGTATCTTGAATTTTGAGTTTATGGGTACCGTTGAAGAAAAAATGAAAAGATTTGACAGTCACATGCTCGTATTCTTATGCTTATATCTATCAGTCTATCACATTGTTCACATCGTTTACGTATAATCTTCATCAGATTACCTTATATATAGTTATTTTTTATTAGGCATGATGACTATTCTCTGTCAAGTTGTTCTTCATGTCTTCTCTTGTCTCAAATTGACCAATTCTGTTCTTCAACTCGTTTAAATTTGAGGAATTTGATGTGATTGACCACTTTTGCTCGAGTATGGAGTTAAAAAAATATTATACTTCAGTTATCCTGAAAATAGATATAATGCTTCTTGAGTGTCTGTCCTAGATAGGCGTGGCCCGTGGGGTAAGTAATGAGTCAACCTTCCTCTGTTGTGGAACTGTTCGATTTTTTTTTGAATCATTGGTTCTCTTCTCACACAAAAACCCGCTTTTATCTGATCATTAGCCTTAACATAATAATTTAATTATTGCTAAGCAAAATGATTTAGGATTTTGACACACTTTGGGTGACTGGCATCTAATCAAAGTATATAACTGTACCCATTTGACCCATTGGAGATAGGATATTACCCAAATCAGTCCAACGTATGAGTAAATGGGTCAAAATTTCTACTGCTGCAGACTTTGACTTTGGATAAAAAGCTTTATTGGCCGACTCTATAAAATTACGTAAAGCTGAAGTTTTTGTTACTTTGTAAACAGAAGCAGGAGGCTCGAGAGTAACATGTGTTGTGCAAAATGGTACACGCAGGAAGCACGGAGGAGGTGATTATAGTTCTTGTTTCTCCGTCATTTGTTATTGTATCATTAGTATTTTTGTTCGGACATAATAAGGAATTTTAAATTTGACAGCCATTGTACTCTTAGTTTTGTGATACTAAAATTAAATTAAATTTATAAATGAATTACTCATAAATCCTAGAAAACGAAGGGCGTCATATTTATCTGGATAAATTGTGACTTTGTAGGTTTTGTTGTCACGATGGTACACTCGTGTGAGTATATGTATGCTGATTTTTCTGAAAAATTAGACGGATTTGAGAATTTTGATGGACTCTAGTAAAATGTCATAATAGTAAATGCATGTCTTACCAGAATTCTTGCCGGAAGCAATCTTTTCTACAAAGTTCTATGATAGGAGTATTACCCCGAATCACCGGTTCAAATCAAACGGTAAATTAAAGGATAGATCTAACGGCTCGTTTGGATACAGAATTCACCACCAAACGAAACGATAGGGCTGCGAGATCCAACCGAAGATACAGATACACCACTTCGGCTAAGAAATCGTGTCTAAGATCACCACTCAATATGCCAAAATTGAGCTAGCAAAGACAAATCAATTTTAACCTCAAAATCCATTGAGAGAAAAATTAATCAAAAGAAATTTATCATAAACTCACTGTGCTCTTTTCATTCATACCAAAACAATACATAAAGGACATTGAAAGAAACAACCCACGTTCCACATCCTATAAACATGGGAAAACTACTTTGAAAAAAAAACTAACTAGGAAATACAAATACGTGGAAATTAAAATTGCATGAAATAGAATAACATTAGTTTTAAATGCTTCATGATGGCATGCATCGTGGGTTCCAAATGGGCAGGCTTTTTCAACTTGAATTACTTCTTTTATCATGGAGTTCCAATTGCTATCATTCTCTCCGTCTTCGAAAAAAGTTTGTCCTCAAACTTTGAGTACGATTGGCTTCAAATCCCACAAAGTTTGTCTTATGTTGTGTAACTCGCATTGGTGGCGGTTCCGGTGGAATTTCTCGTGGGAAGACAGGCACATAGAACTCAAGTATTGGTTTGGTCAAAAAGTGGGCTACAATCAACAACTGAAACTTGGATATAACCGTTGAAAATTCCACATTAATTGCACCGAGCAAACTCCTAATTGCAGCTTCATCAAGATCAAAATAACAACTAGTTGCAACAATTTTGGCAAGCACAATTTTACCTCTACCAGGTGCTAACCCATTAAGAGTTGGTATAGGTATCTGCGGCTGCTCTTCATCAAGCCAAATCGGTGCCCGTTCGTCTTCATAACCATTGATATTTTCTTCTTTCGGTTCCGCCTCTTGATCGATAATCCCGTTAAGAGCTCGTCTCACAAATGAACACTCTTCTTCGTTATGATCAATTTCTTCTTCATCGTACAGGGGTCCTCCGTCTTTAACTGATCGCATCGTTTGTTCTTCCTCAAAACATTGGCTTTTAGAGTCTTCAAGATCGGCAAGATCAATGACTTGTTGTTCGACCTTAGAGTTTAGGTTAGTTAATTCTTCCAATGTGTAACAACGGTGGAGTGGATCCATATTACCTTGAATATTATAGGATGGTATAAATTTTCGAATCAACAATTTCTTCATTTTTGACCATGTTCTCACCTTATCTTTGCCCATTTGTTTTCTGGTGGAACGGATGTTAGCCCACCATGAGGCTGCATGTTTTCTCAGTAGGAAGGCCACGATCTTGACCTTGTGATTTTCCGGTGGTTGCTCGTAAGCAAAGACTTTTTCTATTGTTTGAATCCAGTCGACAAACTCGTCGGGATCAAATCTACCATCAAACAAGGGGATATCGATTTTGATATCATTAGTAACCCAAGAGGCTGGGTTTCTCCCTCTCCGTTGATTAAATTCGCCAACATGGGACAAGTTACCTTGCTTCCCTTGGATCGTGACGGTTATCTCTTGAAGTTGATTGTGCATGAAATTCATCTGCCACTTCATGTCTTGAATTTGTTGTTCAACCGTTCTCCTCTCATAAGCCATTGATAAAACTTTTTTTTTTTTTTTTTTTTTTTTTTTTTTTTTTTTTTTATCATAAAGATAATGAGTCGAAACGATGGAACGCTTCGTCTCTGATACCAAATGATAGGAGTATTACCCCGAATCACTGGTTCAAATCAAACGGTAAATAAAAGGATAGATCTAACGGCTCGTTTGGATACAGAATTCACCACCAAACGAAACGATAGGGCTGCGAGATCCAACCGAAGATACAGATACACCACTTCGGCTAAGAAATCGTGTCTAAGATCACCACTCAATATGCCAAAATTGAGCTAGCAAAGACAAATCAATTTTAACCTCAAAATCCATTGAGAGAAAAATTAATCAAAAGAAATTTATCATAAACTCACTGTCCTCTTTTCATTCATACCAAAACAATACATAAAGGACATTGAAAGAAACAACCCACGTTCCACATCCTATAAACATGGGAAAACTACTTTGAAAAAAAAACTAACTAGGAAATACAAATACGTGGAAATTAAAATTGCATGAAATAGAATAACATTAGTTTTAAATGCTTCATGAGGGCATGCATCGTGGGTTCCAAATGGGCAGGCTTTTTCAACTTGAATTACTTCTTTTATCATGGAGTTCCAATTGCTATCATTCTACCTCGCATATACGTTGCTCTACAAGTTCTACCTCACATATACGTCACTTTGACAGGATTGTGTATTGTTATTACGGTTATTTTGAAATGAATTGGGCTTTATAAAAACTAAAAAGCATAAAGACATGGCAGATATTGTTTTCAGTCTACTAACACTTTGAGAAAAAGATAAACACAAAAACTAAAAACATTGCTAAGTAGCACTAAATATCTTATATGAGGTTGTTTAAAATCACTTAATTAGGTGTTCAATCAATCATTTGTTTATTTTCAATGTAGGTAAACATATTCTACTGTTATACTTAATTGATATTGCCTCTTTATTAAACAACTTGAAAATATCCTGTACACCCAAAATGTTAGATAAAGTTACCAAAAAAAAGTTTTCTATATTTTTTTTCTCTCTTCCTATGACAAACATTGTTTTTTCTTAATCTCTACTATGTATAAAGAGAAAACACATTTATTTAGAAAATTACAAGGATAAACACAGAAACTAAAAACCTTGCTAAGTAGCACTATGAAATTACCACTACAAGAAAATAGACCTATAGTGATAGAGCTTTTAGTGACACAAAAGGTGTCATTAAATCTAACCTTTTGATGACATTTTTTGAAAAGTGTGGGTAAAAGTTTAAAATTTTGAGGTTTAATGACACTTTTTATGTACAAAATGTGTCTTAAAAGTCAAAAAATGTATCTTCACACTTTTTTGTGTCACCATAAATAGACTTTTACCTGCTAGACTTCTACCTACACTTTTTAAGTGTAGGAGTACATAAAAATTTTAGTATATATATATATATATAGGGGGACTTTCTTACGAGAACCATTTTATTTGCGAGAACTGAGAGAACCACAAAAAACATACATGCACGCCTTTTAAAATAAAATAAAAATACATGCAAATCATTAATAATCGTAAGTATCCACATATGTTCTTCAATATCATCATGAACTCATTCTCTTTTTTCACAAAAACCTTACACAAGGCCGCAATATTGTCGTTGCACGCCTTATAAGAACATACATGCACACCTTCAAAGAAAAATGTTGTATTTCCAATTTCTTATCAAATTCTTTAGAACAACTATGTTTTTTTAAAAACATATATGTTGTTTTTAGAACATATGTGCAAAAATGCAATTATTGAAAGCGTGCATGTATGTTTTTGGTGGTTCTCTCAGTTCTCGCAGATAAAATGGTTCTCGCAAGAAAGTCTCAATATATATATATATATATATATATATATATATATATATATATATATATAGTGTAACTTTCAAACGAGAACCATTTTATCCGCAAGAACTGAGAGAACCACCAAAAACATACATGCACGCCTTCAATAATTGTATTTTTGCACATATGTTTTCAAAACAACACATATGTTTTAAAAAAAACATAGTTGTTCTAAAGAATTTGATAAGAAATTCGAAATACAAAAATTTTCTTTGAAGGTGTGCATGTATGTTCTTATAAGACGTGCAACGACAATATTGCGGCCGTGTGTAAGGTTTTTATGAAAAAAGAGGATGAGTTCATAATGATATTGAAGAACATAGGTGGATGTTTACGATTATTGATGATTTGCATGTATTTTTATTTTATTTTAAAAGGCGTGCATGTATGTTTTTGGTGGTTCTCTCAGTTCTTGCGGATAAAATGGTTCTCGTTTGAAAGTCCCCCATATATATATATATAATATATATATATATATATATATATATATATATATATATATATATATATATATATATATATATTTTAATACTTTTATTGACCCTTTTTTTTAATTTTTTAGTGACACTTTTTTAACTTTTGGTGACACTTGATATGACCAACAATCTCTTCATTTAGCGGAGGATCCTTTGTTACTTTGACATCATATACATTTGTTTTCATGTCAAAACACGCAATCGAGTTAAATATATTCTAGTAACTACCAAATTAATCCATGTTAGCTCGAACATTAAGTTTTCCTTGCCCGAGTCCAAAGGATAATAATGGCCGTTTGTGCAACGATTAGAGGTGGCAATATGGGTGGGTGGTACGGTGCGTGTTTCGCAACGAGTAGAAAAGGGTTAAGGTCATAATCAGGGGCGTCTCTGAGGATTTACGGGTCCTGTCCGGGCCGTTGAAAAATGTGCCCCTTAGACCCCTTATTGGGCTTATAAATTTATTATGGGTTATAGGTTTAGTTATAAGATTGGAATTTAATTGGGCCCAAGTTTAAATGTTTAATACCTATTTAAAAAAATACATATAATATATATATATAGGATTTTTTTTATTTTAAAAATGGGCCCTCGCATAAAACGGGCCCTGGCCGGTTGGCCTCCCCGGCCCACCCAAGAGCCGCCTATGGTCATAATCGACAACTTTATGGCACATGCCGAGAGTTTGGCCGGGTAGGCGTGGAACACTTTCTGTGACAGAGTTTTAAATTGCAGTGTGTTGACATTACACTTGCAACTTTCTTTCTATTGTCTTAGTATTTAATCTTGCTGATTTTACTCGTTTGAGTCGTTAGAGATAAAATCTAACCAGAATAAATGAGTCAATTGCCTACCTCTAGAAATGATAATCACTTTATATCAACATATATGACAATAATGGGATTAATTGGCCTTTATATATCACGTTTGTCTAAACAACACATTTCTCAACCCAATCTAGCTGTCACAAAAACATACATTAGATAAACCTTCACATATAATCTAAATATAGCAAACAATTCTTTTACATTGGCCGAAACTCAAGGCCACAAACAATGAGACCAGAAATAGGTCCTTCATGACTTGTAAATTTCATATCAATAGAAAGAGAGTCGTCCTTAAATTCAAAATTTGAGTAAAATTTCCACAGTTGAATCTCCATCCATCCATCTTTCCTTTGTTTTGGAACCCGAGTAGTATCATGTATATTCAACGGGCTTGGGGTTATAAAATAAAGAAATTCAGTCTTGTTGTTTTCTTGGTGGAGTACATCTCGTACATTTACCGGACAATGCAGCCCCTCATATTTATCTGAAAGCTTGAACACAAGGTAACACGCATATTCTGTATAGGGTGACAACATTTGACTTTTAATCGTGCATTTGATATGAAATACTTTTTGTGGTAAAAGCTCAATCACCTCTTGAAATCTGCATGTAAGGTATATTTTATGATTACATACTTTACAAAATAAAAAAAAAAAAAAAAAAAAAAAAAGAAAAAAAAAGAAAAAAAAAAAAATAGTCATAGTTAAAGACACATAAAACAATATTCAAGAAATGAAACCTTTGCCAACCATCAAGTCACATTTTCAGTTTTGAATTAGACTAAAAAGAAGAATAAATCCTTAAGTGATTTGATTTGACACATGTAACAAAGTTAGTTCAAAAAAGCAAACCTGGACTGGGATATTGATTTTGAAGTAAAAAGGTGCTCATTAGACACATTGTATAAAGCTGCCTTTGCCGAAACTATAAGAAGCTTCATCCTGTCTATGTTTCCCAACCAGAACAACTCTTCGTAGTTTCTGTTTATCTTGAATATTTCTTTAAAGTCAGTTGGCAGTTGACGCACCCGATCCACATTGAAGTTTGATTTCAATACTTGTTGGACTTCCGCCAATTTTCCGATTCCTTCATGTTTCACCTGCATGCAATTTTTATAAATATGCAACTTAGAACATGATGTTTTTTTTGTTACCATGCATTCATATCCCCTTTATACAACTTAAAGAATAGAACATAGTCGGGAACCATGGAATAATTTCAAAAAATTACTTTTTCAATGGCTCGAAATTCAATGCCTTCAACATAAACCGCAACATCTCCACTATAGTACGATGAAAAACTCTCAAGTAGAAACTCAAAACCGACATCTTCGTTTTGATTCAAGAAACGGTGCAACTCAATCATCATCCACTGCTCATCTCTCCATGTTGCGAAATATGCATGTAGACTTTCATGTCCCTTTCTATAATTTAGGTTAACATACATAGGTTTACCTGAAAAGTTTCTTGAATCACTAAATTTGAAGACTAAATAGACCCCATAGACAACATCTAGAGATAAAAATTGAGCTCTTTTCTTGATTTCGATGTTCAAGTCGGAAATATCTAACATCTCCACCACTGTCCCAAACCTGCGCAAATTATAAACATCCGAGTCTAAATCAGTCATAGCCTTTATTTCCATACACTTCTACTGTTGAATTTGGAATTTCTGGAACAAAATTATAAATTATTAGAATTTATTGTACCAGAAAAATCTCTATTTAAATAAAAGAACATTATAAAAAACACTATCAAGATACTAGCAAAATTTATAATTCACGGTCATGAGAACAGAGGACCCAAAACAGGGGCAAACCTCAACTACCTTATTATAAGGTTTATAAAATTATAGTTCCCAATCATATAGTAAGTATAAAAATCTGTTTTGTCATGTACAACATCAGTTCTCATTGTTGATATGTATTTATGCAGGACTAATCTTGTTATTAACCTGATGAGATGAGGTCTGAAGTGTAAAAGAGCTATAGGTGAAGCAGTTCTAGCATAATAGAGTCAGAGGGTTCAAATATGTTTTGTGTAAGTGCAGGCAGTCATTGTGAATTTGTGATAAGCAAGTGTATTACAGGGGCAATATGTGAACTTAGTCAAAGGGGTTCTTAAGTTGGATCCTTTTTTTTTATCATAATTATAGTTTTATAATTAATAATCATATTATACCACCTTTACAAAGTATAACATACTTCTACCAATAATAATACAAAGGTGGAGAGGTGGAGAGAATAACCTTGATTCTGGAAGAGATTTCCACTTATGTGGACAACTGTTTATGTAGGAAAACATTGTGGCTGAAACCATTTCATTTCTTTCTCCATTACCAACGAATGACAACAACTGTTATACAACCGAAATACAAATCAGACTCAATGTGTATGATGTATAAATGCATGTGTGATTTTGAATTATCTCCCAATAAGGAGAAGATACATAGAAACGGGAAACACCCAATAAAGGAGATATGAGAATGAACTGGTTACCACTTTGTCCTGTTGAAGGAGGATTCCCTTACAAAAAATGTTGTAAAGTTCCTCTTTCTTTTTGGTAGAATAGATTTCTGGGCACTTTGACATATGGATTATTTCTTTATAGTCTTTAGGCAATTTGGGCTCCCATTTCTCATAATCCTCCTGTATATACATTAATCAATTAATAAACTCATGTTTCATACAGTTACTTTCCTATAGTTTATAAAATAGTTAAGGCCATAGTTTAGATATATATGAATCAAAAGTTAGCCAATTTTGTCAAAATATACAAACTTACCTGAAATTCCAATGCTTTCTTGAGTTGTATGACCACTTCATGAGCTGTTGGTCGTCTTTCTCTCCTGTGATGTAAGCATTTAAGGGCAATCCTTGTAAAGGTAATATATGACTGTGGCACAATTTGTTCTTTGATACCCTCGAACACTAACTTATCAAGTTTTTCAACATAATAGTGGTGTTTAGCCAAAAAGGGTAAATAAAGATACTCATCATCTAGCTTTTCGGATGATAGTTTCCCACACAATATGTCAAATAAGACCGCACCCAATGAGAATATATCAGACTCTTTGGTTAAGAAGCCTGTTTTTGAGTACAGTGGGTCACGATAGCCAATTGTGCCTGTAACATTGTCGATGACATAGTCTACATCCTGATTTGTTGGACATACTAAGGAAAGCCCAAAATCACTAATTTTTGCTTTCCAATCATCAAGCAGTAGAATGTTGCTGCTGCTGATGTCCCTATGTATTACCATTTCTGGACTTGAAACAGTTCCATGAAGGAACTCCATCCCGATTGCAATATCGATGCATATTTTAAGCCGCATCACCCACGTAAGACTATCGTCGCTCAAGTACTTATCAAGACTTCCTCTTGATGCATACTCATATACAATAATTTTCTCATCCTCTTCATCACAGTAGCCTACAAGACCAATTACATTTTCATGTTTATACTCCATAAGGATTTCAAGCTCTGTCATAAATTCAGCTTCTCCTTCAGCAGATTTCCTCCCCAACCGCTTTGCAGCAATGAAGTTATGCCCATGAGTGTGACCCTTGTACACATTCCCAAAATCTCCATGTCCAATGAGATTGTCTTGATTGAAAGTTTTGGTGGCCAACTTTATTTCTTGAAGTGACAGTTTGAGGCTGTCCGTGTGGTTCTCCTGCGAATCATCGAACAATTGGTCGATTAATAAGTAAAAAATAACTGAACTATTTGCCATCTAAAACTCCTTTAAAGTCTCTAAGTTCAGGAAGTGAAAAACTTGAACGTTTTTCTTGGGAGGGCCAAAAATAGTATATCGAAAAATGTAGTATGTTGTGTTCGGAAAACATTTATCTATTTATAAATGTAAACCAAAATAAAAATCAAAACTCAACTAACCTATGAGATTCATAAATTAAAGTCAATATATTGTTAAGTTATTTACCAAATTTATTCTGTCTCAAACAATATATATATATATATATATATATATATATATATATATATACAATGTTTTATTAAAGAAAAAGAAGATAGCTTATGTTTAATATCTAAAAGCCCAGCCCATGTATCAATTTTCAATTTTAAACATTTTTTATGATCTATTGTAATATTTACAGAACCCAACACCCAGCTTTCACAGAAATTCTAGAAGATTAGGCGATTAACGCTTCCCTTTTGGTGTTGGCCATAATATAAAACATATTTCGTATCCCAAACACCACTAAATTTTAACACTACAAGACAAAATCGGCCCTCCCCTGCCCCTACTAAGTTCCGTCTTTGAGTTCAGGGTTACGGTTGTAAACAAGCTTGGTTGTTGCATTTTAGAATTAAATAAGAAATATTTATACATCACGGTCAGGAGAGGTGGGGTGATGATTAAATTATTAAGGAAAAAATAACTTAAATGGTAAGATCGTATCAGTAGAAGTTTGAGGATTAAAATATTAGTTACACAAAGTATAATGTATGAAATGTCACGTACTACTATGAAGAATATATGAGGAGATTATAAAGATATTTAGAAAATTATGCACCTGACACTTTAACGCTCTCTTGAGTTCGTTGATGACAACATCTATTGTTGGGCGTTGTGCTTGAGTTTCTGCGAGACATCGAAATGCAATTTCTGAAAATATATCCAAAGACTCTTTATCGGGTCCTTTGCTTAGAGAAAAGACATGCTCATTGGTTTCTTCCTTTATCTTGCGATCAACAATTTCCATTAGTGTTCCCTTCTCAAAATGATGTCGTGCAATGGGTGCAATTCCCTTCTCAAAATCATAGGCCAACCTCCCGGTCAAGATCTCAAATAACACCACCCCAAAAGAGTAAATGTCTGATTTCTTATTTAGCTTGCCAGACTTCTCATATTCTGGATCGAAGTACATAGGTGTACCTGCAATCGTACTGGCATTGAAAGTACTGGCATCTTGATCTGCTGGGTGAAATTTAGAGAGCCCAAAATCGGCAATCTTTGCCTTCCAATTATCGTCCAATAGAATATTCGCGCTCTTCATGTCACGGTGTATTATCTTCTGCTTGTCTTGATCTGTGTTAGTGTGAATGTAATTCAAGCCATGTGCGATACCAAGACATATTTTCAAGCGTTGCATCCAAGTAAGATTAGTCATCTTATCACTGTTTCCCATATAATCCTCAAGACTCCCTTTAGAAGCAAGCTCATAGACAAGGATCATGTGATCACGATCTTCATCACAAAAACCAAGAAGAGAGATGATATTCTCATGTTTACAGCTAGTCAGAATCTCAATTTCTTTAATGAACCCTTTTTCTCCTTCTTGATTGTGAATGCGCTTTATGGCTACCGTGCTTCGTTTTTTGGGTAAATCGCATTTATTTACACTTTCTATCGCTGAGGAATTACTACTATCAAAATGTTCAAGATCTGCTGTGTACACTTTACCAAATCCGCCTGACCCGATGCAATATGCTTCATCAAAATTGTTGGTAGCCTGGATAATATCATTTAGTCGAATCTTCAAGTGTTCCAAGTTCTTCCCCTGCAACATATGGAGTTATGCAGCACCACATTAATACTAGTAAGGATTGGAGTGAAGTTACAAAAAGAAAGAAAAAGAGGGAAAAATTTACTGACATTTATAAAATACTAGCTAAATGACCCGTCGAATTTCCGGGTTTTTCAAAGAAAATTGATGAAAATATAGAATTTATAGTAACTACTAAGCTGGAAAATGAACATGTATTATTGGTCACAGATATTTAAATTCTAATGACATATTGTTATATCGGAATGTTTTAATGGGTGATATATTAAATTTATAATGATAGAAGGCTTTTAAATTTACATATATTATATTGGTCAATAATTGTAAATGTGTTGGTTAATAAACAACATAATACGATCTTACTTAACCTTATTTTGCTAAGAGCGTGTTCAACAATGTCATCAATATTAATTGGAGCATTCATCTTGCTCTTCTTCTTCTACAATTATTTTTTTCTATCTTCTTTACAAATATTGGATGGTGAAAATAGTTCTTTTATATATAGTAAAATATGTGCACTATATGAAATTTGATTAAATGTAATTGAGTGCTTAAAATTGAAATCATGTGACACTTAAGTGAACCTTTTCTTGTTGTCAAGTGAAACAAATATTTCAAATTTAAAATTCAAAAACATATTACCGTCAACGATGGATCCTTCCTAATCATGTGAATATAAGTCAACCTTTTTATGGTGACAAACAAATAATTCTTATTAAAAATCACTAATTTAAACATAAACGTTAAGGGGATATTTTTGTCAAACCACTTTACTTAATTTTTATATTTCTAAAAATTCTTGTTTTCTCTGTATATATAATAAAGATGTATATAGTTATTTTATATTTTGTAACAATATATGTCACATTTATTGTATTTAATATGACCTTTGTTTCGACCTATTTAAATGCTAAATTATGGCTTTTTGTCAAGGGTCTAAAATTCGTGTAGAATCAGATGGAATAAGTGATAGTTAAAAAAAATTAAATTCCAAGTAAATATAAATTAAAGTTGATAGATTTCCCTATATCAATAATTAGGGTTCTCATTTGGAGATTAATGATAAATTATTATTAATTCTCACTTCGTTGTCATTTAGTATGCGGCGGTATTTAGCAAGCAAGTATTGGATGTTTTCACGCCTTTTTGAAAGGTGCATATCGTAATAATGATATTAGGAACTAATTCAAAATTCACTAATGATATTTAATGATATTTCTTGATTGTCAAAGTTTCAAGATATACTTTCATAACTTGGGGTGACTGATAAAAACCTATTAATGGAAACAATGTTCATTATTAATATACACTTACCAAGTCTTAAGCAATGGTAAAAGTTAATGACATAGTTGTGAATAACTCATTTATGATGGGAGAATTCAAGAGATAATTCAAAAAATCGGTTAAGGAAAAATGCTATAGACACTTGTCAAAAGAAGGTGCTTAGTTATCTTAGGAGAATAATAACGATTTAAGTTTCGAAATATGTGTTTTATTAGTAACTTTAGAAGTATTGGGTGTGTTTACGCCTTTTTGCAAGGTGCAGGTCGTAATACCGATATTAAGAACTAATTCAAAAAATTATAAATGATATTTATCAATTGTCAAAGTCTCAAAATATACTTGCATAACTTAGGGGGTGATTGGTAAAAACTTATTAATGGCAACAGTTTTCATTATTAATATATACTTACAAAGCTTGTAAACAATTGTAAAAGTTGATAACATAGTTGTGAATAGCTAATTTTGGCGGGAGAACTCAAGAGATAATTCAAAAAACCGGTTAAACAAAAATGCCATGGACACTTGTCAAAAGGAGGTGCTTAGTTATGTTAAGAAAATCTTAATCATTTAACGGTTAATTTCTATCAATAAACCTCCCAATTAAGTTTCTAAAAAAGTGTGTTTTTTTTTTTTTTGTATTTATAGATAGATGAGAACGTTCAATAGCATAGCAATAGTTGATTTGTTTTAAGTTGATTTATAGGAAAATGAGGATGAAAATCATCAAATCAAATGAAGATCATCAAATCAAATAGTAACTAAGTTTAGTTTTTCTTCCAATTTAATAACTAAAACTTTCTTTTAATTATAAATATCACTCAAAGTTTCAATTATGTTTTATTGTTGTGAAATTTTTGAATTTTAGTGACTCTAATAGAACACTTTTTATACTTTTTATTATTATGTGACTTATTTTTCTTTTCAAATTGAAAAAGTTGGTTATAGATTGAGTTGGTTGTGAGAAGTTATTGTTAGAGGTGGGTGTTTAAAACTATAGTACAACCAAATAATGCATGTTTGATTACCCCTAAATATAACACTTTCGAATATTTTCACAATAATGAGACAAAACTTAGATGGTTTTTGTAATTGATATAAAGTTTGAGTAACATAATTGAAATATTCAAGAAACTTGATTATTATTACATGATATTTTCTCATAAAATGAATATCATCCCTAAAACTAATGCCTAGAGATACATCTAATAAAAAGATCAAGAGGTGTGGCAAGATTGAAAACGAAGAATTATAGAGAAAATACATATCCCATGTTTCAAATAACGGATGAATTATGAGTTTTTTGTTGGATAATTGTAATTTTAAAAGATATATACAGGAAGGTGGTACTTCTTAAAATAAATACAATATAATGCATCTTCCCATTTCTTTTCTTTTACATACATTCATACTTGTATACACGTATATATAACTATATATATATTCAACACCTCGAAACAAAAATTTATCCATTCCCTGTGTTTTTGCATGCAAAGAAATTTCAAATCTTTCCTCCCAGTTGCTAAAAGATTATTGTCACAACTTTGCTAATTGATGATTATTCTAGGAAGATGATATCTTGAGCTTGGTGTTATTCATGAGGTTTTAAGTAGGAGGTAAAAATTATTTTATGATTAGAGACCATCACAACTAGCATACGAACCAAAAAAATTGAACGAGGAGCATATATTAACAACCTAACAAATAGTGAATTGAGAGGCCGCAAAGGTCGATTTGGGCGTAACATCTCGGTAAATCTAGTAACTTTGGTTTCACCTATTCTCGAATCATATTGGATGAATTATTTTATGAATCGAATTGGAAAAAGTTAGTTTAATTTGGGCGGTTTGAGAGTTTGAGCACAATTGTTTTTGCTAAATTACAAAATGAATCATGTTCTAAACAATATCCGTATATCATGAATACATAGACTTATTTGGTTTGATACTTTGATCGATAAAAGAAAAAGAAAAAAAGTGATTACGTTGGGTTTTTTATGTGCAAGCGAGGAAAGAGAATAAAACGTTTTATATTGTAAATAAATTTAGAAGTACAACGTTTATGTATTTATCTTTCTAATTCGGGTACCACTTTCGGTAGAGGTTCCACAAATGTATGAAATGGAATCGAGTTTGTGTGTAGGTATCAATTCTATTGTTTTTATTGTGTTTAGGGGGAAGAAAAGTTATATTTTAAGTCAAACATTCTCTATTGGTTTACAGAGGTTGGTCGTTGGGTATACCCGGTTGGATGTTTACCCCTTCACTTATCCTAATTTAGGTTGGCGGCTTTCGATCTTGAACATTTCAAGAACTATGCGGTAAGTGTTCATTTATATGTGTTTATTTATTAAATGAACGAACATAAACAAGATTTTATGTCCGTTTATTTAAATGAACGAACATGAACAAAAGTCTCGTTCGTTCATTTATGTTCGTGAACGTTCGATTATACATTTGTTAATGCTTATTTATGCTCTTTTATGTGTTTATGGTCGTATACCATATATTTTGTTATATATTGCATACTCAAACAAATGAACACTTAAAACACAATATATTGTATATTTTTTGTTTGTCTTAATATGCTCATTTATGTTCGTCCATTTACATTTGCTTAATCTCTTAATAAACAAATATAAACGAACACAGACAACCTCATTTAATTAACGAACATGAATAAGAAAATTCTTTAGTTTAAGCGTTCGTGTCCTTTCATTTGTCCGGTTAAGATTAAATTAACGAACATGAACATGACTCCGTTCATGTTCGTCCAGTTCGTTTACAGCCCTAGTTGTCGGTTTACCTTCTCGGGTGCCTTTTATAATCTTTTTTCTAGGTTTCTAGAAAAAAGTCATAAATGGAT
Organism: Artemisia tridentata subsp. tridentata; assembly: GCA_021014915.2. NCBI lineage: Eukaryota > Viridiplantae > Streptophyta > Magnoliopsida > Asterales > Asteraceae > Artemisia > Artemisia tridentata. The sequence continues at coordinate 3,641,586 of CP139505.1, read as the reverse complement.
GACATTTTATTTATGGTTGTGTGAAAGAACAAAAATGTATAGAAAAATAAAAATAAAATGGGCCAGAGTTTATCAAATTAAGAAAAAGAATAGTCAAACCCATTAAGGTTAATGGGTTTAGAAAACCAACTTTTAGATGTGATTATTTTGAGTCCTTAAATCAAACAAATTGTATCACGCTCCTATATTGATTGCTTATTCAAGTAATTTACTAAAATGACTATGGTGATAACTTTTAAGTATTATTTATTTGTATATATAATTTCCGTTTAAGAGTTCATTGTAAAAATCTCCTTGATGCTTCCAAAATGAACCCACTACTGAATTCGTAGGGTATATCTGGCACGGACCACTTTGGAACATTTAGGGCCTGTTGGAAAGAAGTTTTTTGAAGCTTTTTTATAGCTACAAGTTTTTTTGGTTTCATTTTTTTTTTGAAAACATTCACCTTCAAAAAAAAAAAAAAAAAAAAAAACCTTTGTTTCTAGCTTTAAGCTTTTAATTCAAACATACAGCCCATATTAAAAAACACTTCTAAACAAAGCGTTGAAAATTCATGAAGATTTTTAAGATTATAATTAGGGTTAAAGCTATAAATTACCAACGTACTTTGCAAAATCTCTACATCTAGATAATTTACTTTATAAAGACCAATTAACACCATCTTAACTTTTGAATTTGTCCAAAAGTTAGAAACATTTTCAAAGGTGACCGGTGATAACCGGTTGCCAAGTAAATTAATTTACAAAATTTTCATATCTACGTAATCTACTTTACAAAATTTCCCCATCTAGGTAATTTACTTTACAAAATTTCCATAAATTATCAACACTTAATGAACGCTTCGTACAACCACGTTGATTATAATAATGACATGAAAATTCAAATGGGAACATTTCTAATATTTACCGATAACAACAAGTTAGGATGGTGTTAATGAGTTTTTATAAAGTAAATTACCTAGATGTGTAAATTTTGTAAAGTATGTTGGTAATTTATGGCTTTAACCCTTGTAATTACCTAAATACCCTTCTATGAATAACCTACCACTAAGAGTCGTCGGTACAAGGTGCCATTCACACGCCATTGAATATTTTTTTACCCAATGTCACACGAACAACATGCCAAACTGCACCATAACAACGTGCCATTCGTCACCATGGTGGATACATTTTTTTTTTGTGAGTGGGTATTTTTGATATGGTGTTTTGTGGGACATACATGCACCAATAATATATATATATATATATATATATATATATATATTATATATATATATATATATTATATATATATATATATATATATAACCATCTTATCTGCGAGAACTAACAGAACCACCAAAAACATACATGCACGTCTTTTAAAATAAAATAAAAATACATGCAAATCATCAATAATCGTAAGTATCCACCTATGTTCTTCTATATCATCATGAACTCATCCTCTTTTTTCACAAAAACCTTACACACGGCCGCAATATTGTCATTGCACGCCTTATAAGAACATACATGCACACCTTCAAAGAAAAATTTTGTATTTCCAATTTCTTATCAAATTCTTTAGAACCATGTTTTTTTTAAAACATATATGTTGTTTTTAGAACATATGTGCAAAAATACAATTATTGAAGGCGTGCATGTATGTTTTTGGTGGTTCTCTCAGTTCTCGCAGATAAAATGGTTCTCGCAAGAAAGTCTCACTATATATATATATATATATATATATATATATATATAGATGATGTGACATTGAGGTGGTAGAAGAATAACATGTTATTCGTAATGCTTGTACCGAGCACTCTAATGTTGAATTTTTATCCTTTGTTGGTCCAACTTGACGTGTTATCTCCTTTCATTAATAATAGATATACTAGCAAGGTACCCGCGTGATGCGGCGGTGGGTACCCTGTAATTTATTTTTTCGGCTAATTATTTGTTTTATTTATACATTTTTGATAATAGCTTTACCGATTAGTTTGTTTGTTTAGGGATTATAAGCAATGAAAAAATTTTGGTGGAGCTTTGCTTAGTTTGTATTATTTTGTTTGTTTGTTTTTGTGTTTAGTAGGTTGTTTGGTTGGTATAATTGGTTTTTTAAATTTGGGGGGGGGGGGGGGGGGGGGGGGGGTGTTTAAAGTATCATCAATTGATATATGTGTGTTGATGTATCAATTGATTGTATACATCACATGAAAAATTGTATTCTTAATTTTCAACTATCTTAATGTAATTAATGCTTAAAAAAGGCTTGTGCATTATAAGTCGTTAAGATTAATATATGACTTATGTTACGTGGGATAATCGATTGTTTCCATTTTATATTTCATCAAAATAGAATTTACTTATGTTACGTGGGTGGTGTTATATTCTAACAATAATTATGCATGTTAGTTGATTTTACTATAATTTATGTGTGATGATTAAGAAAAAAGATTAAATATTATCGGTAGGATGAAAAATACTATTAATATGCATATACGAACGTAGCTTATAAAGTTAAGATGTATGCATACTCGACAGTCGTTCGTATGACAATCTACTGCGGAGAATGTGTTTTTAACATACTGTTACCTTAATAGTGGCATCATTTTGTTTTAGACTACAATTTAATATTGCAAAATGAAACTTGAAACATCTTCAATTACATAAAATTTGAGCAACATCCAAATTTTATCTCAGTTGACGAATTTCATGATATTTGGGGCATGAAACAAACACCCAAAACATCTTCGAAGAAACATCTATTGAGATAAAATGATTCATCAGTGACATTGCTACATCAATATTGATGCACGGCGTCAATGATTGTTATGATATACTTTTTTAATAACATTAAATTAATTATCCATAAATTGCTTTTTTATTTCTAAAGTTTTTAATCGTTTCTAATCATGCAAATGTCTTTTAGTATCATTTTACATTTGATAGTTACAGGCACAACTAACTTATCAAACACTTATATAAAATATAAAAATCACAGTTTGTAGTTACCACTAAGAGTTAACAGTTATCGGTTTATATTTAACAACCTACAACTAGTTTTACCAAATATACCATTTGTATCGGTTAGCGTGTTTGATAAAAAAAACTTGTTCGGCAACATGGTTTAAAACAAGCATTAAAATTCTAACCATACTTATTTTAATGATACTAAACGAGATTTAGAATTTTAACGTTACTTTTGATAGATTTCACACATTAAAAAGATTATAATGTGTAAAATAAAATCACATACGGTTAAAGCCATATACTTGTTTCGTACCTAAAAAGAAAACGTATAAAGTAATTCCTATCTGCATATAAATAAAAAGTTTAAAGAATTAATTACCTTCAAGTGATTGGATGATGTACCGTCAACTACATTCCTCGAAAGATCCTATAATAATATATGCAAGAGAATAGAATATGAGTTACGTTGCAAAATATAACAATTATTGTTACATAAAGATAACAAACAAAGTTGATGTTCTTACTGGATTTTCATGTTTTCGTTGAACTTCCAACGCTTTCTCAAGTCCTTTGACAACCTGATCTATATAAGGGCGATCTGCTCTTTCCTCTTTTAGGCAGCAATATGCTGTTTCTGAGAATATCTCTAATGATTTTGGGTCCATCTGTTTCCGTAAGTGTGGATCGATCATAACATCCAAATTAGATTTGCCCAATTTACTTAATAATCCCTCTCCCAACTCTTCATCCGGAAGAACGGCACTCCGTCCGCACAAGATTTCGAATAACACAACACCGAATGAATACACGTCTGACTTGTGCGTTACCCCACCAGTCTTTTCATATTTTGGATCCATGTATACATTCTTAACAATATCACGAGTAAGAAGTAGACGATGCCTCCGAGCTACGGTATTTTTCAACGAAAGTTCGAAACCAGATAACTTGGGTTCCCATTTTTCATCTAGTAAAATATTCGAGCTCCTGATGTTGCAATGTATGACACTAAAATCCCGTCCAGGATCATAATGTATGTAACTCAATGCATTTGCAACACCCAGACATATCTTCAACCTTTGCAGCCATGTGAGGGTCTTGTCACTTAGATATTTTTTGAGACTTCCGTTGGCCTCTCTCTTGTATATGATAGCCTTCCCCGCCTCCCCATCATCAAACCCAATAAGAGACACTAGATTCTTATGTTTGAGACTCGAAAGCATCGAAAGCTCCATCCAGAACATTTTACTCTCATCTTTTTTAGAATCAGATATGCAAACCTTTCCAAAGATATCGATGAACTGTTCGAAACACCTGAGACGACCTTTGAAAGTCATTTCATCGCTGTTGATATTTTCTTCATCAAAATTGTTGGTTGCTGATTCTATATTTTTGAAGCTGAGTTTTAAGTGTGAAAGATCTTTGAGGAAAGACTTGGTGTTTTTGCTGACATTGGATTCAACTTGTGTAGATATGGAGGTCACCGTTCTCTATATGTACCAAACAAGACAGCATTACCAAGTGTGCAGATTAACAGGGTGAAATATAACGTTATTAAAGAGACAAAATGGTGAGAAGCTAAGTACATATAATACGAGATCTTGTGTATAATCAAGAATAATTTTGTAAATGAGTCATTTTCAATGGCCTTCAATTTTGAGATAGTCATGGTGGTGTTATACATCTTTCAGAGAATCAATTATAGTAGTTAATGAAAGATCAAAGCACAGCTCGTACAGCATAAGTGTAAAGAATATTGATATAAAAGATAATCATGTCGATATGCTTACCTAATCTGTTTATGTGGGGTGAAGATTGTTAAAGTATATATTTAGGGAGTACTATAGTTGAAAATAGTTGATACTTTTGTCAACTTCATTTTCGTATGGATGGATCGGTTTTATTTAAGGTTTTCAAGATCGGGATCCTACCCAGGATCCTTTTTATCTTTGCAAGATCGTGATCGTAAGATTGTATCCAGATCTTAAGATCCTACAATAAGTCATTTTCTTAATAACCTTCTTAATATTATACAAATCAACAAATTAATATATATCATAAACACAAAATTGTAGCAATATTTCATGAAAATTTTGTCCTAAGTTATGATTATTGATTTTTTTTAAGAAATTAAACATGTTGTTTTTTAAAGTTTATAAAAATAAAACCATAACTTTGTAGTTTTTTAGTTAGTTGTTTGTTAAAAGTAAGATCGGATCGAATTAGATCATAAGATCCAATGGTCAAGATGGGGATCCTATGAGATCTTATGCTTGCAAATATCCTAAGTAGGATCGGGATCGTTTTTGCTATGTAGCATTGTAAAATCATAAGATACTAATATCAGGATCGGGATCTTTAACAACTATACTTTTATGAGATAAAATAAAGAGTGAATAACTTTTTTTAAATGCTCTTTTAGTGAACTCATGTATTCCTAACTTTTTTATATTTGTTTAAGCATTTCCATATATATAAAAAAAACACGTTTAATGAATTCATGTATTTAATAATTATACACTTTTTGATCATTTTAAATATGATATGTGATGTTAAATATAAAATGTTTAGAGATCATTAAATAATAATTTTTTAAACATGGAATGCTTAAACAACACCCAGTTGGTTGTTGTTAGCAAATCGCTGTGAGTAATAATATTTATGGTAAAAGGATTAGTTGTTTTAAAATTTAATGATATTGTTTAATATTTTGTTTTAAAATTTGAATTTGGTTTTAGTTCTCATGACTTAAGTGTGGTTTTTAACTAAACTACACATATAAGACGTATTCTATTATATACAACACAATTCGCCAAACAACTTTATAAAAATATAAGTTTCAGCTTTCGGCTTATAAATTATATGTATATTTGTAGAATAAGATGATCCAATAACATGAATACTACAATTAATGTTGATTATGTTGTTCAACAAGCTCTTACCAAGAAGTTTTACATGATGATTAACATGCATCGTTTTTTTTTTTTTTTTTTTTTTTTTTTTTTTAAATTAGTTTTAAGTTTTCATTTTCAGTTTCGCTTTTTGATCGAGTGGAATTATCGTATATTACAACGTGTTCAATAGTATTTTAATTATTTTACGTTATATGCATAAACGTTACACGAAACACTTAATTAACCACAATATCATAACTATAACTATTTTCCGCTACAAATTTTTGTTATTATGTACGGGTACTTGCATAGTCTTTATAAACTATCACGTGTCTTCACGTTGCATATCATTATCCTAAAACTAATACGACATGTATTTTAATTGTTTTGAGCCTCCACCTACTTATGTGGTTCTTAGCTCGCACCTATATTGTTTTATTAGGACTTTTTATTTGTAACCAAAATTCAAGATTTATATTAATATAGGCAGAGTGACCATAATTTAAGTAACCCATATATATGTGACATGCCAAAATTTTCACTCTTACCCGGTCATCACGTTATAAACTGAACACAACACCCACTTTAAATGACTTATGTGGCATGTTTCTCATTAGGCATAATTAGTAAAGTTTATCGTTTAAGATCATCCCCTTGTCAAAATCTGAACATACAGTAAAACCTCTATAAATTAATACTCGATAAATTAATAGCCTCGATAAAATTAATAATTTGTCTAGTCCCAACTTGAGACCGGTACAAATTTGGACCCCAATCGATAAAATAATAAGATAATAATTTTTTGGAAACCCTAGTGTCTGTATATTGGTACCAACGAAACTATAAATTAATAATTACTAAAATATTTTATATATATATATATATATAAAGGCCATACGTAATTTGAACTTGTACAAATTCAATTAATTCAATTAATGTCATACGTAATTGGAACTTGTCCAACGAAACTAACTTTTTACTTATTCAAAAACAATGAACATGACAAATTCAATTAATTTGTGAATGTTAATTCATAAAATTTTAATTGGAACTTATTTTTCTAATTTATTTTTCATCTCTAGCTAGTATACATTGTAACTAGTATATTCGACTTGAAAATTTAAAGGCAATACGTAAAACATTTTTTAATTAATAAATTATTAATTTATCGATATAATAATATCTCGTTAAATTAATAAAATATCTAGGTCATAATATTATTAATTTATAGAGGTTTTACTGTATATCTTTCTTTATCCTTTAATTTTCTCTTGTTTTGACAAATACCGTTTGAGTATAATGAGCAGATAAGATTAATTAAATAAAATAAGATAATTACCTTCTCATGACTGAATGATGTGCCTTCAACTTCGGCCGCAGCCATTGAGTGTTCCTTTAACATCATAAATACAGTAATAAGTAAGTTACCATCAATAAACACAGAGCAGTTATTATGATATAAAAAGAAATAGAGGAAAACACGTCTTACAACATTTTCACGTTCCAATTGAAGTTCCAACGCTTTCTCAAGTCTTGTAACAACCTCACTAATATCCGGGCGTAGAGATCTTTCTTCATTCAGGCAGTCATATGCTGTCTTCGCGAAAACGTTGAATGAGTCTGGATCCATTTGTTTCCTTAGAACCGGATCAATTATTTCATCTACTATTTTCTTTTTATAATGAAAAAAGACCAGTGTAGCCAAATACTTATTATCTGGATTCTCACTTATTGATTCCCTACCACACAATAGTTCAAACAATACTATCCCAAAGGAGTACATATCTGACTTGTGGTTCACACTTTTAGTCTCTAAATATGTTGGGTCTACATACCCTTTCACACCCTTAGAGAAATTAGTATGAAAGGAATGGTTCCTTTGGGAAGCTTTAATCTTCATGGAAAAATGAAAATCACATAACTTGGGTTCCCATTCATCATTTAATAGAACTCGGCTACTGGTAATGAGCCGGTGTATTACGCTGAAATCACGTGGCTCGTCATAATGAATGTAGCTCAATGCATGGGCAATACCGACAGATATCTCCAATCTTCGCACCCATGTCAACAACATCGGGTCACTTAGATAGTTACCGAGACTTAACCTGGTCTCATACCTGGTAATGATGATCTTCTCATCATTCTCATCACAAAACCCAATAATAGAAACCAGATTTTTATGCTTGAGAGTAGAAAGCATTGAAATCTCCATCCAATACTTTCGTTCTACTCCAACCCGTTCTTTATTAAATCTCCGAGCAATGATATCAATCAACTCACCGGACCACAAGAGCTGTCCCTCGTAGCTCTGTTCAAACCTATCTTCTCTGATGAGATTTCGTTTAGCGAAGTTGTTGGTGGCAGATAGGATATTTTCAATGGGGACTCTGAGGTGAGCAAATTCTTTCATTATCTGTAAAAAAATAGTCATGTAAAAATGTGAGTGAGATAAAAGGGAGTATAATAATGCCTACAAAGTGTTTGATAAAATTCCTGAACCATGTCTAAGATATGTTAGGTCTAATTCTGCATAATATCTTGTAGTTTATAGTACTAGTTATTACGTTTGTGGAAGTGAATGGTCTTATTAAGTTGAATTGTTTTTATTAGTGACTTCATGTTGAGATATAGTCTTGGTTAATGTAGTCAATATTTGCTCCTAAGGTGCTTTTAAAGCATTTGGTCCATAATCAGATGGTGTAAGTATGGACTACATGGGCGATACTTTGTCTACCCGATGCAGTTTTAATGAGATAATATGGATTGGAATTGTATTGTTTGGTTCCCTCATTGCATTCAAAGACATGTTTTTGTCTTGTGAATAAGTTCATAAAGTGGTATTCATAAGAAAAACAACTATGGCATGTGCTTTGTGTAACAGTAAATTGTTTAACGTTGCAAATACTTTTGTTTAGTGTGATATTTAGTCATTTGATGTTTGAAGTTGCTTCCAGTGACATGTTTTCGTAGCTGTTGCAGGATACTTTATTTGACAATAGTGGAATTGGAGGATTTTTCAGGAGGATACTGAAAGGAATGGAGAGACATTATTAAATGTTGTAATGGAAACTTTAACAGACAAATTGCTGATTCTGAAAGGGAAGAACTCTCCTGCTGTGGAAAGAAAAGCTAACAGTAAGATGCTGGTATTTTGGTAATCTGAAATTGAGTGTATATTCATGCTGGTATTTTGGTATTTCTAGGGGTTTTTCCATCAAACCGACATACTTTTTATATTTTTGTATATAAACGAGTCTTTAAAGGAAGTCTTAGTGTACGGTTTGGGGCATTTGGTAACCGGAAAATTTAACATTATATATCAATCTAAATCACACATATGTAAACCTATCATTTATTTTTATAATGTTGTTCATATTTGACAGTCGCTTTTTGTGTTACTGAATGCCCAAACAGTCTACAGAGCGATCTTATAATGAGTCAAATGGTAGAATGGCTAAAAGGGCAAAAATGTGAATGTACGTTGGTATTTTATGGGAAAAAAACCCGTTTTTCTACTTATTCAGATTAGAAAAATTTACCATTATTGTTTGCAGTTGTACCATTCCTCACAAAGAATCTTTACTTCAATGTTGTGATGAGGTTGATCCAGTTGCAAAGGTATTGTTATAGTAAGCTTAACTATCAAAGCATGTTTAATGATGAAAGTATGGCTTTTTATGTATTCTGTTACTGATTGTATGCCACAGTCAATAGGAGCAGTCAATTGCGCTATCCTGAGACCAAATGATGGGACGTTATATGGTTGCAATACAGACTATGTTGGCGCTATTTCTGCTATCGAGGATAGTGTACGAGGTTTCTTTCTGTACATTCTAATTTCTATTAGAAGTGATAATATGCGCGGTTGGGTCAAAGCAGTGCCTTTTGTCCAGTTATAAAAGTTTCATATCATATTTCACGTGTGACTTCAACCCGTTTGACCCATTTGACCCGTTTGAGATTTACTTACAACACAAATGGGTGCAACTGTTTACAGGTTCACGTGTTCAAAATGGTGCAACAGGATCACCCTTGGCTGGTGGGCTATTTGTGGTTATTGGTGCTGGTGGTGCTGGAAAAGCACTTGCTTACGGAGCAAAAGCGAAGGGTGCAAGAATTGTGATAGCCGATCGGACTTATGGAAGTACCGAATGCCCAAACGGCATACAAAGCCATCTTTTATTGACTCAAATGTTATATAAAAGTACAATGATTCAAAGGGAACACATGACACATGTGGAAGTACGTTGATATTTTAAGGAAAAATAAACCCCTTATTTCTACCTATTCAAATGAGTAAATTGTATCGTTATTGTTTGCAGTTGTACCATTCCTCACAAAGAATCTTTACTTCAATGTTGTGATGAGGTTGATCCGGTTGCAAAGGTAATTTTCATTGTCATAAAAAGCTTTACCATCAAACAATATGCAGACAATGATAAAAGGCATTTAATGTTTTGTGTTATTGATTGTATGTTACAGTCAATAGGAGCGGGTCAATTGTGCCATCAGGAGTCCAAATGATGGAACATTATATGGGTGTAATACAGACTATGTAGGCGCTATTTCTGCTATCGAGGAAAGTCTATGAGGTCTCTTTTTATACTTAGTGATAATATGGGCGGTTGGGTCAAAACAGTGCCTTTTGTTCACTTATAAAAGTTTCATATGATTTCACATGTTACTTTCTGCCCGTTCGACCCATTTGACCCATTTGAGATTCACTTAAAGCACAAATTGTTGCAACTGTCTGCAGGTTCAGGTGTTCAAAATGGTGCAACAGGATCACCCTTGGCTGGTAGACTATTTGTGGTTATTGGTGCTGGCGGTGCTGGAAAAGCTCTTGCTTATGGAGCAAAAGCGAAGGGTGCAAGGATTGTGATAGCCAATCGTACCTACGGTTAGATTCTACTAGCGTTCACATTACCATTCCTAGTGCTCGTACTTGATTGCAAATAAAACATTATACTAGTTTTATTGCATTCTTATCAGTTCACTATGGTAGAAAGTCAACTGTATGGTTCTAGTCATATTTAGAGGGTGTTTGGATTTGAGTGGTTTACCAAAACATAAAAAATTGATCATCGCGACTTCAAGTCACCCAGTAATCAAATAGCCAGTTGCAAAAGTGAAATCCAAACAGGCAAACATCCTCTATGCATAGTTAATACACCAACTAAAGTTTTCTCTTACTGATACCACACAGATCGTGCTAGAGAACTTGCTGACATAATTGGTGGAGAGGCTATATCTCTTGCCGATTTGTGCTCTTACAGCCCAAAAGGTGGCATGATACTTGCAAACACCACATCAATTGGTATGCAGCCAAATATAGACGATACTCCTATTTCTAAGGTACGGCTATCTACCTTTCTTCGGTCAGATGTTTTAGAAATGGTGGTTTGCAGTAAGAAACATAATACGAGGTAAATATGTGCTTGAAATAAAGTTTCTATTTTCTTTTGTGGCAGGAAGCTTTGAAGTCGTATGCACTGGTATTTGATGCTGTGTACACACCAAAAATTACGAGATTACTTCGGGAAGCTGGAGAATGTGGAGCCATAATTGTTACAGGGGTGGAGATGCTTATAGGACAGGCGTATGACACTATGACCAATATGAGAGATTTACAGGGTTACCCGGTAAGGTTTAAATTGCATTTAATGCTATTTTCATGCCTCTCCAGTCTCCACCATGCCTAAAATCTCACCGTCTCCCTTCTCTTATGAGTTTTTCCTACTTCGCATTTGCAGCACCTAAGGAATTATTTAGGGAGATTATGGAAAAATCTTAATTGTCTTGGGAACTGCCACAGGTGTGCATCTTTTTTTTTTTTTTTTTTTTTTTTTTTTTTTAATCCCAACTTTCTGTATCTTGAATTTTGAGTTTATGGGTACCGTTTAAACAAAAAATGAAAAGATTTGACAGTCACATGATCGTAATCTTATGCTTATATCTATCAGTCTATCACATTGTTCACATCGTTTACGTATAATCTTCATCAGATTACCTTATATATAGTTATTTTTTATTAGGCATGATGACTATTCTCTGTCAAGTTGTTCTTCATGTCTTCTCTTGTCTCAAATTGACCAATTCTGTTCTTCAACTCGTTTAAATTTGAGGAATTTGATGTGATTGACCACTTTTGCTCGAGTATGGAGTTAAAAAAATATTATACTTCAGTTATCCTGAAAATAGATATAATGCTTCTTGAGTGTCTGTCCTAGATAGGCGTGGCCCGTGGGGTAAGTAATGAGTCAACCTTCCTCTGTTGTGGAACTGTTCGATTTTTTTTTGAATCATTGGTTCTCTTCTCACACAAAAACCCGCTTTTATCTGATCATTAGCCTTAACATAATAATTTAATTATTGCTAAGCAAAATGATTTAGGATTTTGACACACTTTGGGTGACTGGCATCTAATCAAAGTATATAACTGTACCCATTTGACCCATTGGAGATAGGATATTACCCAAATCAGTCCAACGTATGAGTAAATGGGTCAAAATTTCTACTGCTGCAGACTTTGACTTTGGATAAAAAGCTTTATTGGCCGACTCTATAAAATTACGTAAAGCTGAAGTTTTTGTTACTTTGTAAACAGAAGCAGGAGGCTCGAGAGTAACATGTGTTGTGCAAAATGGTACACGCAGGAAGCACGGAGGAGGTGATTATAGTTCTTGTTTCTCCGTCATTTGTTATTGTATCATTAGTATTTTTGTTCGGACATAATAAGGAATTTTAAATTTGACAGCCATTGTACTCTTAGTTTTGTGATACTAAAATTAAATTAAATTTATAAATGAATTACTCATAAATCCTAGAAAACGAAGGGCGTCATATTTATCTGGATAAATTGTGACTTTGTAGGTTTTGTTGTCACGATGGTACACTCGTGTGAGTATATGTATGCTGATTTTTCTGAAAAATTAGACGGATTTGAGAATTTTGATGGACTCTAGTAAAATGTCATAATAGTAAATGCATGTCTTACCAGAATTCTTGCCGGAAGCAATCTTTTCTACAAAGTTCTATGATAGGAGTATTACCCCGAATCACCGGTTCAAATCAAACGGTAAATTAAAGGATAGATCTAACGGCTCGTTTGGATACAGAATTCACCACCAAACGAAACGATAGGGCTGCGAGATCCAACCGAAGATACAGATACACCACTTCGGCTAAGAAATCGTGTCTAAGATCACCACTCAATATGCCAAAATTGAGCTAGCAAAGACAAATCAATTTTAACCTCAAAATCCATTGAGAGAAAAATTAATCAAAAGAAATTTATCATAAACTCACTGTGCTCTTTTCATTCATACCAAAACAATACATAAAGGACATTGAAAGAAACAACCCACGTTCCACATCCTATAAACATGGGAAAACTACTTTGAAAAAAAAACTAACTAGGAAATACAAATACGTGGAAATTAAAATTGCATGAAATAGAATAACATTAGTTTTAAATGCTTCATGAGGGCATGCATCGTGGGTTCCAAATGGGCAGGCTTTTTCAACTTGAATTACTTCTTTTATCATGGAGTTCCAATTGCTATCATTCTCTCCGTCTTCGAAAAAAGTTTGTCCTCAAACTTTGAGTACGATTGGCTTCAAATCCCACAAAGTTTGTCTTATGTTGTGTGTAACTCGCATTGGTGGCGGTTCCGGTGGAATTTCTCGTGGGAAGACAGGCACATAGAACTCAAGTATTGGTTTGGTCAAAAAGTGGGCTACAATCAACAACTGAAACTTGGATATAACCGTTGAAAATTCCACATTAATTGCACCGAGCAAACTCCTAATTGCAGCTTCATCAAGATCAAAATAACAACTAGTTGCAACAATTTTGGCAAGCACAATTTTACCTCTACCAGGTGCTAACCCATTAAGAGTTGGTATAGGTATCTGCGGCTGCTCTTCATCAAGCCAAATCGGTGCCCGTTCGTCTTCATAATCATTGATATTTTCTTCTTTCGGTTCCGCCTCTTGATCGATAATCCCGTTAAGAGCTCGTCTCACAAATGAACACTCCTCTTCGTTATGATCAATTTCTTCTTCATCGTACAGGGGTCCTCCGTCTTTAACTGATCGCATCGTTTGTTCTTCCTCAAAACATTGGCTTTTAGAGTCTTCAAGATCGGCAAGATCAATAACTTGTTGTTCGACCTTAGAGTTTAGGTTAGTTAATTCTTCCAATGTGTAACAACGGTGGAGTGGATCCATATTACCTTGAATATTATAGGATGGTATAAATTTTCGAATCAACAATTTCTTCATTTTTGACCATGTTCTCACCTTATCTTTGCCCATTTGTTTTCTGGTGGAACGGATGTTAGCCCACCATGAGGCTGCATGTTTTCTCAGTAGGAAGGCCACGATCTTGACCTTGTGATTTTCCGGTGGTTGCTCGTAAGCAAAGACTTTTTCTATTGTTTGAATCCAGTCGACAAACTCGTCGGGATCAAATCTACCATCAAACAAGGGGATATCGATTTTGATATCATTAGTAACCCAAGAGGCTGGGTTTCTCCCTCTCCGTTGATTAAATTCGCCAACATGGGACAAGTTACCTTGCTTCCCTTGGATCGTGACGGTTATCTCTTGAAGTTGATTGTGCATGAAATTCATCTGCCACTTCATGTCTTGAATTTGTTGTTCAACCGTTCTCCTCTCATAAGCCATTGATAAAACTTTTTTTTTTTTTTTTTTTTTTTTTTTTTTTTTTTTTTTTTATCATAAAGATAATGAGTCGAAACGATGGAACGCTTCGTCTCTGATACCAAATGATAGGAGTATTACCCCGAATCACTGGTTCAAATCAAACGGTAAATAAAAGGATAGATCTAACGGCTCGTTTGGATACAGAATTCACCACCAAACGAAACGATAGGGCTGCGAGATCCAACCGAAGATACAGATACACCACTTCGGCTAAGAAATCGTGTCTAAGATCACCACTCAATATGCCAAAATTGAGCTAGCAAAGACAAATCAATTTTAACCTCAAAATCCATTGAGAGAAAAATTAATCAAAAGAAATTTATCATAAACTCACTGTCCTCTTTTCATTCATACCAAAACAATACATAAAGGACATTGAAAGAAACAACCCACGTTCCACATCCTATAAACATGGGAAAACTACTTTGAAAAAAAAACTAACTAGGAAATACAAATACGTGGAAATTAAAATTGCATGAAATAGAATAACATTAGTTTTAAATGCTTCATGAGGGCATGCATCGTGGGTTCCAAATGGGCAGGCTTTTTCAACTTGAATTACTTCTTTTATCATGGAGTTCCAATTGCTATCATTCTACCTCGCATATACGTTGCTCTACAAGTTCTACCTCACATATACGTCACTTTGACAGGATTGTGTATTGTTATTACGGTTATTTTGAAATGAATTGGGCTTTATAAAAACTAAAAAGCATAAAGACATGGCAGATATTGTTTTCAGTCTACTAACACTTTGAGAAAAAGATAAACACAAAAACTAAAAACATTGCTAAGTAGCACTAAATATCTTATATGAGGTTGTTTAAAATCACTTAATTAGGTGTTCAATCAATCATTTGTTTATTTTCAATGTAGGTAAACATATTCTACTGTTATTTAATTGATATTGCCTCTTTATTAAACAACTTGAAAATATCCTGTACACCCAAAATGTTAGATAAAGTTACCAAAAAAAAGTTTTCTATATTTTTTTTCTCTCTTCCTATGACAAACATTGTTTTTTCTTAATCTCTACTATGTATAAAGAGAAAACACATTTATTTAGAAAATTACAAGGATAAACACAGAAACTAAAAACCTTGCTAAGTAGCACTATGAAATTACCACTACAAGAAAATAGACCTATAGTGATAGAGCTTTTAGTGACACAAAAGGTGTCATTAAATCTAACCTTTTGATGACATTTTTTGAAAAGTGTGGGTAAAAGTTTAAAATTTTGAGGTTTAATGACACTTTTTATGTACAAAATGTGTCTTAAAAGTCAAAAAATGTATCTTCACACTTTTTTGTGTCACCATAAATAGACTTTTACCTGCTAGACTTCTACCTACACTTTTTAAGTGTAGGAGTACATAAAAATTTTAGTATATATATATATATATAGGGGGACTTTCTTACGAGAACCATTTTATTTGCGAGAACTGAGAGAACCACAAAAAACATACATGCACGCCTTTTAAAATAAAATAAAAATACATGCAAATCATTAATAATCGTAAGTATCCACATATGTTCTTCAATATCATCATGAACTCATTCTCTTTTTTCACAAAAACCTTACACAAGGCCGCAATATTGTCGTTGCACGCCTTATAAGAACATACATGCACACCTTCAAAGAAAAATGTTGTATTTCCAATTTCTTATCAAATTCTTTAGAACAACTATGTTTTTTTAAAAACATATATGTTGTTTTTAGAACATATGTGCAAAAATGCAATTATTGAAAGCGTGCATGTATGTTTTGGTGGTTCTCTCAGTTCTCGCAGATAAAATGGTTCTCGCAAGAAAGTCTCACTATATATATATTATATATATATATATATATATATATATATATATATATAGTGTAACTTTCAAACGAGAACCATTTTATCCGCAAGAACTGAGAGAACCACCAAAAACATACATGCACGCCTTCAATAATTGTATTTTTGCACATATGTTTTCAAAACAACACATATGTTTTAAAAAAAACATAGTTGTTCTAAAGAATTTGATAAGAAATTCGAAATACAAAAATTTTCTTTGAAGGTGTGCATGTATGTTCTTATAAGACGTGCAACGACAATATTGCGGCCGTGTGTAAGGTTTTTATGAAAAAAGAGGATGAGTTCATAATGATATTGAAGAACATAGGTGGATGTTTACGATTATTGATGATTTGCATGTATTTTTATTTTATTTTAAAAGGCGTGCATGTATGTTTTTGGTGGTTCTCTCAGTTCTTGCGGATAAAATGGTTCTCGTTTGAAAGTCCCCCATATATATATATATATTATATATTATATATATATTATATATATATATATATATATATATATATATATATATATATATTATATATATATATATATTATATATTTTAATACTTTTATTGACCCTTTTTTTTAATTTTTTAGTGACACTTTTTTAACTTTTGGTGACACTTGATATGACCAACAATCTCTTCATTTAGCGGAGGATCCTTTGTTACTTTGACATCATATACATTTGTTTTCATGTCAAAACACGCAATCGAGTTAAATATATTCTAGTAACTACCAAATTAATCCATGTTAGCTCGAACATTAAGTTTTCCTTGCCCGAGTCCAAAGGATAATAATGGCCGTTTGTGCAACGATTAGAGGTGGCATATGGGTGGGTGGTACGGTGCGTGTTTCGCAACGAGTAGAAAAGGGTTAAGGTCATAATCAGGGGCGTCTCTGAGGATTTACGGGTCCTGTCCGGGCCGTTGAAAATGTGCCCCTTAGACCCCTTATTGGGCTTATAAATTTATTATGGGTTATAGGTTTAGTTATAAGATTGGAATTTAATTGGGCCCAAGTTTAAATGTTTAATACCTATTTAAAAAAATACATATAATATATATATATAGGATTTTTTTTATTTTAAAATGGGCCCTCGCATAAAACGGGCCCTGGCGGTTGGCCTCCCGGCCACCCAAGAGCCGCCTATGGTCATAATCGACAACTTTATGGCACATGCCGAGAGTTTGGCCGGGTAGGCGTGGAACACTTTCTGTGACAGAGTTTTAAATTGCAGTGTGTTGACATTACACTTGCAACTTTCTTTCTATTGTCTTAGTATTTAATCTTGCTGATTTTACTCGTTTGAGTCGTTAGAGATAAAATTAACCAGAATAAATGAGTCAATTGCCTACTTTAGAAATGATAATCACTTTATATCAACATATATGACAATAATGGGATTAATTGGCCTTTATATAACACGTTTGTCTAAACAACACATTTCTCAACCCAATCTAGCTGTCACAAAAAACATACATTAGATAAACCTTCACATATAATCTAAATATAGCAAACAATTCTTTTACATTGGCCGAAACTCAAGGCCACAAACAATGAGACCAGAAATAGGTCCTTCATGACTTGTAAATTTCATATCAATAGAAAGAGAGTCGTCCTTAAATTCAAAATTTGAGTAAAATTTCCACAGTTGAATCTCCATCCATCCATCTTTCCTTTGTTTTGGAACCGAGTAGTATCATGTATATTCAACGGGTTGGGGTTATAAAATAAAGAAATTCAGTCTTGTTGTTTTCTTGGTGGAGTACATCTCGTACATTTTACCGGACAATGCAGCCCTCATATTTATCTGAAAGCTTGAACACAAGGTAACACGCATATTCTTTATAGGGTGACAACATTTGACTTTTAATCGTGCATTTGATATGAAATACTTTTTGTGGTAAAAGCTCAATCACCTCTTGAAATCTGCATGTAAGGTATATTTTATGATTACATACTTTACAAAATAAAAAAAAAAAAAAAAAAAAAAAAAAGAAAAAAAAAAGAAAAAAAAAAAAATAGTCATAGTTAAAGACACATAAAACAATATTCAAGAAATGAAACCTTTGCCAACCATCAAGTCACATTTTCAGTTTTGAATTAGACTAAAAAGAAGAATAAATCCTTAAGTGATTTGATTTGACACCCTGTAACAAAGTTAGTTCAAAAAAGCAACCTGGACTGGGATATTGATTTTGAAGTAAAAAGGTGCTCATTAGACACATTGTATAAAGCTGCCTTTGCCGAAACTATAAGAAGCTTCATCCTGTCTATGTTTCCCAACCAGAACAACTCTTCGTAGTTTCTGTTTATCTTGAATATTTCTTTAAAGTCAGTTGGCAGTTGACGCACCCGATCTACATATTGAAGTTTGATTTCAATACTTGTTGGACTTCCGCCAATTTTCCGATTCCTTCATGTTTCACCTGCATGCAATTTTTATAAATATGCAACTTAGAACATGATGTTTTTTTTGTTACCATGCATTCATATCCCCTTTATACAACTTAAAGAATAGAACATAGTCGGGAACCAAGGAATAATTTCAAAAAATTACTTTTTCAATGGCTCGAAATTCAATGCCTTCAACATAAACCGCAACATCTCCACTATAGTACGATGAAAAACTCTCAAGTAGAAATTCAAAACCGACATCTTCGTTTTGATTCAAGAAACGGTGCAACTCAATCATCATCCACTGCTCATCTCTCCATGTTGCGAAATATGCATGTAGACTTTCATGTCCCTTTCTATAATTTAGGTTAACATACATAGGTTTACCTGAAAAGTTTCTTGAATCACAAAATTTGAAGACTAAATAGACCCCATAGACAACATCTAGAGATAAAAATTGAGCTCTTTTTGATTTCGATGTTCAAGTCGGAAATATCTAACATCTCCACCACTGTCCCAAACCTGCGCATATTATAAACATCCGAGTCTAAATCAGTCATAGCCTTTATTTCCATACACTTCTACTGTTGAATTTGGAATTTCTGGAACAAAATTATAAATTATTAGAATTTATTGTACCAGAAAAATCTCTATTTAAATAAAGGTAAGAACATTATAAAAAAACTATCAAGATACTAGCAAAATTTATAATTCACGGTCATGAGAACAGAGGACCCAAAACAGGGGCAAACCTCAACTACCTTATTATAAGGTTTATAAAATTATAGTTCCCAATCATATAGTAAGTATAAAAATCTGTTTTGTCATGTACAACATCAGTTCTCATTGTTGATATGTATGTATGCAGGACTAATCTTGTTATTAACCTGATGAGATGAGGTCTGAAGTGTTAAAGAGCTATAGGTGAAGCAGTTCTAGTATAATAGAGTCAGAGGGTTCAAATACGTTTTGTGTAAGTGCAGGCAGTCATTGTGAATTTGTGATAAGCAAGTGTATTACAGGGGCAATATGTGAACTTAGTCAAAGGGGTTCTTAAGTTGGATCCTTTTTTTTATCATAATTATAGTTTTATAATTAATAATCATATTATACCACCTTTACAAAGTATAACATACTTCTACCAATAATACAAAGGTGGAGAGGTGGAGAGAATAACCTTGATTCTGGAAGAGATTTCCACTTATGTGGACAACTGTTTATGTAGGAAAACATTGTGGCTGAAACCATTTCATTTCTTTCTCCATTACCAACGAATGACAACAACTGTTATACAACCGAAATACAAATCAGACTCAATGTGTATGATGTATAATGCATGGTGATTTTGAATTATCTCCCAATAAGGAGAAGATACATTAGAAACGGGAAACACCCAATAAAGGAGATATGAGAATGAACTGGTTACCACTTTGTCCTGTTGAAGGAGGATTCCCTTACAAAAAATGTTGTAAAGTTCCTCTTTCTTTTTGGTAGAATAGATTTCTGGGCACTTTGACATATGGATTATTTCTTTATAGTCTTTAGGCAATTTGGGCTCCCATTTCTCATAATCCTCCTGTATATACATTAATCAATTAATAAACTCATGTTTCATACAGTTACTTTCCTATAGTTTATAAAATAGTTAAGGCCATAGTTTAGATATATATGAATCAAAAGTTAGCCAATTTTGTCAAAATATACAAACTTACCTGAAATTCCAATGCTTTCTTGAGTTGTATGACCACTTCATGAGCTGTTGGTCGTCTTTCTCTCCTGTGATGTAAGCATTTAAGGGCAATCCTTGTAAAGGTAATATATGACTGTGGCACAATTTGTTCTTTGATACCCTCGAACACTAACTTATCAAGTTTTTCAACATAATAGTGGTGTTTAGCCAAAAAGGGTAAATAAAGATACTCATCATCTAGCTTTTCGGATGATAGTTTCCCACACAATATGTCAAATAAGACCGCACCCAATGAGAATATATCAGACTCTTTGGTTAAGAAGCCTGTTTTTGAGTACAGTGGGTCACGATAGCCAATTGTGCCTGTAACATTGTCGATGACATAGTCTACATCCTGATTTGTTGGACATACTAAGGAAAGCCCAAATCACTAATTTTGTTTCCAATCATCAAGCAGTAGAATGTTGCTGCTGCTGATGTCCCTATGTATTACCATTTCTGGACTTGAAACAGTTCCATGAAGAAACTCCATCCCGATTGCAATATCGATGCATATTTTAAGCCGCATCACCCACGTAAGACTATCATCGCTCAAGTACTTATCAAGACTTCCTCTTGATGCATACTCATAGACAATAATTTTCTCATCCTCTTCATCACAGTAGCCTACAAGACCAATTACATTTTCATGTTTATACTGCATAAGGATTTCAAGTTCTGCCATAAATTCAGCTTCTCCTTCAGCAGATTTCCTCCCCAACCGCTTTGCAGCAATGAAGTTATGCCCATGAGTGTGACCCTTGTACACATTCCCAAAATCTCCATGTCCAATGAGATTGTCTTGATTGAAAGTTTTGGTGGCCAACTTTATTTCTTGAAGTGACAGTTTGAGGCTGTCCGTGTGGTTCTCCTGCGAATCATCGAACAATTGGTCGATTAATAAGTAAAAAATAACTGAACTATTTTGCCATCTAAAACTCCTTTAAAGTCTCTAAGTTCAGGAAGTGAAAAACTTGAACGTTTTTCTTGGGAGGGCCAAAAATAGTATATCGAAAAATGTAGTATGTTGTGTTCGGAAAACATTTATCTATTTATAAATGTAAACCAAATAAAAATCAAAACTCAACTAACCTATGAGATTCATAAATTAAAGTCAATATATTGTTAAGTTATTTACCAAATTTATTCTGTCTCAAACAATATATATATATATATATATATATATATATTATATATACAATGTTTTATTAAAGAAAAAGAAGATAGCTTATGTTTAATATCTAAAAGCCAGCCATGTATCAATTTTCAATTTTAAACATTTTTTATGATCTATTGTAATATTTACAGAACCCAACACCCAGCTTTCACAGAAATTTCTAGAAGATTAGGCGATTAACGCTTCCCTTTTGGTGTTGGCCATAATATAAACATATTTCGTATCCCAAACACCACTAAATTTTAACACTACAGGGCAAAATCTTAGGGGGGCCAGGGCCCTCCCCTGCCCCTACTAAGTTCGTCTTTGAGTTCAGGGTTACGGTTGTAAACAAGCTTGGTTGTTGCATTTTAGAATTAAATAAGAAATATTTATACATCACGGTCAGGAGAGGTGGGGTGATGATTAAATTATTAAGGAAAAAATAACTTAAATGGTAAGATCGTATCAGTAGAAGTTTGAGGATTAAAATATTAGTTACACAAAGTATAATGTATGAAATGTCACGTACTACTATGAAGAATATATGAGGAGAGTATAAAGATATTTAGAAATTATGCACCTGAGACTTTAACGCTCTCTTGAGTTCGTTGATGACAACATCTATTGTTGGGCGTTGTGCTTGAGTTTCTGCGAGACATCGAAATGCAATTTCTGAAAATATATCCAAAGACTCTTTATCGGGTCCTTTGCTTAGAGAAAAGACATGCTCATTGGTTTCTTCCTTTATCTTGCGATCAACAATTTCCATTAGTGTTCCCTTCTCAAAATGATGTCGTGCAATGGGTGCAATTCCCTTCTCAAAATCATAGGCCAACCTCCCGGTCAAGATCTCAAATAACACCACCCCAAAAGAGTAAATGTCTGATTTCTTATTTAGCTTGCCAGACTTCTCATATTCTGGATCGAAGTACATAGGTGTACCTGCAATCGTACTGGCATTGAAAAGTACTGGCATCTTGATCTGCTGGGTGAAATTTAGAGAGCCCAAAAATCGGCAATCTTTGCCTTCCAATTATCGTCCAATAGAATATTCGCGCTCTTTCATGTCACGGTGTATTATCTTCTGCTTGTCTTGATCTGTGTTAGTGTGAATGTAATTCAAGCCATGTGCGATACCAAGACATATTTTCAAGCGTTGCATCCAAGTAAGATTAGTCATCTTATCACTGTTTCCCATATAATCCTCAAGACTCCCTTTAGAAGCAAGCTCATAGACAAGGATCATGTGATCACGATCTTCATCACAAAAACCAAGAAGAGAGATGATATTCTCATGTTTACAGCTAGTCAGAATCTCAATTTCTTTAATGAACCCTTTTTCTCCTTCTTGATTGTGAATGCGCTTTATGGCTACCGTGCTTCGTTTTTTGGGTAAATTAGCATTTATTTACACTTTCTATCGCTGAGGAATTACTACTATCAAAATGTTCAAGATCTGCTGTGTACACTTTACCAAATCCGCCTGACCCGATGCAATATGCTTCATCAAAATTGTTGGTAGCCTGGATAATATCATTTAGTCGAATCTTCAAGTGTTCCAAGTTCTTCCCCTGCAACATATGGAGTTATGCAGCACACATTAATACTATTAAGGATTGGAGTGAAGTTACAAAAAGAAAGAAAAAGAAGAGAAAAAATTTACTGACATTTATAAAATACTAGCTAAATGACCCGTCGAATTTCTGGGTTTTTCAAAGAAAATTGATGAAAATATAGAATTTATAGTAACTACTAAGCTGGAAAATGAACATGTATTATTGGTCACAGATATTTAAATTCTAATGACATATTGTTACATCGGAATGTTTTAATGGGTGATATATTAAATTTATAATGATAGAAGGCTTTTAAATTTACATATATTATATTGGTCAATAATTGTAAATGTGTTGGTTAATAAACAACATAATACGATCTTACTTAACCTTATTTTGCTAAGAGCGTGTTCAACAATGTCATCAATATTAATTGGAGCATTCATCTTGCTTTTCTTCTTCTACAATTATTTTTTTTATCTTCTTTACAAATATTGGATGGTGAAAATAGTTCTTTTATATATAGTAAAATATGTGCACTATATGAAATTTGATTAAATGTAATTGAGTGCTTAAAATTGAAATCATGTGACACTTAAGTGAACCTTTTCTTGTTGTCAAGTGAAACAAATATTTCAAATTTAAAATTCAAAAACATATTACCGTCAACGATGGATCCTTCCTAATCATGTGAATATAAGTCAACCTTTTTATGGTGACAAACAAATAATTCTTATTAAAAATCACTAATTTAAACATAAACGTTAAGGGGATATTTTTTGTCAAGCCACTTTACTTAATTTTTATATTTCTAAAAATTCTTGTTTTTCTCTGTATATATAATAAAGATGTATATAGTTATTTTTATATTTTGTAACAATATATGTCACATTTATTGTATTTAATATGACCTTTGTTTCGACCTATTTAAATGCTAAATTATGGCTTTTTGTCACAGGGTCTAAAAATTCGTGTAGAATCAGATGGAATAAGTGATAGTTAAAAAAAATTAAATTCCAAGTAAATATAAATTAAAGTTGATAGATTTCTCTATATCAATAATTAGGGTTCTCATTTCGAGATTAATGATAAATTATTATTAATTCTCACTTCGTTGTCATTTAGTATGCGGCGGTATTTAGCAAGCAAGTATTGGATGTTTTCACGCCTTTTTGAAAGGTGCATATCGTAATAATGATATTAGGAACTAATTCAAAATTCACTAATGATATTTTAATGATATTTCTTGATTGTCAAAGTTTCAAGATATACTTTCATAACTTGGGGTGACTGATAAAACCTATTAATGGAAACAATGTTCATTATTAATATACACTTACCAAGTCTTAAGCAATGGTAAAAGTTAATGACATAGTTGTGAATAACTCATTTATGATGGGAGAATTCAAGAGATAATTCAAAAAATCGGTTAAGGAAAAATGCCATAGACACTTGTCAAAAGAAGGTGCTTAGTTATCTTAGGAGAATAATAACGATTTAAGTTTCGAAATATGTGTTTTATTAGTAACTTTAGAAGTATTGGGTGTGTTTACGCCTTTTTGCAAGGTGCAGGTCGTAATACCGATATTAAGAACTAATTCAAAAAATTATAAATGATATTTATCAATTGTCAAAGTCTCAAAATATACTTGCATAACTTAGGGGGTGATTGGTAAAAACTTATTAATGGCAACAGTTTTCATTATTAATATATACTTACAAAGCTTGTAAACAAATTTTAAAAGTTGATAACATAGTTGTGAATAGCTAATTTTGGCGGGAGAACTCAAGAGATAATTCAAAAAACCGGGTTTAAACAAGAATGCCAATGGACACTTGTCAAAAGGATGTGCTTAGTTATGTTAAGAAATCTTAATCATTTAACGGTTAATTTCTATCAACAAACTCCCAATTAAGTTTCTAAAAAAGTGTGTTTTTTTTTTTTTTGTATTTATAGATAGATGAGAACGTTCAATAGCATAGCAATAGTTGATTTGTTTTAAGTTGATTTATAGGAAAATGAGGATGAAAATCATCAAATCAAATGAAGATCATCAAATCAAATAGTAACTAAGTTTAGTTTTTCTTCCAATTTAATAACTAAAACTTTCTTTTAATTATAAATATCACTCAAAGTTTCAATTATGTTTTATTGTTGTGAAATTTTTGAATTTTAGTGACTCTAATAGAACACTTTTTATACTTTTTATTATTATGTGACTTATTTTTCTTTTCAAATTGAAAAAGTTGGTTATAGATTGAGTTGGTTGTGAGAAGTTATTGTTAGAGGTGGGTGTTTCAAACTATAGTACAACCAAATAATGCATGTTTGATTACCCCTAAATATAACACTTTCGAATATTTTCACAATAATGAGACAAAACTTAGATGGTTTTTGTAATTGATATAAAGTTTGAGTAACATAATTGAAATATTCAAGAAACTTGATTATTATTACATGATATTTTCTCATAAAATGAATATCATCCCTAAAACTAATGCCTAGAGATACATCTAATAAAAAGATCAAGAGGTGTGGCAAGTTTTGAAAACGAAGAATTATAGAGAAAATACATATCCCATGTTTCAAAATAACGGATGAATTATGAGTTTTTGTTGGATAATTGTAATTTTAAAAGATATATACAGGAAGGTGGTACTTCTTAAAATAAATACAATATAATGCATCTTCCCATTTCTTTTCTTTTACATAACATTCATACTTGTATACACGTATATATAACTATATATATATTCAACACCTCGAAACAAAAATTTATCCATTCCCTGTGTTTTTGCATGCAAAGAAATTTCAAATCTTTCCTCCCAGTTGCTAAAAGATTATTGTCACAACTTTGCTAATGATGATTATTCTAGGAAGATAGATAATCTTGAGCTTGGTGTTATTCATGAGGTTTTAAGTAGGAGGTAAAAATTATTTTATGATTAGAGACCATCACAACTAACATACGAACCAAAAAAATTGAATGAGGAGCATATATTAACAACCTAACAAATAGTGAATTGAGAGGCCGCAAAGGTCGATTTGGGCGTAACATCTCGGTAAATCTAGTAACTTTGGTTTCACCTATTCTCGAATCATATTGGATGAATTATTTTATGAATCGAATTGGAAAAAGTTAGTTTAATTTGGGCGGTTTGAGAGTTTGAGCACAATTGTTTTTGCTAAATTACAAAATGAATCATGTTCTAAACAATATCCGTATATCATGAATACATAGACTTATTTGGTTTGATACTTTGATCGATAAAAGAAAAAGAAAAAAAGTGATTACGTTGGTTTTTTATATGCAAGTGAGGAAAGAGAATAAAACATTTTATATTGTAAATAAATTTAGAAGTACAACGTTTATGTATTTATCTTTCTAATTCAGGTACCACTTTCGGTAGAGGTTCCACAAATGTATGAAATGGAATCGAGTTTGTGTGTAGGTATCAATTCTATTGTTTTTTTTTGTGTTTAGGGGGAAGAAAACTTATATTTTAAGTCAAACATTCTCTATTGGTTTTTGGTCGTTGGTATACCCGGTTGGATATTTACCCCTTCACTTATCCTAATTTAGGTTGGCGGCTTTCGATCTTGAACATTTCAAGAACTATGCGGCAAGTGTTCATTTATATGTGTTTATTTATTAAATGAACGAACTATAAACAAGATTTTATGTCCGTTTATTTAAATGATACGAACATGAACAAAAGTCTCGTTCGTTCATTTATGTTCGTGAACGTTCGATTATACATTTGTTAATGCTTATTTATGCTCTTTTATGTGTTTATGGCGTATACCATATATTTTGTTTATATATTGCATACTAAAACAAATGAACCACTTAAAAACACAATATATTGTATATTTTTTGTTTGTCTTAATATGCTCATTTATGTTCGTCCATTTACATTTGCTTAATCACTTAATAAACAAATATAAACGAACACAGACAACCTCATTTAATTAACGAACATGATTAAGAAATTCTTTAGTTTAAGCGTTCGTGTCCATTCATTTGTCCGGTTAAGATTAAATTAACGAACATGAACATGCTCCGTTCATGTTCGTTCCAGTTCGTTTAGAGCCCTAGTTGTCGGTTTACCTTCTCGGGTGCCTTTTATAATCTTTTTCTAGGTTTCTAGAAAAAAGTCATAAATGGATGACATTTTAATTATGGTTGTGTGAAAGAACAAAAATGTATAGAAAAATAAAAATAAAATGGGCCAGAGTTTATCAAATTAAGAAAAAGAATAGTCAAACCCATTAAGGTTAATGGGTTTAGAAAACCAACTTTTAGATGTGATTATTTTGAGTCCTTAAATCAAACAAATCGTATCACGCTCCTATATTGATTTGCTTATTCAAGTAATTTACTAAAATGACTATGGTGAATAACTTTTAAGTATTATTTATTTGTATATATATTTCCAGTTTAAGAGTTCATTGTAAAAATCTCCTTGATGCTTCCAAAATGAACCCACTAACTGAATTCGTAGGGTATATCTGGCACGGACCACTAAAGGAAAAATTTAGGGCAGTTTGGAAAGAAGTTTTTTAAAGCTTTTTTTTTAGCTATAAGTTTTTTTGGTTTCATTTTTTTTTTGAAAACATTCACCTTCAAAAAAAAAAAAAAAAAAAAAACCTTTGTTTCTAGCTTTAAGCTTTTAATTCAAACATACAGCCCATATTAAAAACACTTCTAAACAAAGCGTTGAAAAATTCATGAAGATTTTTAAGATTATAATTAGGGTTTAAAGCTATAAATTACCAACGT